>BJBW01000077.1:0-106145 GCA_004320125.1 Scolopax mira | reverse complement strand
GTGTTGTCAGTGGAGCAGTGCCCCACCAGCCTGCAGCTTCCACCGGGGCTGGCACTTAAATTTGGGCTTTGCTTTTGGACCAATATTTGTCCGTAACAGCTGGGGGCTTTTTTTTGGAGGTGTCACATAGTTACTGCGTGGGTACAATTCCCAAAACACCCCCTTCACCCCTTCTGTTTGCTGCACTGTAAGGGGTTTCAGACTTTTTTTTTTCTTTTAATTTATTTTATTACAATGAGAACAAGGCATTTACTAATTTCTCATGCACTTGTCAACAGCACTGCAAGAGTGAAAATCTCACAGGGAAACACCATGCGAAGATAAAGTTGTAAACAGAAAGCAGAAATCCTAGTATTCAGTTTAATGGCATATTGCATCGTCCTGAAGTTCTCTGCTGCCCTCCAAAAGTTAGTGGTGGCACAGGCAAAAAAAAAAAATACTGCAATATTGAAGCGAAAGACCCAAAAAAAAGAAACTAAAGCATTTTTGTAAGAAAAAATGCAAAGAGGGGGAGGGAGAAAGCTGGTGAGTAAGTGCATGTGTTTGTTTAAGGAATCGAATGGGTAGCAAATACTTTTCCATGTGTGTGGAAAATATGAGTTGGCTTTTGCAATAGCATTTTATGAGAAGAAAGATCAAGGGTTCAGGAGCTGAAATACTTATTCATAAAACATAGGGAGTAAAGACAAGCTACTTTTTGTGCTTCTGCCCATTTGCTGCAAGTCCAATCTAGCTGAATCATTTCTAGGAATGGAGTGGGTAACTGGATTTCCAGCCTCCTCTCCGTCCTTGGCTTCTCTCCTGCATGGCTGTGGCTGATTAGTACTGGTTGTACTGAGCTTTATGTGGAGGGTATGTGCCTGTCCACTTGATTGCTAAAGCTTTTACCACCTTGGGATCTAAGCACAATCCACTTGAAACAGGATTAAAACAGCCAACTTGTTTTATGGAGGCTTTTTAACAGCTATCAGGCAGTGAGCAGAAGCTGACTCGGGTGGGATTTTGATCTGATGCTGGGGAAATAAAAGGCCCTTTCCCATCACTGGTCCCATATCCACACTCTGTGTGGGTTTTTGACAAAAGCAAACCCAAGCCAAGCATTTCCTGCAGCACTTGAATTCTTCTGAAAGTTGTACAGTCTGCCACATGAAGCCAAGCTGTGTTGCAGGTGTAAGGTTGATTAGTTCGGTGATCTTATATCTTTGAAGAAATATGAGGTTGGGCTGTAGGGGCTGCTGACCTGCTGGTTTTTGCCAGCTGCTTCTTCCACCCCACACTGTCCAGATGATTTGAGCCCTGCTCATTCAGGAATGGAGATAGAATCATTGAATTGTCTGGGTTGGGAGGAACCTTTCAGATCCTCGAGTCCAGCCATCAACCTAACACTGACAAAACCCAGCAACTTGGTCTCAGCCATCGTCCCATCCTGTGACTGGCTTTTTTTGATCTGGACTGTTCCCAGCTCATCTTAAATACTGCTGTATGTCTGAAGTCGTTGCAGCATGGCAAGGTTGAGCCCCAGAGGGACAAGGTGGCTGTTTTTTTTTCCTCTCCTTTTCACTAAATGTAATGGAAAAGGGAGTTAAAACAGCTGTTCAGAATATGTTTTATCCCTGGTGCCATCCATGGGTTTCAGGAGAGGTTGATGCCACATCATCTGAGGTCTCAGTTTGTCCATCTGTTGGAAGGCAGAGGCCCTGGGCTGGTGCCACTCAGACTGAATTTGTATCAGTTTGGTTAGAAAAGGCAGCCTCACTTATCTTGATGATGAATATAAACCCTTTTGGGTGTTAACTAGCAAGTTTTAGTATTTAGTATTTTTCAAAGTGGTTCTGAAAGAAGCAAAGTCTGGGGCTTGTTTTCTTTCTCTCCCAAAAGAGGGAAGTGGGTTCCTAAGGGTAGTCTTGGTACGATGCACAGATTGATTCTTAGCAGAAAGCGAAGGAGCTTTCTAGAGGAAAAAGGTTCTCACTGAAGCTGTCATCTCCACCTTCGGCAATTACCCTGCATTTAACAAATGGCTTGGGAGGGCTAACAAAGTTCATTAAAAGCAATTTGTTTATCCAAACAAAGCCTGTGTGAAAATGCTACAACTGAATGGACTCAAAACCCTCTAATGATTTTATGGGGAGGAAAGAAGGTTTTTTTGTCGGTGTTGTTTTCAATCCTTTAAATGTGATTCCCCTTCACCCCCGTGTTTTCTAACTCTGTAGCCGTTTGTGTGTGTGTGTGCTTGTGTGGTTATCAGCCCAAAAGCGGTTCCAAGTCCCTTGGGGCAGCAGCCTTGCCTTGCCTCATGGCTCTGAAAGGCCTCCATGCAGCCAAAAAGATCCTGGCAACTTATAGTTGCCACCCTGGTTTTATTGCGTGCCTCTCACAGGCTCCTCTGCTGAGGTGATGCTGCACCAGATAAGAGAATTTTCTCCTGTTTTGGAGCAGCTGTTGTACCTCGAAGGTATTGCTGCTGTGGGAGGAGGATGCTGGCAGGCTGGGCAGAGCAGTTTTAGCCGAGGTGCTTGCAGCTTTCCATCCCCTCTGCATGAGTCTCCCCACTCCTGCTAGGGGCCACCAAAGGACGAGGGTCTGTACTCCCCAGCACGCTGTTGGGAACACAAATAAGGCCACGTGAAGGGCCAGTGTATGCTTCCTTCTACGTGTATTGCTCTGTTGTGGTGGAGCATGAAATATCCACCCCCAGTACCCTTTCCATGGGTGCTCCCTTCCCTTGCTGGCTGCCTCCTGGCTAGCCCTGTTGGATGGGTGTTTTGGCAGCTGTAGCTTCAGCAAGGTTAGGGGAACCTCCTCACTAAAAGCAGAGGGTCTGGCCGTGGCTGCAGGGGAGTGGTCAATTGTGAAGGGGACACAATGACCAGTGTTTGAGCCATAGGACAGAGGTGTCTTGGGCTGGTGCAGTTTCTTGTGAGGCTCGACTTCTTCTCCAGATGTTGGCTCTGCATGTTATCAGCTGAAGCCAAAGATGTATTTCACCCCGCTCTTACTGCTCACCTCGGTGAACTTAAGTCCTTCCTTGTTTAAAACTGCATGAATTAATGTGAAAAACAGCCAAATCAACGCTAGAAGCTTGCTAGATGGCAGAATGATAATTAGTGGCTGCTATCTCTTTCCTTCTCGTGGGCAAAGGCCCCCACACCCTGGGCTGTCAGGACAATCTGGCCCCAGCGTGTAAAAGACGTGGTACGCTGGAATCAGGGTGGGTGCTGAGGATGTAAGTGCTGTGGCCACCAGGACTCCTGCAGCCTTTTGGGAGAGCTGGTGGTGGGCTCTTCTCGTCTTCCTCAGGATTCCCTTCTTCCTGTGGGGAAATCTCCAAGTCAGAGACTGGAGACCTGTAAAGAGAAGATTGTAAATGTATGTGATACTTCAGTCAGAAAGCCTGTCTGTGTTTAAATACCTTTTTGGCTGCAGGAGCTAGCCTCTCGTGCTAGCTAACGTGGTCACTTAAAGGAGTAAATAGCAAGAGATGGGACTGAATTGTTTTTTAAGTATTTTAAAGCTAGCCAAGATACAGATGCTCCTGAGACCTCTGGCAAAAATAAATTAAATTGTTTTTAATCTAGTGTATTAAGAGGATCAAAGGCAACCTGTCTTTTAGGAACTTTCTGCATCTTTTACCCCCAGCCACCTGGGGAAAGAAAACCTCTTTCTTTAGAAATAAGTATTTCTTAATCGTGCTGAGACACAGTTAGTCTTCCCACCTTTGCCTGCCCTTGCCACCTCCAATTAATAATTTTTAGGCAGTTGTGTTTATTCTTTTCAGCCTAAGAGTTCCTTTCACGTTGGTGCTGTGCTTCCACATAGTCAATTCAGATCCTTTGTTATTATCTCTAATACATGAAGCAATTAAGATTGTTGAGTATTCTGCAAGGCGAGCAAAACCAAAGATGTTCCTCTCTTCCATGTTGTGCAAGTGGTTTTGCTCGGAGGCCGCACGTTTCAGAGGTTTTCTGACTTCCTTGCATGTCGGGCCAGCAAAATTTAAATCCTAAAGGTTCAGAGGCAACTGCCTACGTGATCTTGCGAGCATTGCCAGGTATGGGGTGATCCTACCAGGCCATTTGAAGATGGAGGATGTTGACGCGGTCTCGCAGGGTGTGATTTACAGCTGTCTTCCCTCGGGCAGGAGGTTCCGGGGTCAGCCCCAAGTGACAGAAGGTTCCATTCGTTGCGGCCTCCAGGTGGTAACTCAAAAACCTGAATGTTTCCCTTGCAATATCTTAAAACTTCCATTCTGTTGTAAGCAATTAGGTGTATTCAGAACAAACACACAATGGACTGCATGTTTTGTGCATTGTTTTCCTATAGCAAATATTAGCAGGTTGCCATTAACATTGGATCACTCTTTTGGTCAGGAGCTACTTCTGCATACCAGAATGAAGACGTATTAATAACTTTATCAGTACATAATATGCTAGTGAAGTGCTTCCTTCTCAGCAGAAATTGTTTCACAATTCAGATTTAATGGAACGGACTTGAGAACAGTTTTGTAAATCCCTTGCTTATTTTAGATACATCTCAGTGGTTAGGTTTATTTGCCCCCCAGTAACCTCTCCCTTTTCTTTGTCTCCAGTGGTTATTTTTGTGTGGGGTTGTTTCATTAGCCCTGTGCGCGTGCTGGTCATAGTTTGCTGCTCAACAGGAGTTACTTGGATTCAAAGCAGGAAAAAAGGAAAAGTTAATTTGTAATTGCATACTTGTCATTTTGATTTTACCCAAATACGGATACACAATTAGGCAAGAAAACTCTTTATATGTACCTAATATTCCATATATTTTTGGTTGAATGCAGGATGTTTTTCTGTGTCTTCTGACTCAGAAAGGAGGGAATGAAAATTGAGTGAATGTCAGTATGTGACATTAATTTTGGACTACAATTCTATTTTTCCACGGATTCTTAAGGAACAGTGTGAACAGCTTTTCCAAACAATGAAATAATATATTGAGAAATACTATTTTTTTTTTTTCCAGCTACCACATTTAGGCATCGTTTTATAAACTCTTGCTGTAGCATGACAGCGACTCCATTGGAGTCAGTGTGGCTGAGTATGGGGAGAGGTTCTAGGCTGTGTTTAAACAAGTTCTGTCCAAGAAGTTGGGCATGTTCCTAGGAGCATCCCCTTCTTGATATGGGAAGGGACAAGACAAGAGGACATCATGGTGACCTAGGGTGTGTGGTCAGCAGTTGTGTTAAGGCAGCACAAAAGCTGGCTCATTCTGTGTTGAAAGGCTCTGCTGCCTGCCTCTCTGTGTCGGGAGCCTCTGTGCTCAAAAAGAATGTTATTTCGGAGTTGGACTTTTATTATTGTTGTTTTCAGTCTCTCTCAGCGAGTTGCTGGAAAGTAGCTCAGATCTTCAGTGTGTTATGACAAGCTGACTGAAATTAGTACCATATTTTACATTGTTTTAGAGAGTGACCTCATCTAGGAGCTCTAGGACCCCATCATAAGGAGCTCATCTTATTTCCCCAGCACTTCTTTCTACGTCTCTGTTCATTTCCCCTTGGTTGGGCTGAATTTCTAACATTGGAAACAAAGTCAAATGCAGAAGATTTAGAAGAGCTGGTTCTAGAACTTTAAAAGTTCCCTTGAATAGACTGAACACTTCTAAATGTCTCCTTCTTTACAGCTTTTTTTTTTTTTTTCTTTTCCTTTCTGGAATTCCTGAATCAGATAAAAGAGATTTCCAGTATTACTGAGCTGGAAATTTATCTGTGCTTTCCGTGATACTTTAACAAAAAGGATAACAAAAAAAACCACCCAGCCTTATGCCAAAGCTGTATTTCTTTCCTTTTGAATTGTTAATCTGATTATTTAAGTGTAATATTAAGACACCTGATAATCAGACAGAATATACAAACTCTCTTTGTTGAATTTTTTGAATTGCATTGCACTTCTCAATCACTGGCATCTGACCTCCATTCTCCTTTACTTAAAGAATGGTAGTTGTAACCTTGTACCCTGAACCTTCTTCTCTAGGCACTTATTATAATAAATCTTCAAGGTGTTATTTATTTTCTGGATTTTTCTTTTTTTTTTTTTTTTTTTAGAAATTACAAGCAGCACAGTAGAACTGAGTATTTTATCAGAGTGATTACCTATGGATTCAAATATGTTGAGCAGCAATGCCAGAGGTGTTTGTGTTCACCACTCAGCTGCCTCTCATAGAACTTTGGTCAAAAGTTTTGGGGAGCAAGATGATAGATTTTTTGACCAGAAGTATATGTTTTGTTTATTTCTAAAATGGAAGGACCTGATATCTTCTCTCATGAGCAGTTTTTCTCAGTTAGAACTTGGGATAGACTTTTTGATTAATTACATTTTTTCTCTAACAGTTGAGATGGGGTCTCCTTGGTGCTTTTTCCCAGAGCAGTCCAAGCCTTTGGGCCCAAACCATCTCAGTACTGATGCGCTTTCTGGGATTCAAAGGCAGGGTCCTGCAGGGCTTTCAGGATCCCTAAGAGCTGCTGGAATGCTCAGCTGGCTTTTTGTCTGTGCCTCTTGTGCAGTGTGTTGCTCTCATATTCATGGGTTTCTAAGCCCTGTGAGCACCAGGTCCAGTGGACAGAAGGGTGAAATCTTGACTGACTTCTTATGTCACACAGTTTTAGCTGTGGTCTTCAAGCAAAGTCTTTAGTGGAGAGTTGAGATCTCTATGTAGTTGGTCTAGCAGCTTTTTAACAACCTATAGCTTTATTAGCAGATTGCTGATTATTGCCATAGGGCACCTTTCTCATTGTATTTTGTAATTTGTTTCTGGTAAGAGGACCTGTTAGGCACATCCCGAATCTGCTCTTCCCTCGCTGTGCCATTGCTTTAGCAATACTGGAGGACATCCCATGGCCCAAACCAAATGTTCCTCTTCCAGCCCCAGGGCTTCTCCAAGTGCTTTGAGTGACACTGGACTTTTTACTTTTTTACCTCTTTCTGATGTTCTCAAAATTTCCCATCTTCCAGGGCTCTTTTTTTTTTTTTTTTTTAATTTTAAAATCAGATTAGAGGCAAGTGACCAGCAGTTGTTGTAGGCTGTAGACCCAGGTTCCTAATCGCAAAAGAAACTTGAGGAGTAATCCCATTTCATCAAAGAAAACAAGAGCTATACTTCCCTTCCTCTCTGGGCAGCAATATGGCTGAGCTGGGCAAATGGGCTCATTAGGTCTGTGACTTGCTTCATCTGCCCCCTGTGCAATTATGCATGGAAAGAAGAACTCCCTTTGCATATTTTCATTCACATCATCCAAGCTTGAGGACTTGGTCTAGAAAGTTTAAACTTACGTTCTGCCTTTGCTGCCAAGATGCTGCAATCCACCAAAGAAAGAAATTAATTTGTTTTTGCTGAGTGAGAATTCAAAGCTATTTAGTAGTAAGGAAGAGAAAGTACAAGATCTTTCTCCTTCCTGTATCGGATGTGTATCTCATGAGCATAAAAAGGGTGTGGGTTCTGTTTTTGCCCCTTCATCCCCTCTTTCTAAGGGACGTTTTGTATAAATCAGCATTAGAATTAGCAAGTTTCTGAAACCATTAATATTAAATGCTTTTTAATTTTAAATCATTCATGCTTTCCAGTGTTTTCATTCGAACAGTGAGGAGGAGGCTTTTACATCTACTAGAAGAGTTGGTCTCTCAACTCCTGGTGGTTTTACTGGGATATGAAGAAAAAGCTGTCACTGCTGTCCTTAAAAAATCTTTCCATAAATGCCTAGCATTTTGTGATGAATTGGTGTTTCTCTCTGGGAGTCTTTGAAGCTGTTATTTTCCTGAACTTCTTACCAGAATTACCAAGCAAAGCTTTTTATTCAAATATTTAAAAGATTGTAATTGCTTTAATTAAAAAAAAAAACAAAACATGCACGCACCTGTATTTGATTTATATTACAAATACCTGTATTATCAGGTTGTATTTGCCAGAGTAAATACCTGAAAGGTTTTAAGAAACTCATTACGTTGAAGCTCGTGGAGTGAGCTGGCCTGTTTCTCAGGTTTCACAAGGTTTTGTCCTATCTTCCTGTGTGTATGCATGTTTATATGGGTGTATATGTGTCCTTGCGTTTACCCTACCAGAGCTGTAATCATCCTGGGTCGGGATAAATACACATTGCCCTCTTTTCTAGAACTACTGCAAACGCTGGTAAAATTGTCTTGAATCGCGAGGAGATGACTAGGTGTGCTCCCACATAGGCGTTCTGAGTCTTTCTGCCCTGCAAACAAAAGCAAAGAGAAGGAGCTCTGCAGCAAGGAGTCACCCACCCTTTCTGCCTGGGAGCCCCTGTCCCCTGGGTAATGTCACACACGGCCACGAGAGAATTGCTGGCTCCAGAAAGAGGTGCACAGGTGATCGTCTGCTACCTTGACATTTTATTTTAGTGGGTTTTTTTTCCCTTTGTGGAGTTATGTTGGTTGCTTCTGCTCCCACTTAAAAATATGTGTCGGAAGGAAACCCTGGGCAGGAGGCAGCATTTTTAAACCTCTTCTGTAAGGGATTTAATGTACACTGTTGAACAATATATCTCATCACCTCTGCACTTTAGCTTATATTTCTACAGTGGTATGTAATGGTGCATCAAAACACATCATGTAAGGAGTTTCAGCTTGTATCTCCAGATGAGTTGGGTACCAGTGTGAGCCAAGTTACCCCCATGCCTTGCAGGAGCTGAGGTCGAGGGAAGCATTCCTGCATGAAGCTAGACCTCAGGAAAACTCAGGAGTTCAGAAGGTAAATTTCACTGAGAAATAAGTGAAGTAAATCCAATAAAGGGCAAATTATTTTTGTTTTTCTCCTGGAACAATACAACGTTCTGGTTGTGTGTGCCTTAAACATGAAAGTAGCAAGGAAGGCTCTAGATAACAAGAGTCAGGGCAGGGAAAGGAGTGGGAAGGTGGGAGCCTCTTTTTTCTCACCTATGTCCAAGGAGTAGAGCCATAATGGAGGGTCTCACTGGAAGGGTGATGGGTTTGTAAGATACATGTGCAAAATCTGGAAAGAGCTTTCAGTTTTGGGCGCAAAAAGCAATCTTTGTTTGAAAGTGGTCTTGGGAAGGAGCAGAGCAAACAAGGCTATCATAATGCATCTTCTCTTCCTTGGCGTGCAGTTGTCACGAGAGATTTGTAACTCTTTTCTTGGTTCATTGTTCCCCAGCTAGTGTGTACTCTCCATTCAGTAGTGCCAGAATTAAGATGAAGCCTGCCCGTTTCAATAAGGCAGCTTTGTTGTCCAAATGGCAGCACTTGTATAGAAACTGGATTGATTCCAGCAGAGCTTGCACGATACACTGCAAAACTGTTGTCATGTGATCCTTTTTATTACTAAGGAAAAGCCTGTTCTCCAAAAAAAAAAAAAGACAAACTAGTCCTTTTTTATTTTCTGTTTTGTTAGGGGGAAAAAAAAATCACCAGAAAATTAATTCTATTCATAATTAGCTGCAAATTTGAAAACTATGCCTAATGATTGAGTATAATAAAGAGGTTGGATTAAGCGAAGTGACGTTAATGTAGAAATATGATGGAGCCCTGTCTACTTCGGTTTATGTAGCAGCAGCCTTGATTAATCAACTCAAAAGCATAAGTGAGCACGGAGTGTTCCATCTTAGCATGAAGGGGTGGGAGGTGATGGCACGAAGGGGAAGGGAGAGATGTTGGAGTGGTGCAAAACGCTGCTGTGTTTTCTGAAAAGTATGTTTCTCTCACCTACCTGCATTTCCTCAAGATGTGGAAAAGAGATGGCTTGCTCTAAAAAAGCCGTATTGAGAGAGCAGGCATCTCTTGGCACTCTGAGTTCCTATAGCACCAGTGCTATGAGTCCCTCATCTGGGCAAGGCACAAGGTAGGATGCATCCTTATGAGAAAGACATTAACGCTAATGTCTGCTAGTGCTAATAATGGAAATTGCTGTTTTAACTTGAAGTATTTTATTATCTAAGAATTTTTTTTTTCTCCATGCTGGAATAAAGCATCTAGAAAGAGCACTTCTTAACAACTAAGGTCAGGTCCAGGTGTTGCGTTTGAAAAGAGAGTTCTCCTTCCTTTATTTTTTTTTTCCAGTCATATGCAAAAAATAAGTGAACACATTTTGTTATAATCATTGACACTATTTGTTAACCAATAAATGCTATTAAAAAAATCATGTTTTAGCACTGGGGTAATGTGAGGAGAAATTGCCCTAGGTCTTGATGAGTTTTACTCATCTCTAGATGGGTTTATAAAGCATCACTGTTACTTTTTTTAAAATTTATTAGTGCACTTTTGTCTTAAGGTACACTAAGAAGCTTCACTTTGCGATGCTTTGTGACTTATAAACTGTTTAGCTTGTCTTTTGAAACAATGTGATAATATTTGTATAGGTTTTGGTAGCTGCAAAATGTAATTGAGTTCCTAGCACATACAGAGTAGAATTAATGGATTTTAAAGCTGGAGGGACCCATTATGCTCATTGTCTGATGTCTCTGTGACATCCAGGACATCGAATTACATCTAATAATTCCTGCATCAAGCATATAAATTCCAGCTGAGCTTGAGGGTACTTTAAAGGCATCCAGTTCTGATTCAGATGATAAAGCTCTTGGAAGTTTTTCCAGCAGTTAATTACCTTATATTTAGAAGAAGTTTGGTACTACTTTTTCACTCTGAATGTCAAGCTACTGTTGGTTTTGGTTTTTTTTTTATTTATTCTGTTTTTGTGTGCTAAATTCAGCTGATGTCCGCTGTCAGAGGTCTTGGCTTAGTGAAGGTACATATGTCCAGGTCACCTCTTAGTCTTCTCTTAGATAACCTGAATCAATTGGACTTCTGCCCTTCCTGAAAGGTGTGTCTTTTAGGGCTTTACTCTGGTATTCCTTTACTCTTATTAATATAATTTATGTTTCGTATTGCTTGTTATATTTTGGGGTTCTTTTTTTCTATTACAGATATTCTAAGCTTTTTGAAATAATGGAATTCTCTAAAACCCTATTTGTTGTTCCATGAAGTTGTAGTTCCCTAAAGTATAATTTGTGTTTGGTAGGTGTGGAGGGTATGTGTTGGTGACTATTTGTGCATTGAGTGACCGAGGAACTGTTTATTTTTAGCTGCTCTGGTAGTTGGGAGGGTAATAAGGTAGATAGATGTGCCAGGTGAAGTGATGAGAGACAAATACATCCCGTTTTAGAAAATTCTAACTTCTCCATCCCTTCCCAGGCTGAGAATAATTATCTGGAGATTAATAGTCCAGCATAAATTGTAGGTCTAACAAATAATAATTATGTGTAGTGAAGGCCAGTCGAGCAGCCCTCTGTAGTGTCAACTGTTGTGTACACCAGGCGATGAATAAATTGCTTCTCGCAGCCAGGGACTCAGGATCTTTGAATTCAGTTTGATGTGAAGCTAAAGGTATGAATGTGCTCTCCTTTTGCTCAATTGCCTGCAGTGCTGCTACTCCACACATTAGTGTCTGCTCCAGAGCATTTCTGCAGTCTTGATGGGAAAATTAGCTCTTATCTACAAATGACTTCTTTTTCCTAATTCTGGCTTTTTTTTTCTTTAAAGATTTTTGTTTACGTGGGACAGAAAGGAACAAATACTATTTTATACAGTTAGTGGAATGCAGTAGGCAGAAGTTAATGGAACAGGCTTGGTGGATGGGCTTTTTACAACACAAAAATCTCACCACTGTCTCCAGTCCTTGAGATGCTGAGAGCGGGAGGGATCACCCTGTGCCATCCCTCCTCTTAGCCTCTTCTGTGGTGGACCACTTGTGGTTACTAGGCTAAAGGGACCACTGGTCCCTCTGAGGGTGGTGAAATTTATCGTGATGGTTCTATATAGCAGTAGAAATTAAATCAAAGTTTGTATTTACTGTTGGGTAAACCAACCTGTTCACTGTGAACTACAAGATGCAGTACTAATGGTCACTTCTTTATCTTGCATTACGGTAATTTGTGTGAGTGAATTAAATGCATGAATAATATCCAGGAAGAACTTACAGGAATAAGTATGTTACTGAACAAGGACATTATGGATGTATATATTACTTCAAAACTCTACATTAGATGTTCTTTAAGGTGCACTTTGCTCTGCAGATTTAACTGAGGCTTGGAGGATCCTGTTGTTGCACAGACACGTCAAGGTCAAGTCTGTTTCCTTATCTCCCCTACCTCTAGCAGTCACAAGGTGGGCACCAAGTCTAAATCCATAGCCAGTGGCCCCTGTAGAGTCAGTGGAAAGAAAGACAAGGTAATCTCTCATATCCGTCTCGTTGACAGCTGAGGCAGTCGTGACCCCTCACTTTGTACAGACACCTGACTTTCAGGTGGCTAAATCTGGTGGTAGAAGGGGACTTCTTCCCATGCTGATCTGGAGTTTGTGGAAGCAGAACCCTCTTTGTGTACCTGCCTCTGCGGAGTCTTTCTTTGTAGCTTGGTATGAAGCTGTATCCTGGGGGACTGGGGACAGAAGCTCTCCTCTGCCTTTTCTTCTCTCAGTACCACCTGAAATGTGCTTGTGAAGACCTTCATGGTGTTTGAGTCTTTCTCTTACTCTACAGTTATACTGGTCATATCTGTCTTTATAACAGGACATTCCAAGGAAGTTCATATCTATTAGGATATTTTTTTAAATAATAAATTCTGTAGTCACTATTAGGTTTTTATTGAGGTTTTTGTTGTTGTTTTTTGTTTGTTTGTTTTTTAATTAAATTTGCTTTGTGGATTTTTGTTTGCTTGGCATTGTAATTGAATATATTCCTTATGTTAGGGTTACAAAACCTCCACTTCCCTCTCTACACCTTTCTGTAGGGAAATACAGATTTGTTTAGCTATCCAGATATACTAAGTGTTTTGTTTTATTTTAAGTAGAACTAATGTGGGTCTTCAATTCCTTTTGCTGCATTCATGATCCATTTCCCTACTCTGCTGTGCATGTGATGAAGAATTTGGCCTTTTGCAGATGCAGGAGATGGAACTCTTCTAAAACCACCAAAGTTTCCAGCCTCCATTTCCTGCTGCTTTTTGTTTGCCAGTTACTTTGCATGGCAATTTGCAGGGCAAGTAGCGCTGAAGCTCTTGAAGAGAAGAAGGGAGATGGTGAGCTCTGGTGTAGCAGAGCTCGTTGCAGGAGTCTGCAAGCAAGGTCAGCAGCACATTGGGAACCTCATCTGCCCTCGTGGGCGAGTAAAAAGCCTGAGGAGACAGAGTGTAGTATAATGTGGTTGGTTTTTTTCAGATGCTGAAGAGGGAGCTGCTCTTTGTGTCATGTCTGGCTTCTGTTCCTTGAAGGTTAGCCATGGAGAGGGAGGTTGCTTTCATCCACTGATGGTTATGGTGCTGTCTCCATGCAGGGAAAGGTGTAGACGCATCTCATTAGCAGGCCACTGGAAGCTCCGTGACAATTTTGGTTTGCTTCTGTCTTAATCCAAATCCACAGCTTTCCAAGTACGTGGCACAGGGGAGGTTACTACAGGTCACTTAGCAGTTTCCAAGTTCGGTGGAGCTGCCATGTAGTGCTTATTAAGAGGATGGGAATATAACAGGTAAGCTGAGTAAATGGATTAGCTGTAAGCAGTCCTGTTGTTGGCACTGCCTGGAGATGGGTTGTGAACCAAGCAGTCGTGTCTTGCAAGCGATATTCTTTCATCCCCTGATTACAGAAGAGCAGCATAAATAGAGTGGCCTACATTGAAATGATTCCTGGAGGAAAGAGGCATTTAAAGCCAGGGAGGGTTATGAGTACTTGGAGCAAAGTGTTCAACCATAATACCCTTTCCAAGAAGGAGGGGAGGGGGAGAGGGGAAGGAGCATTAAGCCAAGTGTCTCTCTGTCCATCTCTGAATGCTTGAGATGTTAGGGACAAACGATTCCTTCAAGCATGCAGCCCTGCTGTTGTCTTTAGGACCTTCATGGAGCAGCTTTTACCTTTAACTATTTTTAGTGGTTTGGTACTATTGGCTTGAGGGGGAGTTACATGAGAAAGGTTGCCTTTGTGTTTTATTGAGGAGATTGGTTGGGGAGGGGTGTAAGCGTCTTACGCTTCTAATGGTTCATGTTGACATGCTTAAAGAAAGCATCAGTCTGCAGCACAGGAATTGCTAATAAAAATCATGATTTGTCCCTACAGTCCCTGTCCAGGAAGGATATTTAGACTTGAAGCCCTCTCTTCCCTAACCACAAGCAAACGTGGGTTGCCCACCCACACTGTGTGGTGGCAGCCAGGTAGGGCATGGGACACGGGAAGGCTGGCTGGCCGCTGGCTGTCTGCAGGCAGAGCACCGGCTCTGGAGGGAGAGCTCTCCTTTCCCCTGCTCTGTGGCTTGCCTTTCAGCAGAGCAACTGGTGCAGGTTAGTTTTCACTGAGATACGACATGGTGGTGTGCTTTTGGTGTCTCCTCCCAGCCTCCTGGCAGGGTTTGCAGCGTTTCAAGTGTGTGACGGTGTGACTCGCCACGATCAAAGGAACTCAGGAGGCTTAGGGTTGGATATTTATGCATTTGTTTATTACCTACTATTGTCACTCATATTATCTAAGATTACTCTAACTGAAAAAGATCCAGCAAACACAGTCACTTCTACAGTTTTCCCTGACATGTCATCTGCACTCCTGGACTTGACCAGGGGGAGGTGGTGTCACCTGGAGCTGCCTCTCTCACACCAGCTCCTCTGGGCACAGCTGCATCCCCTGAGATGAGGACACCCAACAAGAGCAGTGTGTGCCCAAGGCACTCTCTTTGGGTGAGGGAGAAGAGGGTCTTCCACATCACAGCTCACGTCTCCTCTCTCAAGGAAATAGTTCTCTCAAGGATACTTGCTCCATTCCCCACCTGTCCTGTACCTTAGGTACCACTTAGATACCACAGGTATCTAAATCTGGTCTCTTTAGGTCAGAAAAAAAGACTTCTTCCCAACCCTACCGTTGGTCTCAGCTGTCCACCTGAGTACTCTAGGAATGGTACTATAAATACACAAGAGGTTCTGGGCAGTTCCTGTCCCAGCTTCCTCAACTTCTCTGCTCTCCTCCCCGCCTTGGTTTTTTTTTCCTTGTTCCCTTTTATTAAGCTAATGGGATTTTTGAGCTGATAGCAGGTCTTTGATGAAGATAAAAAGACATTTGCTATTGTGTTCATTAAAGCCCCATGTAAGGTAAATGTCTTCCATGCAAACCCCATAGTTTGAAGTGTCCTGCTGTTTTTGCTAGGTGGAGCTGCGGGATTTAACACGGTTTTATCTGTGTTAAACAGATAGAAATAATTTTTGTCTATCTGCAGGCAAAAAAAGATTCTTGGAGATAGAATAAAAACTCAGATGCTTTGTATATGGAGACTAAGGCTATTGAGAGAACATGTTAAGCATTAAAAGACCACAGGGACAGCTTCCCTCTGGGACTTGTCCTCTCCCCAGTGTAAACCCCATTCTGCAGGGATTCAGGCATAGACATCTGTGAGTTGGTTGGGGGAGCTGGGGGGAAGCATGCCTCCAGAAAACACGCACATTTGGAATCGACTCTTCCTCTCCTCCATCTCACCTTCCACTTGTGTCCATTGTCATGGACTCCAGAGCGATCTAAGTCTGTGGCAGATTTGTTTCCACATGTAAGTGGAACAAATTTTGCAATTTCTTCAAGTGCGTATCTATCTTTTGATGTTTCTCCCACTGAGTAATAGGATTGAAAGTCAGAGCAGCGATTGAAGCCAAGTTAGAAATAGATCCCTCTTCTGACACCTCTCTGTCCCAAACCTGGTAGCGTGGGCAGCCCACAGCGTTGCCCTAACCTTAAGAGGGCCCACTGGTGGTTTTTTGGAGGCTGTGTCTTGTACGTCCATTGCTGCAGGAAGTGAGAGGCTACATCAGCGACTCACATTCATGAAACTCCCTAAGAAAGCTCTCTGTTGGTGCAAGTGAGATGGAAACAGGCTGGGTGTTTTCTAGTTTAGCAGTTGTTAGGGTCAGAAAGAACCATGTAGCTATGTATCATACCAGTTTAGCCTTCCTACATCAGGTTGGAATCTGCTGAAAATTCAGCGCAGTTTTTAGAAAGACATTGACTTTAAAACTCTTGGTCTAATAGGATTACTCATTTTCTGATGCGTTTGATTTTAAATCTTTGTAAATCTCCACATGGCTCATTTCCCCCTGAATATTATTTTTTTTTCCACATGAAATATTCTGCAGTTATGCCAAACAGAATTCATATTTAACATAGCATGGAAATAATGTGAGTATGTCCAATTTTCATTTGATTTTTTTTTTTTAATTTTATTTAAAGGATTTCTATTAATGCAGATCTTAAAATACCATGCCACGTAGCCTGTAAATACAGGCATGAAGTGATTGTGCTGCTGAGCTTCCTGCAATTCGCTGGCGAGGCTGAAGAGCTTTCTCAGTGCCTTGCAGCAGGTCAGAGGAACTACTTCAGCTGCATTCTTCCGCTGCCATTTCTGTGATTCCGCATTGCTTCCACCGTAGGAATGATGAAGTGGTATTTCACATAATTTTGCTCCTTTGGCAGTTCTTCACAGAGAACTTTGTGAGGCTGCAGTGATCCATTTGAACTCCACTTCAAGCGTTGAGCGTGTCAAAGAGTGGGTACGTGCCATCAGTTTTGGCCTCATTTTACGTGGAGAATTGATGAGTTTCATTTCAGGAATGTTAATCAAGCCGTTTGAGTTCAGGTATGAGCTCTCTGCATAACTGCCTGTCGTTGAGGGAGCAAATTCACGTGACCCTGGCCTGTCCCTCCTCACTTGTGTCGCTTCTTTTTCTCACTGCAGCCCTGCTCCTAGTTTATTCCATAATCTAGATTATGGCCGAAGGCAAGACCTACATAAGCATATGGTGCACGTTGCACGTTGCATTATCTGAAGTCATGAGGGTGTGATTAATGGGCTTAGGGTTTTAATTTGGCCTGTCGTACTCTCGTCTCTCTCTCCAGCGAGGTTGCAAAGCCTGACCAGTGACTGCTGGGTGCACACACCAAGTGGTGAGGTGACACTAATTTCCTTGAAGTGCTGGGTGGCTGCTGGAGGTAAACCTCTGCTGAGAGGAGGAGGAGGAGGAGGGGAGCTTGTTTCAAACTGTCCAGCCAGTTTTAGGTGCCATTGTTTCATCAGATCCTAGTGTCTCAGAGCAGCTTGGTCTCTGCCTTCTGTGTTCCATGAAGAGAGGGGGTGATCTAATTAAAGGGCCACATCAAATGACAGCAGTTTCCTTTCAGATGTTGCTCAGCCTCATGGAGCGGTGTAGATGCTGCAAGTTTTTAGGAGGGAACTTCTCCCGGTGAATTTACTGAGATGGGGTTCCACAGTTGTGCAAATCCTGACAAAGAAAACACATAGGAGTGGAACCAGGGGATAAAATCCTCCCTGCTTTGTCAACACCATTAAAACAGAAGTCCATTCTACCTTGTGAATTTGTCATCTGGAACTTGAAGACAGGCAGTTGTGCCACCCTTATCAAATTTGGTGCATAAAATTATTTGTTAGTGCAATACATGGCTGTCCAGGAAAAATAGGGTAGGCATCTGCCCTGCACAGATAGCAAGAGTGACTGTCTGGCCTGGCAGCTCTCTGTGCTGGAGATGGGGGCTTTATCGTGCTGTTTGGCACAGTGGGAGAGGATGAGTAGATGAAAGCAGCAGGTGGAGAGGCTCCTGTGTCTACACCATATTCAAACCAAGCATTTTATTCCAGACTAGATTTAGCCTGGTCCTTTGGACCAAATGTCCCCACTGCATATCTATGTTGAATCTTCCTGAGAAGGGAAAGTGGAGAGGGAGGTGCTGATCTCTTCTCCCTGGTATCCAGCGATAGGGTGTGTGGGAACAGCTCAAAGCTGCACCAGGGGAGGTTTAGACTGGATATTAGGAAGCATTTCTTTACTGAGAGGGTGGTCAAGCACTGGAACAGGCTTCCTAGAGAGGTGGTTGATGTACCAGTGTTCAAATGGCATTTGTACAATGCCCTTAATAACATGTTTAAACTTCAGGTCAGCCCTGAATTGGTCGAGCAGTTGGACTAAATAATTATTGTAGGTCCCTTCCAATTGAAATAGTCTGGTTTATTCTACTCTAATCTGTCCAAGCAACCGCTTCCCACCTCATGAACGAAGCCAGGATGCAATAGGAGGGACAGCTAGAGGGGTTTGCTTCAGAACTTCTCTGGACCACTTACTCGTGTTGACACAGCCAGAGTGATCCTAGCTGGAGGCTTAGGAGGTCCAGGTTTCCTTTGCATCTCTGGCACAGATAAGCACTGGTGGGAGGACACTGTGCCTCAGACTGCCCCTCCTGCTTCAAGCAGGGTGGTGTGAGCTCTCCAGGTGAAAACTGGTTCATTGTCTATAAATTACACTTTGTGTGTGTGTTGAGATGGGCACCCTGCACCACACTCATCATTGACTTTGTCATCTTCTCTGCTTTCACAACAAAACGCACACTTCATTCATAAAATCTTGATCTTGTAGCCCTGAATATGGAAGATGCTTGTCAAGGTATGCTTTGCTGTCAGCCATGCTGCCTCGATGATGTTTCAATGGCAACAGAAAGATTTGTGTTTGCTTGCAGTAACTCATCTTGGAAGGAAAAAAAAAGGTGAAGCTTCAGTTTCCAGCCAGCTTGCTTAAGGTAGTGAAATTAGCTTTAGAGATACAAAAATTGAAGTTGTATCTATTTTATCCATGGTGCAGTGTTCAAACAAACTAAATTAGGAGCTTTGTTTGCGGACTGATAGTCAAAATTCAAAGTTTTTATTTATCTTGGAAAGATCTAATGGTTTGTTTTTAGTAATAACAATTCTGCTAATTTTTATGTTAGGCAGCCAAATGTTGTTGGCTTAGATATCTGTGTCCCTCAGAACTGCTGTTTTTAATTTTTGGATTTGGAACAAACCCAACATCCTAAGTTAAAAGCAAAACTTTTCTCAGCAGGTTGAGACAAAAAGGAAAGTGATTGTATCACAGAATGTATGTGCTTAACAGCTGAGTTTTTTGATTCCATGGTTACAACAACAAAACCAAAAACCCCGTGCATATAGCCAGTTGGTGATTTTATTGTTCAAGTCAGATGGCCTTTCTTAAAATGAATTTTAATGGACAAGCAGGAAAGAATGTATTGCTGTACTTGTGCAACTGAAGTTTATGAAATAGGATTGGAAAAATACACAGAATAATTGGGCACATCCTGTACTTAGTGAATCACCGAGCTAGTGCAATAAACATTGCTGCGTTTGGGAATTTAGATCTATACGCTGCTTTTGCCAAGAACATTGGGAATTGCTTGGGATCACAGATGATCTGCAGCACAGGCTACCTGAACTCTGCTCTGTGCAAAGTTTTTCTTCTTTCCATATTTTGCGTTATGAGGTATTTTTTGGTTTCATGACACAGGCGTTAGTCCAATTCTGTGACACCTTGCATCTGCTTAGACTAACTTGGTGAAATGTGGGAGACAAAGCAGGAGCTGTATGTAGCAGGACCTCTGCAGGCATTAGTATGGTAAGGGAAAAAGATCCTTCAGCACCAGAGTACGTGGTGTAACCAACATCTTTCTCAGGGTCCTTTGTCTTCAAACATAAAAACAAAAGCTACAGACATTTGATAGGTTCAGTATTGTTTGCCAGATAAGAGGGATAAACTTGTGAACATGTTTAAGAAATTACTGAATTTCCAGAAAACAGGCTGTTATTTAAGGGACATGAGAACCATTACGAAGCCAGAAACAAAGACAACATCCAAATCTGCTCTTGAATACGCACGTGGCTCTTGCAAATTCTGAGCGAGCTGCACATGTACAGGCTTAATGGGATCCTGATGGAAACCATCCAGGGCTGGAGTCTGGCTCCTGGTGAAAGTAGGACTGCTGTCTGGCTAGGACTGACGTTTGGGTCTCAGGCAAACTGATGGAGATGTTTTCTTCCCTCAAGGAAATCTGTGTTTAATCGTCAGCCAGAAAGACAGGATGGCTTGTGTACAAGGCTTTTGCAGCATTACATAGTGTTAGCTCTGGGCTTCTTCCATCTTTGTTACTTCCCCAAATCACGATAGCCCTTATAAGGGGAAACTCTGCTTTTTTACAGCAGAGGGAGTGTACCAGGTGTAAACTGAAGGCTGTGTTCCTGTTTTTTTCACCCTGCAAGGACAACTGCCATCCAAGAGACAAAAACGTCCTGCATTTCTGTTACCATTGAACTGAATGGCAGAATTTTAAGTTTTCTTTCAAAGTAAACAGTAGTTTCCTCAAGTGTCAGCAAACATGGATTGCTAAGTCCCCAAAGGGTCTTTTACAGCTCTGCTTCATCTAGGGAACAAGAGCCAAGAAAGTAGGGATAGGTTGGAAAAGGCCCAGAGAAGTGTGTCGGTTTGGAGGAGTGAGACAGAAAGAAATGGTATCACTGCAATGTCTATGTTAGCAGAATTTCTGGAGGTTAAACTTTAAAAGCATAGCCTTTTTTGTTAAAGATGTAGCCTCTCTTGGGGGAAGTGAGAAATGGATACAAACAGCAGAAAGTGCTTGCTGGTCTTCTCGCCCTCCTGGATAAAAACTGTAATAGTTCAGGACATTCCTGGGGAGATAAATCAATTTTCTGCACTCCTCAATGCAACGCAGATGCAGCCGTGGCCGTACGGTAAGTGAATAATTCTGTGGCCATCATTTTAATGATGGAACTATTATGTGCTACATTGCCCATTCAGGCATTTTGTTTTCTAATTCTATACCCCCGTTTCCCAGAAACAGGAATAATGAGGCTTTTAGCAGAGACATGGAAATGCTCCCTGAGACACACCGCCACGGTAGGACATGCTGTCAATTGACACTGTGGATAATATTAGGGATATGGGGGCATAATTGGCTTGAACTTTTGATCACCCCAAAAATTAAATCCAAAGCTTTTTTTATCAAGTTCAGATAAGGTCCCTACCTCTAGTTGACTCCTATTAGAGCTCTGTCCTTCTGTGTAGCTTCTGGTGGTGTCTCTTTGCATCTGCTTGAGGTTTAAGGTGGGAATGGCAGCACGTTGTGGATGCAATAGCTGAACCCTGGCCTACAAAACCCAGCGAGCTCAGACGATAAGGAAAGACAGTTTATTACTCCAAGAGCTGCCGTTCCCACATCAAGTAGATTTGCATCAGGCAATTGCATGAATCAGATCTTGATCTTCATTATCATAAAATACAGCAAGGAAAATCCCATTTCTGAGAGTCTTGCTACTGTACGCAGATGCAGATGTAAAGCACCATTCTGTGCACAGCAAACGGGACTCGTATGTATTTTATTAATGTAAGTGTAATGTAATTATTCTCTTGTCCATCTGGCAGGTGGTGTTTTCATTAAGAAGTGAATAATCTAAGCTATAGGCTCTGTAGAAGGGGATGAGTATGGAGGAGATTCAGGTCATCTGCTGTGGGACCATAAATAGAAGCTAACAAGGGAGCCGTTGCTGTCCTTGTCCACTAAAACTGAAAATCTGTTGCTTTTATTTTTCCTTCAGCAGACTGCTTGCAAGCTTAGAAGCTAGTCTATTAGTGAAATCTTTTCACCATCCTGCAGTTTAACTCGTCATTTATGGTAGTGGCTGTAGGCACAGTGTGAAAAAAGAGGTGTTATATAGGAGAATGAAAATTAAGTCCTTATATAAACCACTATGCATAGGAAGGTAAGATAAAAATCACACTTCTGGAGGTGCCTGGTATGTCTCTGCGTGCAAAGTACTGTTTGAAAAAGGAACATGGATTACTTAAGGGTTTTTATTCATGTGGAGGGTCCTGATTAAAAAAACAACCAAACCAGAACAAAACACATACAGGAGAACAACAAGCCTGAACAGTCCTCCAACAAATTTTGAGAAGTGTGGTGTGTGGAGCTTTCTAAAGGAAATCTGGTTGCTCTCTGACCATCTGTGTGGCATCTTCTGTTTCCAGACAAAGTTTTCTGATGTCCACATGGAAACGGGAGCAATTTCCTCTTTCCATGTCCTTGCAAGACTTTTCTTGGCACAAGCGACAGTGCAAGGCCTAGTTTGAGTTTTGCCCTGGAAAGATATAAATATCCTGGCCTCTTCCCAGGAACATTCAAGCAAGGATTAAGTTTTATTTTTTATCTGGTAACATTCAGGGAAACCTATCAGGGTGACCAGGCTGGGAGGGGCATTCATTTAGTAAAGCTGTAAGTCAAGAAGAAAACCGAGCTTTTAAAAAGTTCTTTTAATTTTTTTATTCTGTAGTTTTAAAGTTGGGAGAGGATGCCAAAATGATGGTGAGCATCGTTTCTTTATGTACGGTGTAGGTATCTCCAGGCAGAAGTTTAGAGATTGTTGTTGTTGCCCTTTTGTAAAGGCACAGATTTCCATTCAGACAGGCTTGCTTTCTTTCCCAGAGGATCCCTCTTATTTTCCTTCCATGTAAAGCTCGGGTTCAGATGTTGTTCAGCCAGGATGCAGCATGGAGGCTGCCACGCCACCACTTCAAGGGAACACCTCTGAGGGTCCTTATCACCCTGGCTGCAGATAATGAGAACTGAAACCAAACCTGAGCAACAGCCCCTTGAAAACAGCTTTAGAGGCCGGTGCCAAGCAGTTTAGCGCTGTCTGGAGATGCTGGGGTGATCCCTTCTCATTAAGCTTGCTGCTGAGCTGCTTTCTTTTGCAGGTACTGAGAATACTTGAAAGGAGATACTTATTTAACTACTGTGTGACTTAGTACAAGGAGCAATGGGAGGAGGAGCAGTAGATAGAGCATCCCAGGCAAATGGTGAGCTAAAGCTTTGCCAGGCTGTAATAAAGCACAGGTGACCCTTTGCCAAACATGCTTTTTCCTCACTATTTAAATATGTTATTTATCCCCCCCCCAGCTTCATGAGGTGTTATCTGGAAAGGCCTCCTTTGATACACTTTGCTTAGGGGGGAGTTCCTCAGTTTCTGCAGGAGTCTGTGATCCCACCATTGGACAGTTTTATTGTTTCAAACGAGGTTCTGCTGCTCTGAGTGCATCAAGCCTCAGTCATTTGTATGTACGTGTGAAGGTCAGTGGGCTTGTCAGATACCCTATTGTAAATCCTGCCACTAAATCAATTTCTTTAATTAAAAAAAAAAAAAGTGCCGCCGTTCAGAAGAAGCACACCCTTTCATCTGGACAAAACCCATTATATTCCAACACAAATACAGTAGCCATGAGCTCTCTGCTAGTCTCACCTTGGCTGCTTGTCCCAGCTGGTGTGTTTGGGGTTTGGAAACCTTGGTGGTCAGAGGGGGCTGCGTTTTCCCTTCCTCTGAAGCAAGTGGCTGCTGTTATTATTCTGTCACCGCCTAACTTAGCAACTTCAGAAGCAGGAAAAAGTTAACAGCAGATATCAGGTAACCAACAGGTGAGAGATGTTCGTGCTCCCCCCATATTCTCCCCGGTGCCCGCACCAGAAGTGTGCAGAAGTCTGCCACGACAACTAAGAGAAGGACAGGATTTTGCATTCATTTAGTAATTCCCTTGGGGTTATACTCTTAGATGACTTAATGACTTAGTGTATACCCCGTCTGGAAGATAAGCAGGCATAATTCATTGCAGGCAGGTCATTCATCCTTTGAGATAACCAGCAACTACACGCCATAGGGAGCAGGGAGATAAAGATACTGTACATCAGCAGCAGTAGTTCAAGGTTTCAACCTCTCCGCCTCCTTCTGTGACCCAGAAGTCATTTGCAGTTGATTATTCAGCCATTTGCTCTCTTTAGAGAGAAGTACACTGGCAGTGGTTGGCTGGAGTGAGTACATTTTCCATTCTGCCCGTGCCTTGCAGCGCACCCGGCGCATGTCTCTACCTGGAAGTAGGCGTCCTCGTGTCGCTTGGAGGCTTTATGGCTGCACTAAATGCTGGTTTTGAAAACTTACTGTAAATTGATTCTAGTTTCTCTGATGTTATTTAAATGGTGGCTGTTGTTCACCTACTGCTTGGGATGCTTGCACCTCGTTAATTTTCAATTTCAGTCCAAGAGAATCTTTTAGGTGTCCAGCTTATGTGTTAGTAATATATGTGGTCCAAACTGAGGCATAAAGAGAGAAACAGTGCATATATAAAATAGTATATGATATTTCTTGATTTTCTTGTAAAAATAAAATTACTTTCAGTGTCGGCAGGTACATTTTAAAACTGAAAGTTGCAGAAGCCCATACTGCTCTTAAGCCAACAAATACTAGAATCAAACATATGATGTGACCTCTCCCAAGTTAATATTCCCTTCTCCAAAAATCTGCAGTCCAGAAACAGATCTCTTGAGATATCCTGCATTGCAAAATTAAATGATTAACTCAGCAGGTACCTTATGATGACTAACAGTGAAATATTTTTCTCCTGTCTACAAGGACAGCAAAATAAATGGCAAGTACAAGGCTTTTGATATGGACAAATGATGGTCACTGTGATTCACAGTCTGTGATGTTGCTTTGTTTGTGGAGGAGGGGAGGGAGAGAATGAAAAGTCTATTTTTGTTTGTTTGTTTTCTAATTACTTGAGCTATTTTTTCTTGACTCAGCAACTCTGAACAGTACATACTGTACTACTGTAACCAACAGTCAGGGCTGGGAAGTCGAACGATGGTAATGATAAAAGTAAATATCCTGCATTCTCAGAGGGATTAGGAGGAGATGGAAGAATTAGTCTCATTATGATTTCGTGTGGTGTCACAGTCCCTTTCTGCAACAGTGCTATCCTGTATGTAATCTTTAGACCTGTAGTTCTCAAGAGAAGTACTAAAACCAAACAAGAAATCTGAGTGGTTTTATTTGCAAATATTTTTTTCATTTACAAATCCAACGTGTTTAAATGATGATGTTCACCCTGCACAAGAAACCATGCTAGAAAGAAAATGAAGGAGTCTTATTTTCATCAGTGTTTATGGCCTGTTTAGAAAGTCTCTTAAGAGTGGCGAGTGATTTTGATTGACATCAAATAATTTTGATAATTGTCATGAAAAAATGTGATTGACATGAAATATTCTATACCTTGCCATGCTTTCCTGTCAGTCTGCATGCTGTACACCGAGGGTGGTACTCATCGTGGCACCCCTTCGCTTGGTTGTCTCATTCAAAACAGTCTGAGTCCCAGCTTCCAAGGTGAGCCCTTAGTACTTTTGAAGGTGTTAAGTTGCGTTTTGTGTTTTCACATAAACACTCAAGCCTATAATAGATTGCAAGGGATTCTGTGTGCATGGGGAAGAAGTGCAGCCTGTGGACTGCTCCGTGCAAGAAGAGATGCTCCTTAATGCACTTGTCATCTTCATATTCTGTGCCAACTTGCTTCATTAATGCAAGACATTCACATGTCAGGATATGTTTAATAGAAGACTTTCTGGCTCCTTGGGGGAAGAGCCTCACTTTTGCAAGACTTGTTCACTAGAGTTAGTTAGGTGTGAGTTTTAAGCAGGATATCCTGGCAGAAGAGTTGGTGTCGATGGTCCCTAGGGAGTGGATTCCAGAGACTTTCTTTCAAAGATGCATGGCCCATCAAGAACAGAGAATTGAAAACTGTTTCTTACCCTGTCTTACAGGCTAAAAGCCCTGCACAGCATGTTATTTCCCTTTCCAACCTGCTCTTCTGAGAACTTTCAAGCAATGATGAGGCTTTGTGGAAAGCGAGTGGTGTTCTTGGGAAGGAACAACTTCCCACCCAGGTTCTTGCATGGGTAACAGCTCCCATCTGGTTCCTTTTTAAAGATTGCTGTTACAGATTTTGAATGTTTTATTCCATGCTCTTGTTTCCAGTGTTCATCACGGTACTAGGAAACCTAAATGTGTCCTCTTGCAGCCTTTAATTACGTGATAAAAGCCACGTCCATTTTAAAGCCTGTTCTTTTTTCCAGACAAGGGTGACCTGTGGATGGCTGTGGAGGACTTCATATTTGCTGTTACTGGCTTTCCCTTCTTCTCTGTTCCTTACCATGTCTTTTTTCAGTTCAAAATGGTTCTCTGTGATTGCAATTGCACTAAATACATTTGATAATGCAGAAGTGACCTATTTTGTGCACAGTTTAGCTGATTCTGCAGTTGCCTGTAGCGTTTCCTAGGAATGTTCTTCAGCCACTCCTTGGCTTATGAAAGCCCGATAAGTTAAGTATGGCCAGCAAAACATACTGAAGGCATGGAAAGTTCAAGGTAACAGCAGATGATGAGACATACAGGCGGGAATGGGTTGGACCAAGTGTTTATAGGGCAAGGTGGAGGCCTCTGGAACAGATTGGGAGGATAGAGCAGATGTCATTAAACGTATTAAACTGTTGGAAGTCCTTTGTACAAGTTTGTTAATACTCCAATGACACGTCCAGATATTGTGCCCCTGTAGGCTCAGTGGTTAATGTATGATGCTTCTGGCATCTGAGGTAAGTACTCAACTATAAAAAAACTAGATGAGCTGGGACCCATTACCATAAGCACTGTCTGGAGTGCTAGTCCTGGTAACAGATTGTTCTGTGCCTCATTAAAAAGGAGATAGCGCTGTCAGAGGAGTCAGTGCTTCATTTTGCCGTGTTTGCTACATAATCAGTTAATTTTGCTTAATAGTGCATTGCATCACAGATGTGCAAAAGGGCAGAGTCAGTTCACTTTCTGCACAAAGCTTCCACTCTGGTGCAGCTGAAATTTTCATGGGGTGTGTTAGCAGGTGAGCTGACCTCGACCAGTGTCCCTGCCTCACCTCCCTCCAGGGTTCTCCCAACAGTGCTCTGGCCAAGCTCCATGCTTGCAAAGGGTCAGTGTACAGGTTCCTCAGACTAGAAGTTGGACATAAATGTATATCAGGGTGGTCATTCAGTGTCTGCTGTACTTATGTTGGGGTTTTGTGTTGGGTTTTTGTTTGTTTAAATCTCGCATAAGACACAGTCAAGAACTTTCCACTTTCTGTTTGGAAGTACTTTTGTGCCTGTCTTTCATCTAAGCATTACTTAGAATAGGAAAGTTAGTATTACTGATTTCTAACAAGATGAATCCAAATATGTCTATCTTAATGTAGATCTTTGCGTTTTACTGCCTTTTGAGTGCAGCATTTGGGAAGATTATTAACAAATCAAATATGGTAAGACAAAATATGTAGAGAAGCTGAGTTTAGACCGGTGTTTAGGGACAGATTATTAAAGATTACTACTCAAGGTTTTAGAAGATCAGCATATTACACAGTGATATGGCACATCCAACAATTAGTGCTAATTGTGTACTGCTTAAATTTGTAGTGAAACTGGATATGTGTAAGTGATTTTCTTCAGATGAAAATTAATATATACAAAATAAGTAAATATATTCTGTACTCGCATATCCCAGTCTAAGAGTATTACTGGGATCTAAAAGGAATTGAGTTCAGAAACTCTAATGTGGTGCGAACATCTTGTTTTAAAAAGCAAACATGCAAAAAGTAATATATGATGTGTTGATGGCCTCTTTAGAAGAATGGGTAGACTGTGATTAAGTTCATCTGTCTTCAGAAAAGCAGGTAAGCACCTGCTTGAATCTAAATGTGCTTAAGTTGTGTTTGCTTTAAGAAATACTTAAACAGGTTTGAAGTTAATCATCCACACAAAAGATTTTCCCCAATAAAGACTTGCATACACTCAAGGGGAGAAAGGTGCTTCAAAACAAGACTATAGATATAAGCGATGGGCTTGATTTTAGAAGAACCTGAAGGAAGTTAAGTGTGCATACCTAATTGAAATTCAGTGAGTCTGGAGCATCTAATTGTCTTGTGTCTCTCTGAAAGCCTTGGCCTCTTTTAAATGCTAACAACTGAGGGAGGTGCTGGCTCTTATGATCTGATTTCACATTAGCACACCAACAACTTGCTGGGTATTTCTCTCCAGATGCCCAGTGTGAGAACCTAACTCTCTGTGTACGGTTCCTACAGTATTGCCAAATACTAGCCATCCTTTGAATGTTTTTGTGGACTATAAAACCACATCAAAATTCCGGTGTGTTTACAAACTTTAGTATTTATCACCCAGGGAGAACTGCAGGAGATAAAGGAGTGTGTGTGATTCAGTTGTAGTGCTAAGAAGTTATGAGCAGAAGAGCCTCTTAGAAGCCATCAGGGTCAAGTTGAGATTTTTAATTAATGGGTGCCTTACCTGGCCCCCAACCTTAGTCTAGGCAATCCTACACAGGAAGATTTGGATCTAAATTTTGTATTTTGCTCTTTCTCCACTTTTGAAAGATCAACCAAAACATTAAAGAAAATCCAAGAGTATTTTTCCATTGGACTGGTTACCCACTGGTGCAAACACCTAAACATCTCCAGAAAATCTTGAAGACCAGTGCAGGGACAGGCCTGGGCAGAGGGAGAAGAGACCCGCTTGAGGCAACATTGCCTCTGAAGGACACGTTCCTCAAAGCTTGGCTTTTGCCCTGCTTGGCTTGGTTTTGTGGTTGTAGCAGCAGAGATGTGATACTGCTGCAAACATATGCATTGGGACATGAAGATGAATGCTGTTAAAGAGGAAGAGGAAGGTTTGGGAGTGACTGGCTCTTAGGACAGTAGGATGGAAGTCTCATTAGTGTGATGCACCCAGCCCTGATGCGTGAGCTGTATGGCCCGTGGAGTCGGTGGCCGTGGGCAGGCAGTGGCACGTGCTGCTTCCAAATGACAGGTTGCTCAGCTAAAGGGGTCTTGCATATTGGGGCCTACAGGATCTCTAGGATTCCTTCTATTTTATGTTTTTTATTAAAAATGACTGGCAGCAATATGCCCTTCTAAAGTTGGCATACTTCTCCATTTGCTCTTCCACTTGCACGTAGACACATAGAGTCAAACTCGCGCAGCAGCCTGTCACATGCAATTTGTCTTCTTTGTTTGAGAAGCAGCCTATAGACAAAACCCGTTTGCTTCTGCCTTTTCTTGCATTAAGCTATTACTGAGGGGATTTTGGAGGCGCAGATGGGTTAGGCACTTGATTTCTGCTGACTTGAGTAGGAATCAAGGCACCTACTACTGCCTCTGGTGACTGAGAATCTCCCCACAGGTTTTGGCTCGCTGAGAGCTTCTTCATTTTGTTTGGAAAAGGATGAATAAGTCTTTAAATAGGGAGTGCGTGCTCGTTGGGGGTGAAGGCCTTGTCTTGTTAAAGCTCTTAGTATGCAAGCTAAATACAATGAAGCCTTAAATGCTAGGACTGGTAGCAGCTTTGTTACGTGATTTTTTTTTTTTTTTAAGTCATGTATTTCCACTGCTGGGAGCCAGGCAGGTGGCCAGGACTTTCCGCTGCCCTGCCTGGTTCCTTCTTTTGCTAAATTTTGGTGTTGGTGGAGTTCCACAGGGCTGCTACACCAGGCTGGCTTCTAGCATGGGTAGCGTTCACTGGAGCCTGGGGACAGAGGCTTCCAGGCAGGAGTTTGCATACAGGGGCTCTTAAAGCTGGGTCGCACCGTTGCTCTCTGTGTGATGGCTTTTCCATGGCATCTCTTTCTGAGCCTCACGCCTTTTCCCAGGTTGTCTCCTGCAACACCAAAGTGCAATTTCTGAATTACTTTTTGTCGTGATTAACAGGGCTAACCCCGTTTTTTCTATTTGTCGGGGGGACACAGACTGTTAGGAGGAGTTTGGAGTGAGGAGTTTGCAATTGCTGGAGACATAACACCATACAGGTAATAGCAGGTTTTGCATAGTTATAGGTTTCAAAAGCTCACACCAAAGCCTGTTTTTAAACAAAGAAGCACTTTGAAGGAAACCAAAAACATCTCACATAGTACAGTCTGCACTTTCTATCTCAAATCTTTTCCTGTCTCTTCATAGTAACCAGTCCTTGATATAGCATAAACACCATAAAAACTTAATTTTCCCTAGGTGCTGTTATGTTTAAATCAGAGTAAGTTAAGACATTTAATAATTTAAAATTGTTCATGCAGTATAATTGGGTTTCTGTTTTGCCCTCTGCAGCCGGGTTTAACACCCAGGTGTTCACAGGGGTCCCCCACATCCACATCATGGGGTATGTTCTGCTCTCGCTCCGCTTGCTGAGCTCCTGCTGGTGTGAGACAGAGCTCCTCTTAGAGCCACTGGAGAGATGAGGACTCTACCTTTTTTTTTTTTTTTTTTTGTAAAAAAATAACTGCTTGTTTTCTGAAGTCCAAGTTTGGATTTCCCAGGGCTGACAGGGAGGGCAATGGTCAGGATCCCAGTTGGTGCTGTGCAGCCCAGGGTGGTGGGGTGGGAACAGGAGGTTCTGCCCACTCTGCCTGTAAGCTGGTTTGCACTCCCTCTGTGAACAACGTATACTGTGTACCTTGGTTTTCAGGCCTTTAGTCAAGCAGAAAGGCAACTTTTTGCACTTGCTTTATGCCAGAAACAGTGGAAGTGTTTTCCCCACCTCCGTAATTGGACTCAGTAATGAGTTTAACCATTTGATTCCTGTTGTAAAGTAAGCCCAGGGGTAGGGTTTAAAAACATTTGTAGTTCTGAAATATATCTCCTTCAGCTTTACTGGGAGGTGCATAGATATTCTGGGCAGTAAGAACTACAGGGGAACTTGCAGTGAAATCTTAGGCAATCATTAGCGTGGATGATTTTGATATGTAGATTAATATACAACAAATGATACGTGTCCTGGTTTTAGAGCCAAGGCTATAATTCAGCTAAGAGGCTTGATACGGTACAACTGAAGGTAAGCTCAAAACTAGCTCTCTTCTTTATTCCTACACCTTTTCTAACCTTTCTTCCAGTTATTTGTTGGGCTATCTAACAATGCCGGTGGAAAAATATAAGAGGCTAGTGGGCATAACCTCTGATTTTCATGTCATTCTACCTACTTATATATGGTTTCTCTCACCAATTCTGTATGTCTTCAGTGGAAAGGAGCTAGAAGCAGTACTGTGAGTCCCAGGACAGGTGCTCCCATTTTTCAGTTGAGAGGGCAATGCAATTCTCCAGTGTGTATTACAGGCTTGGAATATCCCTTATTGCAATCACGAGTATTAAAATTAATGTCATGATATGTGAATCATTATTTTGCAGTGCCAGTCACTGGAAGCATCCTCCGTTGCACTAACCGTAAGGAGCAGCATATTGCGTTGGGACAATAGATTATCTAAGGGGAAAAGAAAAATACAGACTGCAGTGTTTTCCTGTAATGTAATATTTATTTTCACTGCTTACCCAGGCTGGCTTTCTCTGGTGAAAGCCCAGTACCTACTTGAGGACTCTGTGCCAAGTTTGGTAGGTCTGACAAAAACAGTAGAGCAGCTCTAATTCTTTTGCAGAGATTTCTTTCTGTAGGAAAGGGCAGTGTGAAGGCTTTTCACCAGGATTGCTAATGACAGGGCGCAATAGCCTGGCTGCTGCCTTATTAGTGCAGTATTAAGAACATGTTTCATGGAGTCTTCCCATCAGTAGCATCGCCAGCTTTCAATATGTGGCAGGAGGAGCAAGGTCTCCATTAAGACCTTGACTCACGGGGCAGTGGGATGAAGCCTGCACCTTCTCCATGCTGGGCAGCCCTACCATGCCAGCAGAGGCTCACCCTGGAGGGAAGGCAGGTGGCGTGTGTCCTGCCAGCCCTGCCCTGAGGGCTGTGTTGGGGACAGACGGCTTCATCTTGTGGATAAGGCAGGAGACATAGCCTGATCCTGTGGGTGGGGATTGCAGCCAGAGGCAGCTGAAGGAGCGTACTGAACAAGTTCATATCCCGGCCATGCACCTTGCTGGCCAGTGGCACCTTTTTGGGAAGCACTGGTGAGCCTCCTATCCCGACGGTCCCGGGCTATGCTTGTCGGGTGCTGTCTGGCTGGCTTCCCCTGCCCCCTGCACACAGCTGATGCTACTGAATCTCGGGGGTCTTTCCCCAGCCCGACCCCTTATGCATTGTCATCACATCCTCTGAGGAAGCCACAGTGGCTCATTTTAGCACCCATGCCATCAATGCTTAGTGGTATTTACCAGTCCCTGCCTCGGTAAGCATGAGAGAGGAAAGTTTTCAGCATCCCCCCTCCCCTGCCACAGCAGCCCCCAGCAGTGAGCCGTGCAGGGGCTGGAGTTACCACCAAGGCAGTGGGTCCAGAGCCAGAGTCCCGGCCGCTCGGGCAGCCTGAGCATGGTCAGGTGCCGGTGGCGTGGTTCAGCTCGCACGCCTGCCCACATCCCCTTGGGTCTGGGCACTAATCCCAGCTTGAAATTTTAAATATTGACAGAGTTAATTCCTGACTGCTTCACACTGCAGAAACTAGTCTCCGATAAGGCTGTGTTTAATAAGGATATTGGTGGTAAAGAGCTTTGTTGGCTAGACGGAGCTTTACCTTGCCGTGCTCTGCTCCGGCGGGCGAGGAAGAGGTCGTCCCCTCCCCGCAGTGTTCCCTTCTTGCAGCCTGGCAGCACAGTGGAGTATGACACACAGTGGGGTGATACCTCTTTTTTCCCCCCAAGAATTAGCCCTCAGAATACCTTTACACAGTTGGATGAAAGCAGCATGAGGAGCCAGAGTAAATATACCGCCGCAGTAAGCCTAAACTCTTAAACAAATGCCAAAAATAAAAGCAGCCTACCTTACTTTTTCCACCTTACATAGCAGTTTCCAACCACATCAAGTGAAAAGTCTAGGTGGGTGTATAGTGTTTATCATCACTGAGTAATACACATTACATTAGCTGGGATGTTTGTTTTGTTCCTGACTACTGGTTTTAAAATGGTTTTAGTGAGGGCAGGAAAAATGATTTAAGTTTATATTGTCACCTAAGAGATATGAGGGTGTTCCTGATTTGGGGAAGAAAGCTAGGAATGTAAGTAATACCTCTTTTTATTTTTTTTCTCCTTTCCACCACAACGATGAGCAGATTGAAAGGCAGACGGTGGAAGTGCAGAATCCAGTGATGCAGGATTGCTTTCAGTACGAGATGGTGTCGGAGGGATTTCTGTGCCCACATTCGTCTGCAGCAATGGTGTCCTCCAGTATTTGAAAACTGTTTGCATAGGTGGCAGCAAAATTTTCGATCCAAAGCAACAAAAAAATTGAAAAACAGATCCACATCAGAAAGTGTGCTTTTTGTTCCCCTGTAGTGTCTCTTGTGTGAGGTATTGCCAGCCTCCTTCCAGGGAGCCCTGGCCCTGGTGAAGTTGCACGCTCACCAGTGCATGGAGGAGGGCTCACTCCGGCACGATGGTGTGGAGTGGATGGAACCAGGGGGTGTGGAGATCACGGAGGGAGCAGCAGGCATGGTGCAATGTCTTTGTGTTGCTTTGCAATTGGAGAAGGCAGGTTTTGTCAGCTGTGCTTGGGTAAGGTCGGCACCAAAAGTGCTCAAAATGGCGAGAGGGCGAGTCACGGTGCACAAAAGTTTTTTGGCCCTGTGTGTTCTGCAAACAGCGGTGGTGCCATGCTGGGGCTGAGGGGTCTGCAGGGGGATGTCAATGGTATGTGTGGAGGGATGGATTGAGGGGGTCTGTGAAAGCAGGGTGAGAGGCAAGGTCCAAGTCTAAGCGTTTTTTATAGGCTCTGAAAGTTAGAAATGTACCATATATAGACCCAGAGGATACATAAGAGCTAGCGTAAGGGGAATGCCTGGTGCATCTGGAAGTGCTGGACAAAGAAAACCTTGTTACCTTGCGGTGCTTTAGTCTTTGATGCATTCATTTCAGCCACAGGATGTTCAAGTTTAGCCAGGAGTTGGCAGACAGATGGACCGCGAGGCAGTTCACAGACTGACTCAGTCTAGGCGAGCGTGAAGTGTCATCCACATAAAGGTAACTTATTACAGTATTTTTACAGAAACTTCTCTTTTTTTTTTTTTTTTCACCCAGGTTTTCGTGTTTTTGTGGTAAGGCCTGGGTTTTTTCATTCATGGTAGTTTTCCAGTTGAAACATTGCTTCCCGCCTGTTCCACCACCCAGTCACGCCACCACCTCTGCAGAAGGGAGGTACAAGGGATTTAGTTTGCCTGACCCATGGCCTGACCGTTGTCAGTAGCCAGGCAGTCTTGCCTTTTCGAGGAGCTGTCAAGCAGATGTACAGTCAGCCTAAAAATTGTGGCAAGGTCCCTGTATTTCCTGACCACCTCCCTGCTCTCCTTCGCCGCCTGCAGCAGTTGCGCTTCCTTGTGTTGGCTTCATGGAGGACCAAGAAGCATCTGTGGTCTGGGATTTAAGGCACTCGCCCAGCTGCTCATTGCTTGGTGTTACCATGTTTTTGCAGTCAGGGAAACTCTTTAGGAAGAACTGTTTCACATGGCCTTTCTTTCTAGAAAGCCATGGCCTTGAGGCTGCATCACATGGTGGTGTTTTTTTTCTGAATAAAGAGGGGAGGACAAGCACCGTCTTTATTTATGCTGGGTTTTCTCAGAGGTGAATGGGGAAGTTTCTGCTCTAAATGAGGGTAGAGAAATTTCTCCTTTGGACTGAGGTTTATTAGTTTTGTTATCTTGTCATCTGATGCCTGTTAAATTGCTGTGGAAGCACCAGAGTGAGGAGCTAGTAATCTTTTCAGAAGTAAAAAATTTAAAAATGAAGGATTAAATAGTTTATTCTCTGAAGCTAAAATTACAGGTGTTAAGTGCTTTGTCTGTTTCATTGGTAGAGAAACCTTTATTGTTTGTTACAAGTCACTTCCTTGAGAAGAGCAAAAAGAAAAACTGTAGCCCCTTTTGGTTGGTTCAGATAAATTATTGCGTGTGTCACTAGTACTAATTCCTCTTCCCATACCTCCCTGCCTGCCTGCCTCCCCCCTCATTTGGGGCATGCGTGTTGTCCCTCTAGTTGCTTTAATAGAAAGCGACTTTAATTGGTCTTGAGACAAATTTCCCCTTTTTCATGTGCTATTATTATCATTTGGTTTATTTCTCTGGGCATGCAAAGATGAGAACAGCTTGCACAGAGCTTGAATTCTTAGTGATGGGAAGGGAGATGCTAAAGGAAAAAATAACTTTGGGGAGAGAGGAGGAAATGTTCATGGTCTGACTTCAGATGCCTCTGTGCCACACTTGAGCAGTGGGGCAGTTTTGATCTCAGATGCTCTGAAACAAGCCTCACATCTCAGGATGCCTCAGGAGCCTCAGCTCCCAGCTTGGACGTCCAAGGTGATGCCTAAAGGTGGCCAGCGTGGCTCATCCTGCTCTTCCTCACCCTCTGTGCCCAGTGTGGTGACATCTCCTGACAGGGATGGAGATGGTGTGCACTCCAGTATTCAGATGTTTACTGTAGGGCTGTGTGGGATTGGTGTAATAGCAAAGTAGTTTTAAAAACAACCAGGCAGGCAAGACAGTGGCTGCTGGTAAAATGACTCTGGGAAGGTGCCTCAGGGGGGATTAAGATACAATGCCGAAGCTATTAACTGGGAAGATCCTACCTCCTCAGCTCCAGTTTGTTTTGCCAATGTTAAGGAGGAGCAGATCAAAGGAAGGAACTATAAACAGTTAAAAAAACCTCTTCAGGCTGACAGGAGGCAGTTTGGGAGCTGCTCACTGGGAGCAGACACTTGCCTTCCAGTCTGCAGGAATCTCGGCTTCTCAGCAGCTCTTGAAACGGGGTGGCATGGGACCGAGCTAGGAGAGATGTGTGTCCTCCTTTGTATTGATTTTAGAAAACATTGTGCTGCCTACCTTCTGTTGGTAGTATTTTGATTTGAGAAAGGCGTTTGATGGGGCTGCTGGTGTCAGCAGCTCACGGGCCCCGGCGGCCGCTTTCGGAGAAGGAGAAGGGACGCATCCGTGCCGGGGAGCGTGTCCATCGCTGCTCTGCTGTGCACCCTGCACACCCCAGGGGAAGCAGCACATCCTTGCTGGCCTTTGGACCAGCACCTCCTGCCCCTCCAGCAGCAATGCCACATCCTTTGCAGGAGGCAGTTACAGCCACGGGTACCAGCACAGCCTTCAGCTCAAGGCGTGTAGCTCCAGGAAGCCTGAGGTTTTTGAGCAGTCTCCTTTTCAGTTTGTCCTGCTTTCTCTGAGGGATTTAAAAATCTACTTTTCCAGTAGACAAGAGTCTCAGTCTTTCTCCTTGTGCTTCCTTGCTTATCCCACTCCATAAGGAGGAGTTGCTTGGCCTCACTGGCAGCCAGCCTCTCATAAATCTGTGCGGGCTGGATGGTTTGTAATTTATTGCCCACCTACCCCACCAAATATTTTCAAATTACTCATGTTACTTGCTGGCCTGCCTTTTACCATCCATTTCACCCTTCTTTCCCTTTTAGCAAAGTATTTATCTGAGGCCTTTCACACACATAAAAATCTTCAATTTAGGTGCAACATTTCTGAGGAAGTCCATCACTTCTGCTTTGCTTATGGTTTGTCCCTCTTGACTTTGACTTCTCTGTAATAGGACCTGTGTCATGGAGGAATCCCTGGCTATTGGGTTGCCTCCTGCATCTGCTAGAGGTGTTACTTGAAGCAGCAGCCTCTGAATTTAGGAGGCTTAAACTGTGTCCTTTCCTGGATCTCTCCCCTCACATGTCATTTCTTGTATGTGAAGTTGTTTATTTGGCTAGATGGTGGCAGTCTGTGGCTTTTCCTATCTCTGCAGACGCATATGGTCCTGCTGATAGAGAGTCCTGTGTGTCTGCCTCAGATTTGTGGGTGACAGTGGCATGTGCAGAAAGAAATGGGTGGAGTTGGCCGCGCTGCACGGCGTGCAAGGCTCTGCAGAATCCCTATCTGTGGGAATTGCTAGTCAGCTCTTATCGGTCACGTCCCGGCGCAGTGAGTTGTAGAAATCAAATTAGCAGACAAGTCAATTGCTTACGTCAGTCAGAAGTTTTGCACTGGGGATATGATGCGATAGTCCAGGGCCCCTCGCTGGGTAGCGTTCCTGCCTTTGATTATGAGGGCTCTAACAAAATGAAAACCTGACAGTGCAGTTTTGTTTCTCTCTTGCTTCCCTTCCCTTCCCTCCCCTCCCTTCTTTCTTGCTCCAAACATTTTTTTCTCGCTGTCATTTGGGGCAAGCAGAGCAGAGAATCTGTCCTTGCTGCAAAAGTAGAGAAAGCTTTGCCCTGTTATTTTATAAAACAAGTTGTTGTGACATACCACAGAGTTCCTCACATCACTCAGTAGTTCATTACTCTGTCACTTTACAAGCATATTAAATGACAAGCTAAAAAACACAAGACAGTGCAACGGTCCATTAAAATTCATAAAGGATATCAAATATTCAAAGTAAAGGATGTAAAAAGAAGCCGTTTGCTGTAAATACTAATACCTGTAGTTGCATAAACATAATGAAGAAGTGCTGGTGAACCCGTGGCTGCCTGGGAATCCCTGCAGTTATTTATTTCCAGAGAGCTGCTACCGCTTCAGCAAAAGGTCTCCTTCAGGAGCTCCAGCCTGTCATGTGAACCTCTTCTCCTAAACAAACACCACGGCCAACTTGAAATCGGATGCAGGATCACTTACTTTCAAGCTCTCGGTGGCACACAGTAACAAGACATGATGTTATTCATTTCTTGCATCCGGGGAAAAAGCAGTGGACCTCTGGCTTAACATTTTGGAGGGCTTTTATATTTTTTTCCCCCTGTACTGCTTTCCCTGGAGTATTTGTGTCATAGGTCATGATATCCTCTAGTAATTCTTAATTTTCTTCCTAACTGCAAATGCCTGTATTAGCAAATCAGAATTGAACTTTCCAAGTATGGGCAGCAGGCAAACTTTAAGGTTTTAAGGCAGGCCTTCTGAATACAGGCTGCAGAGCTCCCATCAGTTCTTTCAACAGCAAATGCCAAATTCAGTTTCAGCTTAATCCCACTTTATAGAAGAATATCTACCCTTAAATGGAAAACCTTAAAGCAGTGGAGAATCCACCCCGCCTTTAAGTGTGTTTTTTCAGAAGGTTAATCACCTTCACTGCTAATACATACGTGTTATTTCTGCTGTGGTTTTGGTTTCCAAATACTTGGGCCTTGTTAAAGGTTTGTCTGCTACTAATACAGTCCCCAGCCTCCTCTACCCAAATCTGTAATAAATTAGTTTTCGAGGCCTTTGTCTGTAGCGATTCTAAAAATAATTTCTTATTGGAATCCAATTGAATCCGAGGGAAGCGAGGTGATAATCAAATGATGTCACCCTCACGTCTTGCGCTGCATCTCGCCGCCTGCCAAAACTAGCAACTGTTGCTATGTACCCAGGGGAAGGTGATACTCCCAGCCTTTTCCTGGTGCTGGAAAGCACTCCTTTCCAGTGCTTGTCAGGCCCCTGAGAGCTGCTGACGTCTGTCCCAGGCTTTTCATTTTACCCTTACTTGTTGGGATGGCCGTGGAGGAACATGGATCGTGTCCTGTTGGATGCTTTGAATTTGTCCTGTTCCTGAAGACAACTGTTTCCCAAAACCACTGCCATTCTGGAGGACTGATGTGATGTAGCCCGTGAAGTGCCTGTGTCCAGTGTTTGGGCTCTGGGGTGGAGATCTTGTTGGAGCATATGCGGCAATGTCCGAAAATCTGTGCATCAGGACAATGGCATGACACCATGATGTTTCCCAGACAGTTTATTTCCTTTTCTCAGTAGCTCCCCTGCAAACTTGGCTGATAGTAGGACTCTCCTGCCAGCTTTTCTCTGGGTACTTCCAAAAGATCAAAAAAACCCACCAAAACAGCAGGACTCGTTGTCCTTTGACACATGGGGCTCCAGTAGTGCTTCAGTAGTGAACCCAGTCCTGGTGTCAGCAGTAGGTAGGTGATGTAGCCGGTTGCTTTTCTCTCCAGTAAGAGCCAGTGTGAATTGAGGGAGTCAGTACCTAGCAGAGGACGTTCAGCACATCGCAGGGACCAGTTGTCAACAAGAGTAGAGTCGTGGATTATTTTTTTTTTTTCTTTTGCTTTCCCGGAAAAATCATGCTGTTGGGGTGTCCCAGATCTGCTGTTGGTATGACTTCTTGTTGGCAGTGTGTGCTCATGAAAGGGTAGATGCCCCTCCTGATGAGCATGTGACGACTATTAATACTCACAGGAGTCGGGCTCTGGTGTTGCTCCTTGGGCAGGCAGAGCCCCGGGCTTGCAGAGACCTCTCCTCCATCACGCCCATGTCAGGCTGACCTCTCTCAGTCCGTGCCCGGGACTGAGCAGATAGGGGGCCTTTCCCCCTCTGCGTTGATGGGGTTGTTTACCTGGGGGCACCCGACATTGTGCCCTCCTCTGGCTCTGCCAACTGGCCCCTTCCCCAGCAGGAGGGGAGCTGCAGGTGCAGGGCTCTCCCGTGCCCGCCTGTGTCCCCAGATGACTTCCACCCACCTGGGACTCGGGGTGGAAACCTGGGAGAGGAACAAGTCAAACGTTCATAAGGCCCTGGGTAGCGCCAGGGCGTCTTGGCAGCCGCTCCCTGCCCTCTCTGCATTTGAAAGGGATTGCCTGCAGTTTCAGCCTTCATTTCGCTCCGGTTGTTATCTGAACATGCAAGCTCTGTCTCTGTGTTTTTTTGGGCAGTGTAAAGGTGCTGGATCGCAGGCAGCCTGAGATACGATCCTGCTTTTGTACAGGACTTCATTTTTTATTTTGAACACGCAGGGCTGTAAAGAGCATTGTACCCGGTTCCAGCAATGTCCTAATTCTGGGTAGGAAGCAGGGGATATAGAAGGGACACGGGAGAAGAAAGCACTCTGTGTTTGCTGGCTGGTGTACCAGAGTGATGGGGTAGGGTTGAAGCACCGAGGCGTTTTATGGTGTTATAATTCCCAAGGACTCTTTTCCAAGCATGTGAAACGTCCCAATATATATAGCAGCAATCCAGAGCTAATTGACACATAAGCGCCCACAAATGGTGGAGTAAAGTTATTTAAAGTTATTAAAGTTATTTTGCCTTTCACCGAGTGAAAAAAAAAAAACCAAATCAAAGTTATCTAGGTGGAAAAAAGGAAAGGAGGAAAAAACTGGCAGAGTAGCAGACTGTGACTCGTTCAAAGTAGCTGTGAAAGTATCTTGAGGATGTCTTTCCTGAAAGCCTTTGAAATTCAAAGACTATGGACTCTTGCCTCTTGGCACACAGACTGATTCCTTCTCCTCCTCCTGGCAGATTCTGCCTAACAGTTGTCCTTTTTTCCCCTCTTTTAAATACCCCTGAATCACAGAGCTTGCTCATTCTGCTTTTCTTCATTCAGGTCTAAAGCCTTAAGGACTGTGTGGAAGTAGCAAAGAGGACAGCATGTCCTGGATGTTAGAGCCAAGGGAGAGGGGGTGGGGAGAGGGAAGAGATGACCCTGTCTCCAGGCTTCAGTCCTAATCCAGCAAACTTTTTCTCCCATGAAGAGTCCTGCAGAGGTCAGCCAGACTTTTTGCATGAACGGTGATTACTTGCTATTCAGCATCACGCTTGGATGATGTTTAAAGTAATCTTAATAGCATGGCCAGAGTTTGTGATAAGGCATGGATGGAGTGCATTAAGCCAACTGAATGGAGAGGCTGCTGAAGACATGCGTGGGATTAATTAAATAGAAATGTTGCTTGTTTGGCAAGCGGGGCTGACTTGGGCCAAACTCTAGAACTTGGAGAAAGTGACTGCCTAAACAGAACATAAAATCTCAGTGCCACCGATGTCAAATGTGCAGTCCCTGGCCGTCGGCCCCGAGGAGGGTTAGTCTGGGTGTGCGTGATCTTTCCAGGAATGATCTGCCAGGTGTCCCAGTTCCCCGTGTGCCGGTCGGTACCTTGTGCACTCCCACGTTTGGCACCGCTGTGGGATCAGGAGGCCGCGCTTCGAGCCACCCCCTGCTCCCGTGGCGTTTCTGATGACGCCGTTGGCACATCTTCCAGTGGGAACCATTTGCTGGGGCTGGGAGCTGCAGAGCAGCTCGCCCCCTGCAGCCACGAGCCAGGGCCGTTGGCACAAGCGTGGCACAGCAGCAGCAGGAGGGAGGAGGAAAGGAGCAAAAATTACCCCCTGTTGTGCCATAATGTCTTCTGAGTACACTAAGGGTCTCCTAACACAGAAGACTTGTCAGGTGACTGTGTTAGTTTCCTGGAAAATCAGCTGCAGCCCTTGCTGTTCTGCTGGACAGATATTTTCTGGCATATGCCTGTATCAAGCTACTTAACTTATTAAAATACAAGTTATTAAAATGCAACTTATGAGCGACAGAGAGTCCGAAGTGCCCATACACTTCTGCAGCGTTGGGGAAAAGATAAGATGCTCCTCTCTGCATAGAGCTTTAAGGTTTCTTGCCCTCATAGCTTTAATTGCTTCTGACAGACTCATTTAAGGGCAGTGGGTCGGGGGGGAGGGGGGGTAAGGGAGGGTGACAACTCTTCATTGTGAGTTAAACAAGAGGAACCCAAGTGCTGCCCGCTCCTGCCCATGCAGGCAGAGTGCCACAGGGGCACAACAGCTGATGAAGATGGCAGCTGCTGCAGATGCAGGCAAAGACAAGTTCCCGTCTGCTCCCTCCCACTCTTCTTCCCCCTCCGTTGGCAGAATAGCTGTTTGTCCTGCCCAGTCCTTATGTGGCTACTGTGACCCGTCTCCCCGAAGGCCCAGCGTGTGGTGAAGCACTGGGCTGCCTCCAAGCCTCTTCCTCCTTATTTATGTGTCACAGGAGGAAAACCTAGACAGAGATAGGTTGTCCAGGGTCATCCTGTTGTAGTTATGATGATGGGCAACAATTCATAGCTGAAGCATTTGATTTGTTAACCTTATAAAAAGATGCCATTAAATACTGTATTTAGCTCCTCAGGGGAAGTAGCCTAGTTTCTTTTTCATTTTCCTTTTCTCATCCCTGTTTTAACATTAGTGACTCAGCTGTCACTCTGCTTCGGAAGGGCCACTGGGGTTATAGCTGTGATAGGATGTCACCAAGAACCCATTTCTGCTGAAAATAATTAATATGGTGCATTTTCACCTCAGAAAGAGCCTGATACAAAACTACTAGAGGGTTTTCGTTAAATTCTGAAAGATTTGAAACTTGCCTGTGAACGAAATTGGAAATTTCTGTGTCTCCTCTTGTTTATCCTTGTGAATAAGGCAAAGATGGGTACGTATCAAACCCTACACATTGAGGGCATTCCTGTTCAAGTCCTCAAAGCTGTTCCCAGGGTATGCATTTAGATACATGCAAAAGCCTTTGCAGGTGGGAATCTCACTTTTCAACAGGGCATGTGGTCAGGTCCTTCGAACTGAATGAGTTTCCACCAGCTCTGAAAAAAGTTTGACTAAAGACTCTTCCATCTCCTTAATTTTTTTCATTCTCTGCTTTGCTAATCTTAACCAGAAAGTAGCCTGGTTCATTTTAGTTTTTCTAGATATCCTGACTTCTCTAAAATTTAATCACAGGGGGGGAAAAAAAGGCAAAAAAAAAAAGGCATAAAATTAGTTTGTCTTAGATTGTTTTGTATTTTCCATATCAGCTTATATTACAAAAGTATTAGTAGAGCTGTCATAATGTATGTATGTAGATTTTTCCCTGGGTGCTTGGTAGTGGGTCCCTCCTCTTTCCCAGAAGGAGGGAAAATATCCCCATAAGCATTTGTCAATGCTCACTCTTTCTGTCCTTATCTGTTCAGCTTGAAGGTGCTTGTTTCTTGTATACCTTTGTTATGAAAATGATACCTGGCATACTTAGGAGGCCTTGCATTCTTGAGCCATGAATACTGCTATCAGTGTCATAAAAAACCCACAATGTCCAAAGGCACCATCATTTTAGCATTGTCCTTTAAAATTTGCCCTGTCTTGAACATGTAGCTGTTGAAAAAGGGCTTATTTCGTACAAGGTCGTTCCACTAACATAACTCAACGTTTTCCCCCTAGAGGCAGGATGTGTCCATCCAGCCTACCTGGGGTCTGGGACCAGCTTCTCTGAGAAGCAGAAATTTATCTGCCTGTCCAATGTGGTAAGAAGGCACCTATCTGGAGGGATCCTGGGGCAAGCTCAGAGTACATACAGCTACTGCAACCCCAAAATGCATAGATTTTGATTCAGCAAGTCAATATTTGAAATTTTTCAGATCAGGGGATGGTGCCACTGTGAAGTGACACCGACTCAGGGTACTGAGAGGTTGCCTCAATGCTTGTCCTGAAGGACAGGTAAGGTGAGGCTGGTTTGTTCTAGCAAATGAAGCCAAAGCGAGCCTCTCCATTTTATATTCTGTAGCATCTTCATTGAATTAATGCCTCTTTGTCTACCTCTTGAGGTTGTAAACTTCCAGGTGCAAGTGTATTCTACTAATGCAGTCCTTCCCACAATGGGAGATCAACCAGACTGCAACCTACAGGGTAGGTAATTCCTGTCCCAGTACCTGGTGATGACCCTGGCTGTTGGCACAGATCCTGAAACCCATGACCCTGTGGCTCCACAGCTGCATCTGAAAAATGTCCCGGTCTATGTACTGAGCAACATGAGGGCCCCACCATGGCCTGAGTGTTGGCTTCAGGAGGGATTACTCACATATACAGGTTCAAACCAGGAACATGAAAGGGTTTTCCCACTCATCGTTTTGCTATTTGGGCTCCGGTGTCGGGGTGGGGTGTAGCAAAGCACCGGGAAGTGCCGAAGCATTTTGATACAGCCTGGCTTTAGGCTCAACTTTCAGCACTTGTGATTGTGATTGTATCGATGACTGTGTTCTTAGTTTCTCAGATTAGGTAAATAGCTTTAAAAAAAAAAAAAAAAAAGAGATGACTTTCATACCTGTGCATTTACCTGGGTTGTGAGGTTTCTGGGATGATGCTGCTGTCAGTTGCATGTGAAACAGGAATGTCCTGCTTGCTGTAGCGAAGGGCTGATTCATTGGCAGGGTAATAGGTGTCATCTTCCCTTTTGTCAGCTCCTGAGGTGTATTTTACCCCTGCAGTGAACAGAAAATAAATTTCAAAAAATCCAGTAAAACCAGTAACATGACTATCCAAGTGAGGTGAGGTTTGATGACAACTAAAACAGTTCGTAAATGGGGTTAGGTGAGGCTGAGATGAATCTATAGGGGTAGAGGGAGACCTTGGTCTGAGTGAGGGGGAGCTCTCTGAAGCTGGGATGCCCTGGGAAGTACCAGGAGCGACATCCCAAAGCATCTGCCCTCTCAAAGCCTCCATATGCAAAGGGTGGGATCTACCAGTGGAGAGTCAGGTGTAGAGGAAAATGTCTTCCTTGTAGAGGAAAACAGGAAGATGGGCTGGTGGGCTCCATTGCTGAAGGTGCCGGTTTCTCCCCACCATCTGTTAAGGGGGGCTGGTGTCTTCAGGCTTGGACCTGAAGTTGTGCAGGCTTGGTAAGGTGAGTTACATTTTAAGGCTGTAAAAAAAGCTTTTCTCCATGGGAAAAAATATAATAAAATAATCAAATGCTGTCAACTTGAAGATTACAGCCAGAGCATCACAGCGTGGAAACTAAAGCCACGTGCCAAGGTGGTGAGTCTGTGGACAGGGCTGGTTTTGGGGCTGGATGTCCCAGTGCAAGTCAGCTTAAAGAGTGGGCTGGGGAAAGACTCCTGAAGTAAACCCACCTTGCTACCCTTCACGTGAAAACGGTGAGGAGATGGATGGTTTTTTGTCCACCCATGTCATCTGGCACAGCATGAGCTTGGTTTCTCTACACAGAAAGCAAGTCTGTACGATCTTTCAAATAAGCAAAGAGGAAAATGTAAGAAATGGAGAGTTTAGGGAGGAGCTGTGTGTTAGGCTCAGGACAAAAGCAGAACGCACATCAGAATACATCAGAAGGAAAACCGATCACTTTCTACTTTCAAAAGGCATTAATATTTTACAGCTGCCATTAGGTTTTGAAGAGTGCACAGGTATTTATTGGTAGTGCCACAGCTACCCAGTCTCCAGTCGAGTCGTGAAGGAAGAGATACCTGTTTTTCAAGTTGTTCTTTTCACTCATCCCTCATCTCCTAATTCACACCCCATCTGCACCGGCACTGCAGAAACTCTGGATATCTGGAGTCATGGTTGTGTGTTCCCACACCAGCTGCCCTTCCCCTTAGGCTTCCAAGGGGTTTTTTGCCCCTAAAAGCCAGAGACCCACTGAGAGTGATGCTTAGATGCTTCCCCAGGTGCCCAGGTCCATGGAGCAGGCACCATTCCCTTTGCCACGTCAGCTGCCAACTGAAGCGCATCATATTTTAAATTTTTATTTTTTTAAAAAAATCAGATAGTATCTTCTGGTTCGATAATAAACTAATTAAGTGCTTAAAATAGCACAGGAGAGGGGGTCCTGTTTCAGATTAGTCTACATAGCAGAAGGGCCGGGGGCTGTTTCGAAGGTTGCTTGAAGGCTTTCTTGTGAGAAGGTCTCGGGTGCCTGTGCTGGCTTTTGAAGGGTTTGCTCAGGCCTGATCAAACTCGGTCAGGCGACAGCGTATCAGATCTACTCCTCTCATCAGTCACATGTCAGGCGTAACTGTCACCAGATTTGCAATTTAATGTGTGCAACTCAACAGTTCCAATTAATCTGGCCCGTGTATTTAACAATCTATCATTTCAGAGCTAGCACTTCACAGAGCCGTCTGCAGGACAGCCTTATACTTCAGTAGGGCAGGAGCCCTGGAAGGCTTTCTTCATGCATGGGGATTTCACTCTTCCCCTGCCTCTGTGGGGTAGAAGTTATAGCTGGTTCAGTTAAATTTCACAGGCTTGGGAGCTGTTAAAATGAATCAACACGGTCACAAAAAAAATCTCAAGAAATAAAGATTTATAAAAGGTGATTCAGCAATGAGAGGCTTTTATGATCTTCCAGGGGAAGCTACTATTTTTAGTGAATTATTATAAGCAGTAGCATCACTCACATTTATTTATAAAGGCATGAAAGAACGCCCATACATGTTTCTAAATAGTCGATGTATAGTAACGGCCATATGCTGAGAATAAGTGAAAATAGAATTGAGCATTCTGGTTTCCACAACCCTGCGTGAGGGTTGTGCTGGGATCTTTGCATCTAAGAAACTGAAAACAGAGGGATTTTTTTTTTTTTCTTTTAGTTCTTCTTTCTAGCAAAACAAACCCAAAGCCTTCAGGGTGAAAGTCAGCCTCACAGTAAAATTGCCTGGTTTTCATTGAGGTCTAACTGGGTGACCACTGGGGTTTGTGAAGACTCTTCCAGAAGCTTCAGCAGCTGGTGGATTGGGGCTCTGCTGACAGTGGTAGCTATTTTTGAGTTACTGAATGTATAATATTGGGGTTGATTAGTTGTGTGTGCCTGCACTTCTCTTGGGGCTCTGTGGCACGGAGGAGGAGGAACACAGCGATGCTGTGCTGAACGGGCTCTGCAAATGTCATTTCCAAAGTTCCTACAGTGGAAACGGTTTAAATGCTGAGGCTTGCCATTAATTAAAGTAAAATAAAAAATAAAAAAGATGTTATCTGCTGGTGACCCCACTCCTGAGCAGAAGTTAGAACTGTTTTGGTCTGTCTCAGCAGCCATGTGCATCCATTGCAGCTTTTTTGTATGCAACTCCTTGGGTTGAAGTTCAGTAATGGGCAACATCTTCCCTTCAGTCCCTGACTGTGTTCATGTCCCTGTCAAGCCTGCGCTCAGTTTCCTTGGGATTTTCACAAACTCGTCACCTTGTAAGAGCAATGCCTGAAAGTAAATTCCTACTCATAATTAAATCCTTTGATTGAAGTGAATTGTGTTCTTGAATTTTGGGGAGCCCTGGTACAAAGCACATGGAAGAGAGTGAAAAAGACAGCTCTTGACAAGGTGCCTTTACCAACCCCTCAATGATGGTGCCAGCCTCCTTCTCCTGGTTCCCTAATCCCATTTTAACATGGAAAAGCGTTGGCAAAGCAGGCAGAGGGTAACGCTTTATTTTTTAGGGGTCTTCCTGTAGCAAAGGGTGCCAGGGGACGTGGCTCCCGCCACCGGGAGGGTTTGCTGGAGAGCCCGACCTTTTCTTGCTCTGCAGCTGCGTTAAAGTATCAGCATTTTCCTCGCTCTCTGCTTCCCATCTCCCAACACCCAGTGGAAAAAAATAAACGGCAACTGGCCTGCTCTCCTCGCAGCAAAACAAATGTTATTTATTAGAGTCCTCCTGTGGTCAGAGGACATCTGACTGTAACATAACAGGAGATTTTTCTGCTAACTGGAAGCGTGATGCTCTGAGACAATTTCCAGGCAGTGTGTATTTTCAGCTAAGTTTTATTTACGTCAGCGTAGCGATTTGCAATATCACTGTTCGCAAAGAGTGAGGCAGCAGTTGTTTTAGCTAGAATTAACTTTTTTTTTTTTTTTTTTTTAGGAAAAAAACTTTTTGATTGGAGTTGTGACTGGGCTCCCAAAGCTCCATGGGTTAAGATGGTTTTCTTTTGAGAAGGGAGGGCATGCACCTCCTTGGCAGGCACGTCGCTTGCCGCCTGCCCTTGCAGCAGGGAGCAGCTGGGGTGGTGGGGAGCAAGGCGCGCGTCGTTAGGGAGGGTTTGTTTTCCCTGTGCTAATCACCTTCTCCTGTCGTAATTTGGCAGGCCGCGGCGCCCTGCGTGCGGGACGGAGGCAGATCCCTGCGCTGCTCTGCTATCTGAGCCAGCACATTTCAGGGGATAAATCTTCACCGGACTTAATGTTCTCCCAAGGAGCTTTAATATCCCTCAAGGCTTTCTGCTCTTCCTAGGGGTGGGGGGCAGCAGGCAGAGATGCAGGCAGAGGGCTAATTACAGTGGGGGCCTCTTATAGACGTTCCCCTACCACCAAGGTCAGAAATACTCCTTTGAAGAGAAGATGAGGAGGGGAATCCACAAAGCCACCCTTCAGATGCCAAGCCGACTTTTTCCCCCTAAATCTGTGGGGGCTTTTTTTCCCCCTTTTTCCTGATGGGGCTGAGCCTGTGTCATCCCATTTATCCTTTGCTAGGCTGTCCCTAGCCAGGTGCAAAGGGACGTTGTCCCCCGAGGGACCCTGGTGCGCTCTCGCTGCCTCCTCCTGCTGAACATCTGGTGGGATTTGCAGGAATTGTGTTACAAACTTGCAGATGAGACCAAAGTCAAGCACTGAAAATGTTTGGGTGTCAGGAAGGGTTTCTTTTTCTGTGTGTAATATGCTTAATTCCCCCCCCCCGCAACATCCGTAATTTAGAGAAAATATAACAATCTGGAATACATAATACTTGGTTTTATATGGAAAAAGATGTATATTGGTACAACATGGCTAGATAGATATTGTGGGAGGACTTTCCTTATGTTTTTGTTCTTTTTCTGCATCTCCAGAGCACCCTCACTACTTTATTAAATTATATATATATTGCTGGTTTGCAATAACTTATGGGACAGAGGAGACTGAGACCTCTTTGGGTTGGTGATTTCCAAGTTCCTTGGGAAGAGCAGCATGGCAACCTTATAGAGCGAGGCACAAAATAAACTGTATGGAACCAACAGACTGGATCTTCCTAAAGATTTTACCTAGACTTGCAAATCCCTTTCACCAGAAATTCTTACATACATGCACATAATCGGCAACTTTAATTATTTGTAATTTTGGAATCACTGTTTCTGTTTTCTTGCAATTGAATCTCATTGGGGACTTTAAAGCAAGAAAAATGTAAAAGTGGTAGTTAAAGCACATTTTGAGTTACTTCATGAGAAAGCACAGATAATGGTCCGGATGGATGGGCAAAATGTGTTGAATTATTCACAATATACAGTTGTTTCGGCAACAACTGAATGCAAAGAAAGCAGTTTGTTTCATTTTTTTGTTTAATTTTTGCTGAAGGCCCTCTGTAGGAGTGTCCATCCCAAAGGAGATTTGTGCTACAGCATTTTGAGCAAGGTGACATGGGCTAGAAACTGAAACTCAGGTGAGCAAGCAGAGCCATGGAGAAGCGGAGTTCCCTCCGGTGTGCTGGAGACTGATAAGTTGGAGTTATTTTCATGGCTTCTTTTCAGTGGTGTTAGATTTGATGCCTCTTCCTACTGCGTGGACACTAGAAAACTTCATATGGTGAAGTTAGAACATTGAATATGTTAATACTGTATAAAATAAAGTATAATTCTCACAAGTGAGCATGAGCAGCATTTATGGGTCTGCAGATAACATTTGGTTTTCTCCCATCGTGTCCTAGTATCTCCCCAGTTGTTAAAATAAACAACTGCTTTTGATTTGTAGCCATAACTTTACAGTTTAGGAGCCTGTATCTGAAATAACAAATTAGCCACTCACTACAAAACACTGAAATAAAAACAGACTAGTGTGTAACTTGGACTCAGCAGCCACCAGCTGCACCTCATCTTGCTAATCTTTAGCTTTTTTTTTTTTAAAAAAAAAAAAAGCGGGGGCTTTTAAGAGTTAAGTTACACAACTCTCCTTTTATTTTTAAAGTGAGTGGATTCCTTGTTGCGTTGTTGAGGATGATAAATTGATACCACATGTTGCTTCCAGACAAAAAAGACTCTGTACTGCAGTGGAAGCACTTGCAGCTGGTGTCTGAGTTAATGGACAGGCTCCACAAGGTAAACATGGGTTGGAAGAGGCCAAAACAGGCACAGGGAGGGGAAATTTTCTACGTTTTAAGGGCTCAAACATTTGCTGTTGTTGCCTGATGGGGACTGAGCATTGAAATCACTTTCGGTCCCAGCCTCCCTGGGAGACTCATTCAGTTGTTCGTGTCAAATCAGGTGTGCGGTGCTTTGGAAACGTTCAAGTGTCCTCTCTGGGAGGTTACCCATTTGCAGTCTTATTGAAATATCAAGAGAGACGTGTAATTAGGACGTGGTAGATGATTTAATTTTTTTTCTTTTTTTTTTTTTTCCCCCAAGCAAAACGTGTCTGCGTTCCCTCAAGGAGCATTAACTGAACAAAACGTGGTGCAGCTCGGCCCCGGGTTTGGGGGAAGTGCTGTCACCCCACGTGTGGCTGCCCTGGCGACTAGTGGCCACCCAGCTGCACCCTGGTGGCACCACACCACCCTCTGCTCACACCGCATCTGCCCGGCCTTCCCTGTCCCTCTGCCCTGGCCCTTCCTCCTCTCCAGGGCTGGCCATTCTTCCTTCCCTGCAGCACCACTTTCCCGGGGGACCGGGACTGGGCTCAACGCCATACGGGATGCTCTTGATCTTATCTGCAGGAACCTTGGTCTTTTGGCTTTTAGCAGAGTGCACAGCGTTCTTCAAGACTGGTATAAATAGTAACACTAATAACGGGAGGAGCTCATCGTATTTCTTTTCTAGTCTGCTCTTGTACAGTCTGTATGTTGTACCCCTTGGTGGTGTCTGAGCTCTTTCCAAGGTGTCTACAGCCTGGCTAGCATCTGTCTTGTCTACATATGGTCTCCAGGGCAGATTGATGGAAGTTCCTTTATAGATCTTGTAAAGTTTCTCATTGCATTTTGGCATGGAAAAACACGTTAGGTTTCCATCATCGTGGCCTAATCCATCTCCCAAGTAAGTGAAAGACAAGTCCCCATTAATTCGAACAGCAGCAGGTTCAAATCATAAACTGTATTTTCTTTGCTTCCCCACCTCCTTTGTGGTTTGTCGCATGGTCATATCTTACTAATACACATGGTTGTGTGCAAAGATTGTCCCACGATATTTTCCAGTATTTTAAGCAGATGGGAACATTCTGTGACAGCTCAGAAACCATGTAGAAAATCCAGTTATTTCCATCCAGCTTATAGCCTGGTAGCACAGCACAGCAGCCTTTACTAATGTGAGTTGTCAATCCCGGTGACTTCCGTAGCAAAACTTGCATGTGAAAGGATAATGGAATCCAGCCCAAATTTGATTTGGCAGAGCATCCAACACAAGGAGAAACCAAGAAACTCAGATACTGTTGCTGAAGAGGTTAGCGGGGGAGGTTACGTGAAAGAAGTGGGTTTTAAGGCAGTGTTTGAACAGAGGGTGGAGATGGGATACACAAAAATAAATTGGCCCATAATTACGCTTAAGAAAACAATCTTCCTACAGAAGAAAAGTAAAGAAAAACAGAAGCCAGAGCATAAGTGGCATATTGCGTAATGTAAAGGAAAACAAACTGCTTGGATTTTTTATACCCACCAATTTTCAGTGCAAAAGTATTATTACATTCTTTTATTATTTGTGTAATACCAACACTGAGCAAAAAGATAGAATAAGAAGAAAATTACACTTGTGCACACAGATTCACACGTGTAGGAGCCCTCATCCTAAAAGGTGCTTCAGACTCACAATTTCATCATTTAGGATTTTTCATGGTTTTAGTACAGATATTTTTGTACTACAGCTACCACCAGCAGAAATAAACCATTTTATGAGAATACCATAGGTTGAAAACTGTTCGCTGCTGGCGCTTTGGCTGAGTGTTTTTATATCTGAAGCTGTGTGAAATGCTGCCTGTGCCACCTTAGGTGTTTCTTTTCAGTGGTTTTCAAGATTTTTTTTTTTCATTAGCAAGAATCACGGTGTTGTGTATTCTCATACCCTGCATTCTTAGGTGGGAAACAGCATGGGTCATAATGGCTCTTGTAGCCTGGCTTGGTATGCTGGTCTAGCTGTGGTTGTCCTCATCCTGCTGCTGGCTCTTTGTGAGGAGAGATCCCCCTGCAGATGTTCTCACATACAGTTGCCCATGAAAGTCGCAGGGGATGAATGTCTGAGATACCTGTGTTGATGCAGTACAAGCTGGACTATCAAAAAAGGTTGTTTTTCAGAAAACCAGCAGTTCTCCAGCCAGCTGGGAGAAACCTGAGGAAGTAAGCAGTGGCGCCTATTTATTAGAAGTTAGAAACAGATTGTTGCCAGACTGAAAATATAGTTAAAATGTCAACAGTTAAAATAATAAAAAGCTCTTTCCTTCCTTAGACTGAAGAACTATTTTGCTGCAACTCAATCCACCATATTTTGATGACATGATAGTCACCTAGAAATGGACAAGTTTATAGCTGAGGCGCTGACCCAGACTTCTCTTGAGTATGTCTGCAAAGTCTGGTCTGCTGTTTTGTGCAAATTGTTTAAAACGTAACAGTTGCTATTTTGAACTGTGGTCCATATGATTTCTCTTTTCATTAAGTGATAATCACAGCCGCGCCTGCTGTCTGCATGCGAGAACTTCTTCAGGCGTGTTTTCCATTTCACGATGTGACAAAAACCACAACACTTACAAAGGGAAAAAAAAAAAAAAAAGGCCTTTTATACTGAAAAGAATTGTTTGAGAAAAGCTGGGCTGTATCTTTTTATACATCCAATGTGTCACCAGTTCACTTATGTCAAACATCCATTTATCCTAATGATGCAAATGTCAAGATGCCTGTGAATTGATTTCTTGATTGATTTATCCTTTGCCCATTTAAATCTGGAATTTCTTCAATGCTTTGTAAATGAAGGACACTTATCTTGGATGGTTTGATTATGCTATGGTCCTATTGACTTTGTGTTTTTAAAGCATGCTGGTAGAACAAATGTGATTTTATCCTCTTTATAGCTATACCTGGTAATTGCCAGACTTTAAGAAAAAAGAACTTGTGTGACTTTTAAAACTTGATCATCTTTAACCTGGAGGAATAGCACAGATGTTTTGTAAAGGAATATGGGATAGCTCCAAAAATCTTGACTTGCACGTGGAAAAAACAACCAAATCCAAACCAAATGGAAGCATTCTGACTAACAAATACTATTTGCTTGTCCTTTCTTTGAGCTATGTTTTTTAAGCCCAGGATCAGCAGAATGAGTGGAGTGGGATTTTCATCTCTGTTATTTTGGTTTAAATCTGCAGTTACTTCACTTGGGATGGTTTTCTCTACCTCTCTCTCGTTCTGGGGTGATTATCATCAGTTTGAGCTAACATGGTTTTTGGATGGTAGATGTTGCTGACTAGCACAAGCGGGTAATACACCAGAGCAGAGAGCACACAGGCTCCCCCATAAGTACTGTATTTCGTGGCATCCTGTACAGCACAGGGTATCCAACTGGGTGCACCAGCTTTATACAGCTCGCTCTAGCAGCTTACGGGGACAGGGATATCATTGTGCACTGTGTCACATCATGTTTTGATGACTGTGAGGATACTGTAGTGAGAGGACAGCTGGGCAGCTACTGTGGTACGAGCGTAATTCTGGTGCCTCTGATGAAGAGAGAAAGTGATGAAGAAGCTTAGTCATGCACAGGGCGCCTGTGGGAGAGGAGCAACAGCACTTGCAGTTGTCTCAGGAGTTATTATAACAAATGCACAACACACACATGCCCGTGAAGAATTAAGAAGACATTTGCAGAGGCTGTGATGAGTGGGTCTACCCCTCCGTCAGATTTTTGCAGCGCCTTTGCAGTTCTTGTTTCAAGGGTCTGGTGGCAAGATTGCTGATAGTGTAGAGGTTTGTCCTGAGTCAAAAGGAACAGAGAAGCGCCTTGCTTCTTGCTAGTGGGAATGGAGCTGTGTCACACTCCTTTCCTTAGGGTGCTTAGTTCCTTAGCTTTTGGGGGTGTAGAGCTAGGCACCAGGAGTGCACAGCCAGTGCAAGCACAGGTCTTGCTTTACAGCAGCATTCTGCAGCCACGCTCCAGCCCTCTTGTGTCCACCACCCAAGAAACCCATGGTGATGTCCAGGAGGGCCCAATGCTTTTATTCATGTCGGCGTTTTCGTGGGATGTTGGTTTTAATGATTGAGATTTGAGGAGCAAAAGAAGTAGGGTGCTGGTCTTGACGTTTTGTTTTTTTGTTCCTTTCCTGCAGAATTCAATCCGGCACAACTTGTCACTCCACAGCCGATTCGTCAGGGTGCAGAACGAAGGCACCGGGAAGAGCTCTTGGTGGATGATCAACCCAGATGGTGGAAAAGGCGGCAAGGCGCCGCGGAGACGCGCCGTGTCGATGGACAACAGCAACAAGTACACAAAGAGCAGAGGGCGGGCGGCTAAGAAAAAGGCGGCCCTGCAGACCGCCCCGGAGACGAGCGAGGACAGCCCTTCTCAGCTCTCCAAGTGGCCAGGGAGTCCCACCTCCCGCAGCAGCGACGAGCTGGACGCATGGACAGATTTCCGCTCCCGTACAAATTCCAACGCCAGTACCATCAGCGGCCGCTTGTCCCCAATTTTGGCGAGCACCGAACTAGATGATGTTCAAGACGACGACGCTCCGCTTTCTCCCATGCTGTACAGTAGTCCATCGAGCTTGTCCCCGTCGGTAAACAAACCGTGCACTGTGGAGTTGCCTAGGTTGACTGATATGGCTGGGACAATGAATTTGAACGATGGACTTACAGATAACCTCATGGATGATCTCTTGGACAATATAACACTCCCTCCCTCCCAGCAGTCGCCCACAGGAGGGATAATGCAGAGAAGCTCCAGTTTTCCGTATGGTTCCAAAGGTTCAGGGCTGGGCTCCCCATCGAGTAGTTTCAACAACGCCGTGTTCGGGCCATCGTCCCTGAATTCCCTCCGCCAGTCGCCCATGCAGACCATTCAGGAGAACAAGCAAGCCACCTTCTCTTCCATTTCTCATTACAACAACCAGACGCTGCAGGATCTCCTCGCCTCTGATGCACTTAGTCACAGCGATGTCATGATGACACAGTCTGACCCACTCATGTCACAAGCCAGCACAGCTGTGTCCGCCCAGAATTCCCGCAGGAATATAATGCTCCGCAATGACCCCATGATGTCGTTTGCAGCACAGTCCAGCCAGGGCGGTCTGGTCAATCAGAGCCTGCCTCATCACCAGCACCAGTCCCACAACTCCTCTCTTAGTGGCAGCCGTGCCTTGTCCAATTCCATCAGTAACATAGGCTTGAGTGACTCGAACAGCTTGGGATCCACCAAACATCAGCAGTCACCTGTCAGTCAGTCTATGCAAACACTTTCTGACCCGCTCTCAGGCTCCTCTTTGTACTCCTCTAGCGTGAACCTCCCGGTCATGGGACATGAGAAATTCCCAAGTGACTTGGACCTGGATATTTTCAATGGGAGCTTGGAGTGTGACATGGAGTCCATTATCCGCAGTGAACTCATGGATGCAGATGGGCTGGATTTTAACTTTGATTCCCTCATCTCAGCTCAGAACGTTGTCAGTCTGAATGTGGGGAACTTCACTGGTGCTAAACAGGCTTCATCACAGAGTTGGGTACCAGGCTGAAGGATCTTTGAGAACAGGGAAAAAAGGGCAAACAGGTCAGTGCCCCATAGATGTGGTAAAATATTTGGTTCCTTAGTTTTATTGGAGTTTGCACCAAATCCTTAATAGTTAGTGCACACTAATAATATTAATTTGGCTTCTGATGGATTGCTGTGTGCTGGTATGCAACAGGCACAACCAAGAAATGTTGGGAGGTGTGGAGGGAAATGAGGCTAAGCTGTAAAAGCTGTTGGGCTGCAACACTGTCAGCACGCAGCTGATGCTATGCATCCTTCTTAATTTAGGTGTGAGAAGTGTTAATGACAAATCAGGTGGACCAAGGTGGAATATTTGTGGGTTTTAGGAATCGCAGAGCTCTAACTTGTCTTCTTTGAAGTCACAACAGATGGATTCTTCTCTGCAGCCAATGCTGCATGTAGCCAAGCTGTGTTATGTAGGGACAGGGCAAGGGGCTTTGCAGTCAGTGGAGCAATAGTATTTCAGGGGAGGAAGAAGAGTGTCTTTGCAAGATCAGTGCATGCACCAAGGATCTGGGTGTGTGGGACAGATGTGGAATGAATTAGAGTTGTACTGCTGCTGTGCTGCAGCAATGATAGCAAAATTGTTTAGGCCTGGTTTCTTAATTGTGTTTCTTAGCAAAAAACTAAAGTAGCAAATCAAGGAATTGTGTCTTGGAATAGCAAAGGTGGGATTCTGATGCCAGGAACATCTAGATTGAATGATTTAAATATGCAAAAGTTGTTCGTTCCCCCTGCCCCAGGACTGGGGGGGGTGTCAATTTCTTTTGGACTCCACCAAGAGAATATCCATAGGTTTGGGTTCTGACATAGGTGCTTTTCAAATGTTAGCTTCTTCGTGTTAATTTTTTCCAGATTGATGTGTTATTTTCCATTGCTTCTTTTCCATAACTGGGGGCATTTGGGCTTGTAAACATTGTTTCTGTCATTCTTTTGTGATTCTGCAGGCTCCTGCCCATACTTCTGCCTGCTCACACTTAAATACTCACTGACTCATACGGTAGATGCCACACAAAGTGCCCTTTCTCCTTTGTTTATTTATTAGCATAAGGGAGTAGATTTCAAAATATAGTAGGATAAAAGGTTAGCTATAAATTATTAAAAGTGTTCTATTAACTTCAGAATAGTATGTTGAGTATCCCAGCAGTGAGGTTAAATGAGGTATTCATTCAGTTTTCAGTTTACTTCCAACTTACTTATTTTCTGGATGAAGGATGGAAAGAAGGAGTCAGTGTTGTTTGACTTTTATGGTGTATAATTTGCCCCTTTCATCTTTAATTGAGTTTTCATTCTCTGTTTCACAGTTAGGTGTTCAAGGGGAAGCTTTGTGGTAGGTGAACAGCAGTGGTGAACCTCCTGAATGTCGTCCTATGTGTATGGAGGACCACAGGAGACGTGTGCTTGGTCTGATGTCTGTGAGGGAGAGCAAGACTGCCCTAGAGTCCTCCTTTCAGTTGTTCTGCAAAGCTGCTCCGCTCTGGTGGAGCGCTTGGTTTGCACAGTCCTTTTTCTGTCAGTGGGAGGATTTCCTCTGGTTCTTTCACATCTTCTTGCTCAAAGCAAGAGCATTTTAGTGCCAGGACACGGGCTGTGGAGGTGGGCTGTAGAGGACACTATGTCCTGCTGACCCTGCATGGGACAGCAACTTGGCAAAGCCAGGCCCACAGCTGAATTCTAGCTTTCCTTCAGTTCCAGTGCTGGAGAATTTAAGAAAGGAGAGGGGAAAAAAAAATTTACTCATGAATCAGGAAACTAAAACTTGCAGAAGGTCACGTTTGCTGACCAGTTCTCTCTTCCTCCAGCTTCGTGAGCTCTTTCAATTTAAAACCTCTTTTTGCATGAGGTGAGAAAAAAAAAAAAAAAGGCTGTAGGAACTTTACTGCTGTGAAACATCCAACAGTACAATTGGCCAAATGGGGCCTAAAAACCAGATGTTATTGACGGCTTTGCTTGAAATGGGCAAATAAGGCAGCCTCCTGCCTTTGTATCTTCATTTGCTGTGTATGGGTGGAAGATGCCAGTGGGGTGACCTGCCAGGTCAGCGTGGAGGAGGCTCACCGTGCCACCTTCCCACCCGTGCTCACTGCTGCCTCTGCACCCCGGCCTGTGCCGTTCACGGACAGCCTGGCCGCCGTGATCTTTTTCAGGCTGCTCTCTCTGAATAAAGGAACTGACACATCTGTGTGAGCGGAGTCTCATTGCAGAGGACAGATTTATTAACGAGACAGCTCTCCTCGGCGGATTACTGTCCAGTCAGCTGTGGAAGCCTCTTTCCCTCGCTCTGACAAGTGGACGGGCTGCTGCGGGGTGCCTCCGGTATCAGGTGCAAGCGCAGATGATTTCTGCTGAGGTGGTTCATCATGCACCCTTCGTCGTCTGCTAAGCAGCGCTGTTTCAGAGTGTGCCTCCCTGTGAGCATCTCATATTTTGGTGGTGGCACCTCACCTGACATGGAATGCCATCGTTCCGAATTGCTTTCTCAGTTTCTTTTCCGCTTCGCTGTAGCAATAAGGTCCCCTGAATTTAAATCTTCACTTTGCAGTGTTCACCTTCTCAGTAATGAATCTTTACAGGCTGGAATTTTGGGGAACTGCTTTCAGCAGAGCAGCCTGGTGCTTGTTCGTGCTAACTCTGTTTCACGAGGGCAGCCAGGTGCATTTTGCAGGCAGGCAGAAGCAGTTACAATGGGTTATTGGAGTAGCTGGGAATAGTGAGTGCTGTGTTTTCTATGAAAAATAAGAGAAACATTGGAGTCAGTTTTCAGAAAGAAAAGAATGAAGCCAAATACATAGGTATTTAGTTTATACATACTTTAGGTATGGAGGGGCATTTACTTTGGGAGAAAGTCAACTACAGTTTCTTCATTGGGGAAGTGAAAAAAACAACACAGGAGATGCCACCGTTGTGGGTTTAGTGGCTGTGCACGTTTGCTGCACTGCAATAAGCCCGTGCACAGTCCCTGGAGAGAGCCTTGCCCAGTCCCACTGCATTGGCCCTGTGCCCATGAGGCTGACCATGCCCAGCCTTTCAGAGGGCCCTAACTGAGGCATATAAACAAATTTGGGATTGTTTTTTGTGTTTTGTGTTTGGTTTGGTTTTTTTTTTCTCTTACAAGAAGGAAAGGAGAAAATCAATATGTTTTTTTCTTGCTTTATTCACTCAGCCATAATTTTCCCCTCTTAAGCTGGCTGGTGCTTCTGTTCTTCTCCTTTGCCTGCTTCCCAAGAACACTAGATGTGCTCTCTGCCTTCTCAGATTTTCATCACCTTGGTTTTTCATCTTATTTATCAATAAATAAAGACATCACTATTCCCTTACCTGTCTCTAGAATACCTTTTATTTTGAAATTAACGGGTCCTCTCTCATCCTGGGATTCCCACAACTCTGCAGCCTCTGTGGCCCTCGGCCGGCGAGTACCAGGGCACTTGGCCTTCACCAAAGAGTAGTCCCGACCAAACTGACAGGGGGACTTTTCGCGACATTTACTGCTGCCTGGAAAGTCAGGAGCCTGGTGGTCAACTACCACTTGTGCAAACATTTCCTCCAGCACCAGGACCATCCAAGAAGTTGTTTTTACGTCGGTTGTTTCAGTGATGCAGTTTTCAACGGCGCCGCGCGGGCAGCGATGCTGGCAGGGCCTGGGCAGGGGGTGGAGGACGGCTCAGCGCAAGCAGGGCAGGAACTTGAGCTGGTTTCACCATCTGAAAAACTCATCCAACTGCATCTTCTGAGAGAGATTTCCGTGTGCTATTTAGTGGGATGTCTCTGTAGCAGAGCTGTGCTGGAGTCATTGACCTTTTTGAAAATTACAATTAAAATACTTCACAGATCACTTAAAGTCATTCATTTTGTCCTAGCATCATCTAGCTCCCCACATCATCTCACTGGAGCAGTAGAGTGCACAAACGACTAATAGCCACGTCATGTAACATTCACACAATTTGATGATTAACGTCTCTGATAAAGCAAAATCCTAAGAAACATAATGAAGTGCCTGTTGGTATTTCATTAGTCTGTATCAGTTTGGACTGCTTGCCAATTTGTTAATTGGTGTTCAACCTGTTCCTGGGTGAAATTCATACCAAAGATGAATGCATAGGTCTGTGGATGACTCACTGTTCACTACAACACCGTCTTAAAAGTTGAAGTAGATAAAGATCTCCATTTGGATGGAGTTTTGAATCCGAGACCTCTGGACAATATGCCACAAGGATGACAATTTTTATTCTTTACCAGAAGCCTTGTCTTCTGCTCATTAAAGCTGAAATGTGTGACCTCTTGCCTGAGGATGCCAACAGCCTCAGGACCATAGCTGCGTTCCTCCTCTCTTATTTTCAAAAGTGAGATCTTAGGGGTAGGGCTGTCAGGTTTCTTACATTGAGCCAAGGTGGGGCTGTCTGCTTTTAAAAAATCTAAAGGAAATTCAGGAGCAGCGAATTCTTCTGCTCCATTTCTAACAGGTCAGTGGTTAAGGCGGTGGCGCGCTTCTAACATTTAAGTGTTGTTTCAGCCAGCCCAAGTTTTGAAAGGTGGTTTTGTGACAAGCGGAACATCAGGCGCGCCAAGTTTAGTCTTTGAAGAAAAACATCTCTGCAGAAAGCGTATTTTGCTGGGGAACAGGGATCCCATTAGCTTTAAGGAAGGGCTGTCCCAAACAGGCTCCTCGCTCCCCAGGCACACATCAGTGGCATGGGAGCAATATTGGTGCTTGTGGCCTCTGGGGAGGAGGAGAGGGGAAAGCCCAGCAAACCCTGCTGGGGTTGCCCCCCGTGCAGTCCTGCTGGCCACAGTGCCCCTTGAAGGCCCTTGCACACAAGGGCCAGGGATGTGGTGCCTTTTGCTGCGTGAAGGCAGCAGGAGCTGACACATAAACACAATGAATTGTTTACTCCTTCTGGGAGTAGGGCTTTTTGGTTTTGGTGGGTTTTTTTTTTAATCTGGGATTATGCTTTGGGGTTTTATTAACCCTGGAAAAGAAGATCTGTAAAAGCTAGGATTGCCTCCCCAGGCTTGTGTTGTGAGTATTGTGCAGCTGAAGCCAGGACAGTGGTCTGATCCTGTGGTTTCAGTGTTCTTCTGTTGGTGTTTTATATAGATATATTTTTTAGTACCTCATGCTTTGTCATGTGATTCAGCAGCAATAATTAGGCAGAAACTTGCTGTCCCTGCAGATGCCAAGATTACAGGATGACATACTCTCACCAGATGACAGCACGAACTGATATTTTTAGAACAGCCTGCATCAACTGGTCTCCCCAGTGCTTTCCTCCCTGGATCGGCAGCACACAGGTTTTATTACAGAATGAGTCTTCACAAGTCATCTTTTTCATGTGAATGAGCCATAATGATTGTTTAGAGCTGCAGATCAGTGTTGGTCCCCAGACGTGCTGTGGCCTGATAGCTGGGATGGTTACAGGTGGTTTTTCTTTTTTCTTTCCTTCCTTTGTGACAGACTTTTAAATAGCCCCCCCCCCCTAAAATCTTATTTTCTTGAATAAGTGCGTAATAAGAGATCCATTTTAGAAACATAGCATCATGCAGCTGAGGAAAGGTCGAGATCTTTCTTTGTAGCAATTGAGCACTCAGCCAACGTGATGAGCTGACAGCCGGAGAGGTTTAAGTCTAGTGTTGATGACAGCCAAAGAGCACAGGTATAGCGTAGGCAGCGGGAGTGCACAAATTTGAGTAGTACTGCATGTAAATAGCTGGCCTTTCTCTTCTGGCCTGGGGAGGGAGGATGAAGGAAAATGCTCACACAACTCCATCCTGGGTTCCCAGCGCTGCTGGTGGAGAGTCTCCAGCAGGATGTTCCCATCAGCACTGCCTCTGATCCAGTCCCGCACGGTGTGTAGGGACACTGACCCGTCTAAATCAGGTACCTGTAGCTGGGTGGTGGGAATGCTCCGCTCTGGTCTGGTCTGTGGGGGCTATTTAATCAGCTTTTCCACTCAGGTGGCAATTGTTGGAGTCTGGTGGAGCAGACATCTGCTGAGCAGTGATCAGATGGAGACGCAGCTCAGCTCATGGAGGCTGCTGTGTAGCTGCAGTTGTTTGCCCTCATGCCAGGAAAAAAGCCACTTTTCCCAGACGATGCCGTGGCAAATGGCTTGTGTTTGTGCACTTCTACAGCTGAGCTGGGTATCTTGCCCATTGTTTTTCCCTTGCACTGCCTGCTTCTCCTGGCTTTCGTAGGTAATTTACTTCATACCAGTGTAGAGAAAATCTGGTTTAGAGTAAAGACCTTCGCTCTCTTGCCTTTTCTACCACTTGCAAGTCATGATAGAGAATGTCCTGCCTTATATCAACATGGTGGAAATCCTTTTGTTTGATCTGAGCATGATTGGTCTGTCATTTTCAACTTAACTGCAGAGGAAAATGAAAAGACTCCTTAGTAGAGAGAATGTTTTTAAAATAGGCTTGGTACCTGGCAGAGAAAAAGAAACTCTGTGAGGACATTCTGAATAAAGAGTACGTAGCACATTTCCACAGTGCTATAAACCTATAATTTAGGATGCTTTGTAGGTACTTTTTACTCTAGTAGCTCTTATTCCTCAGATTCAGAAGTGTGACCAGAATCCTTCTGTGGTTTTGCTCAGGTGCAGTACTTGCCCATCCTATTCCGATCCATAGCAGAGGTCTCCTTCCTAATGCTCCTGAGTGTCTAAAGAAAGCACCGTTATTCCAGCCGATGGACTTTACCCCGTAACAGAAGTTGTATTTTGCAAGTATTTTTGGCCTGCTTCCTCTAAAGCAGCAGTATCCTGCCTAAAAGTTGCTGCATTGAACATCCAAGCTGATGTCTCTCAGTCAATGGCCCATAATTTCCCATGATTTCCACCTCCCTCCTCAGGCCCCTAAAAGACAGGCAGGGGATAAAATTTACCATAAAAATTTCAAGGAAGAAGCCTGGAGACCTTATAGAGAGATGATGACCTGTATCTAAACTCTTCTCTGTCAGCCATTGTTGGCAGAGGATTGAACTCAGCCAGATGTGATGGTTCTCAACAGCAACCGGGTGTCAGCAGTGCTTGTGGCAGGAAGCCAGCCTAACTGCACACTGGCATGTCTGTGGGTGTAAAAACAAGTGTGTAAGAATATGTTGTTCTTGTATGGGCAGAACACGGTGACATACGTAGTGGAGTTTGGAGAGCAAGTGCAGAATTTCTTGTTGATTTGGTTGTTGAGTATCAGGTCCTGGTAACATGAGGAAAACCCTGATCTACATTTCCTTTTAAGTATGTGAGCATGGGTGGACCGGTTGCTCTTTGGATGTCTCCTTCTCATCTGTAAAATGGGGTAGAAGGGACCTTACCCACCTTTGGGGACAAAATGAATTGCCCAGAGAGGAGTGGTAGACTCTCCCTTGCTGGAAGTATTCCAGACTTGGCTTGACAGGGCCCTGAATAATCTAACTTAAGACCCTGCATTCAATGGAAGGTTAGACCAGATGAATTTGAGTCCCTTCCAATCTGGACCTTTCTAGGATTCTGTAGACAAGTGGGATATCAGAATAACATGCATATCAATAGCTGTGGCACCTCACTGCAGTTCTGGGCAAGCCTTTTGTCCCAGGGAGCTGATACAGGGTGAGAGAATGTCTTTAGATACATTTGCTTCCAAAATACTTGGTTGTCTGCTGTAGTTTACAGTGTTTCTTGGAGCAGAAGAGCAGCAACAGAAGGAAAAGAGATGCTTTTGTGCTTTACATGCCTGTGCAAGTACCAGCACAGCAACTTTCTAGCTCCCATAAATCTTTGTTCTGTGCCGGCGTTCTTCCTCTTTCCATCCTTCTCCCTCACTCTCTGACCCCGTTCCTGAGCTGGAAAAAAATTTATTTTTATGAGTAGAACTTAAAGAGAAAAAGTGAAGTTGCAACATGCCTGAAAGTTGAGGAAAGAAAGCGCATTAAGTCACCAGTTCTTTTTTTACCCCTTGGGCTTTGCACCCTGATCTCAGCGTTGTCCCTCAGCACAGTGGGACAATGCTGAGGGACATCCTCCTGCAGCGTGTGCCAAGCCTGCAGGGTGTCACTGTGGCACACCGGCCATGACATTGGGGCTCCTGGTTTTTATTCTGCTTGAACAAAATATCTCATGCTGCAATTTTGTCATTATAGAGAGATTGGCTGCAGTAGTTATCTTCCTTACTTGTTTCTAAATAAATACTGTGTATTCTTCAGTCCTGAGCTGTGAAACCCCAGACAGAATATTAACTTGTAACCTCATGTAATCAAGTTTTACTTTTTAAGCCTACCCCAGTTTTGGAGTAGAAGCTGTAACAGCTGGAGGCGATGACAAATCAAGGGGCAGAGGCACCAGAACGAATGCACATCTGTCACTAAAGGGCGCAAGGTTCCTTCAAAATGTTTGTATCCCCAAAGTAGTTATTGGGACAGTAAAAGTAGTTATTGGGATCTCCTGTCCCTGGGGAGTCATTACAGAGTGGTGCCCAAGGAAAACACTTGTTTTACAGACCTCTAGATGATGGTATTTTTCAAGATGCATGCCTCGCTCTGGGGAGCGTCAATGCGTCACCTTTCTGTTCTGAAGAAATTTCCAGTGCTACGTAATTGGCACCATTGGGAATCAAAGGGAGAAAGCAACAGGCAGCAGATAATCTTTCAGAGCTGCTCTGATGGTGCCTGAGCTAGAGTGGGGCTTGGGAGACAGCCATCTGGTTAAGAGGTGGAATGATGTGAGACAGAGGTGAGGAAACATTGCTGCTGGAGGGAAATCAGAACCAAGAGCTCAGCCACAGAGTCAAGCAAGAGTAGCATTTGTAACTGGCCAGTAGCAAGGTAAAGGATGGGAAGGCAGAGAAAAGGACAGAAGAAAGGGGCATCTCATCTCCCACACAGTTGCTTGCAAGCTGAAGAATTAGAAAATACAGAAATACTTGCTTTTTGTTTTACACCCTTCCACCAAATAGGATAAACAGATTTGGCAGCTGTGGTTCAAAATGTCTATGGGACATGACAAAGCAGATGTTTGTCCTCATCCCTCACTTAATGCTTTTTCTGTTTCTGTTTTAAAGACACTATTTTAACCAACCACATGCATATAAGCTTGCATAAGCTATAGCTTGGTATAGTGCTATGGAGACTAGTCCTTCTAGACTTCCCTTTCATGTATCCGTCCTTGACCTCCTTTTTCATCACTCCCTGTGCACATACTTCTATTGCTTTTACCCCCAAAAAAAGAACCCAATAGTAAAGGCCAGGAAAAAGGATAAAGTGGAGACTGGAGTACTCAACCTAGAGAGCTGTCCTTAGAGGACATCATCATCCTGGCTCACCAGAGAAGAAACACCATCTGCCTCTGCAAATTCAGGGTGACACTCCAGAGGATGAACTTTTCCCACAGCCATCAGGAATGGGACAAAACTTCATGGTGGCTCGGGATGCAGCTGGAGATATCTGGGGGCAGGAAGAGGGGAAAACTGCAGAGCTGTGGTTGAGGACCACTGATAAATGGAGATACAACTGAGGTGCTTGCTTCCCTGTCCAATACAGGTTTCATTGCTATGAAGCAGCAGGCTGCTAACTCAGGCTTAACAGAGGCTTCTTGTCACAAGACAGAAAGTGAGAGTGTGGGGGTCTACTACAGACTTTAAGGGGGTAATTTGAAAGCAGGCAGTCTAAGACTTTGATCTACTTCTTTTCATTTTTTAATCCATTTGCAAAGTCCGTGTAAACAGAGCTGTGAAAATGGAGCATGGTTTGGTTCTGCTATGAGTAAATTTCGCCTCAGCTGTGCATCTATCTCCAGAACGTTGCACTATCTGAAGGATGGGTGTCTCCAGGAAAAAAATGTCAGGCAGTGCCACTTCCACAAATGATGCTCATCATCATCCATCCTCCAGTTTTTTTTTCTGTTGTCACTTTGTTTTGTAGCATAATATTTTACACACGTTTTTAATTTAAACGTTAAACACTGCTCTGGTACTTCCTCGGGAGTTTTCTGTCCTTGTTTACTTTTAATTAATAGCTCCATTCAAAGTCAGCAAGGCTTCTCACACGTGCTGAAGTTAAACCTGCACTCAGTGTAACTGGTGGCTGCATGAGAGCGAGCTGGCTTTGCTGGGCTGCAGCGTGTGGGACCCCCGCCTTGCCTTCAGATGAGGTTTGCAGTTTGGGAAGTCACCCATTTCCAGCCCCCCTGGTCCTAAGGCTTTAAGGGGATGTAGAGAAAAGGACATGCACTTGTTCGAGTTGCATACTCATGTTTGAGTTGCAAGCCACTAGCCAGGTTTTACTAGAGGCTACTAGGCTTGTCCATGTATCTTCTGCTGACCTTGTTACGGCCATCACTTACAAACGGAGTCGTTGCCAGGCAGTCACATTAACGAACGGCTAGCGTTAATTTGCCCTTTGAAAATAAAGAAATCAATATGTTGATCCAGTCGGAAATCCCTTTATTCACAAAACAGTCTACCCCAAACCTCTCCACATAATTAAGGCTAAAGCCAAATTTTGTTTGGGTGAAACGTGCAATCTGTCTGCTCCCTAAGCTGTGCTGAATGAAGTTCTCCCCTAATGGCACAGGGAGCAGCTGTCACGTTGTTGCTCTAATAACCATGAGACAAAATGATTAAATTTCCATCAATCATATAGCATTATCAGAATAGGTCATTTTAATAAAATGTTATCATAGGATCAGTGCCCGGCACCTTAGAAAGGAGAGGGGTAGTGATGGAGAGTCATCTCATGAGAGCCTTTGAATGATCCCTCTTGCGGGAGATGCTGGTCCAGTTTAGTCCAGCAGTCCCTCTAAATCTACCATTTTTCATGAGGGTGCCTGATAACCAAGATCTTTCAAGAGTAAAGACATCCCTGTAATCTACTCAAATGGCTTTTTCGTTTCAGCAAGTGCCCCCTTGTTCCTGCATTATATAAAGAAATCACCGACCATTCATCTCAGGGAACCTCCTCAATAGGCTGTAAGTGGTGTGGGGGCCTAAGCCCTGGTTTCAGAAGCCATTTCAGAGCCAGAAGCTACATGCCCAGCAATGCGGGTGGCTACCATGTAGGCCACTGAAGATATGAAAGGATTTCATGGGGATGTTTAAATGTACATACTTTCCAAACCCCTACTTGGTGCCTATATCTTTAAGCCACTGAGTACCCTTAAAAACCTGGGCTCTTGGCTCCCTTGGTTGAAATGTTCATCTGTTTGCAGTGTTTTACCTGCTTACTGTGTCTCTTCTTAATCATCTCCATGCTGCATGAATTCTATCTTCCCAGTGATTTTGCCTCTGCAGAGAAGTTTCATGGCTACAGAGTAAGCTGGACCCTAACTCTTATTTTTGAGTGGATCCCATCTGTTCACAGTGTGTGGTATGAGCAGGAAAATGGAGAACTCCAAAGTCCAAACTGAAATTCGTGGCTCCTCTCTGCTTGTCTTGAGCAGCCTCTTCATCTGTCCTTCAAGGATGGTGGCCAATGTCAAACGCTGATGGAAGATTTGTCCAGCCTTTTGGTGATGCTGAGAAAGGGTGATCATGAAAAATGGAGAAAAGATGGAGGATCCTTCTGAGCTTCACCTGAAAATATGCTCCACAAATAGATGATGCACTGGGTTTCTGTAAATCAGATGTAGCCATTGTTTTTCTTCAGAGAGAGGGTTTTTTTCTTTCCTGCTTGGGAGCAGTTAAGCCAGCGAGGAGGCAAACTCACGCCTTGGCAAGGGAGAAGCATTTTCAGGCTGGGCCATGGTGCAGGTTATGCCTTGCTATGAGTTTGAAGCTTCTGGGTGCAAACAAATCAAAATTGCTTCTCAGCATAAACTGCTGTTGGGTTTGGAGGTTTGTTGGTTGCCTTTTTTTTGTTGTGTTTTTTTTTCCCTACATGCAGCCCTCTCACTGTCTTTTCTTCTTCTTCCTCTCCAGGCCCTCAAACTGACACAAGATGTAGAGAAAACCCTTTGCCAAATCTGCTGTCAGCAAGTGGACAGTGATACTGTTTACAGCTTACGACCTTTGTGAACCCTGCATTATTTTCCTAATGAAGCAGACTGTTAATAGGCCCCTTACCGGACTGAAGATCCTCCTTTTTTTTTTTTTCTTTTTTTCTTTTTTTTTTCCTCTTTTTTGTGGGGGGGAATTGAACTCATTCTGAAGTATGCAAAATCTTCCTTTTCTGGGATGGCCAAGCACCTGCTGTGGAGACAATGTTCAGCACCATCCTGTTGAGAACACACTGTGTAGCCTTTACAGTAGTTACTTGTCAATGAGTATGTGGTGTTTCAATATATTAATGGTTTATGGGATGTTTTTAAGTTGGCTTTTCTTTTTGGAGGTTTTTCCTCATCTGCCCGCCCTCCCCCCTACAACCTCCAGTTTGATTTCCTTAGATTTTTGACCATATTTGCTTTCTCTCCCTGGGGAATCTGAAGTCCTGTGCGATGATCATAGGAGATGATCATAACCCAACACTGCTCAGACGTCAGGGTTTTCTGACTTTACTGCGTTTGTTAATCCCATCAACCGGCTGAATTCCAGAGAGAGGTGATGAGTGTGGTCTGTTAGTTTGTTGGGTTGGTTTGTTTGTTTCTTTCTTATTCTTTCCTTAAATTGAAGGTACACCCCTGTTTTCCGTAAGCGTCGAACCAGGGTTGATTGCAAACCAAGGGAAGCTGGCAAGTGTGCCTCTTGGCTCGTGAGGACGGACCGACAGCGGGTGCCGTGGCCCACACGGGCGCCGAGGCAGGAGCCCCTTTGCTGCTCGCCGGAGCGGGCTCCCCCCTCCTGCCTTCTGGTAGCCCCTGCTGCCACAGCGAGATGGTAAAGAGTTAAAAGCTGAGCTGCCAGACAAGTGGAACATGGCCACCTGTAAAGATGTGTTTGAAAAAGCGAAAATTAAGGGGAACACGCCACTTGGCAAAGAGCTAAGTGCAGAGGTTGGGCATCAGCAGGTGACTTGCAGTGGCATCACCAGGAGCTGAGGCACAGGTCGTTGCAGGGTGTGTTACTGTATCAGTGATCCTTTGGGTTGTTCTTTTGTTTGGGTTTTTTTTTTTTGTTTTGGACATATCCTTGATTATTTTTTCCTTCTCATTGTGTATAATCTGTTGTGGCAGAAGAAGCAGGAGAGGGAATGGCAAGGTGACAGTATCATACAAATGGCTTTTCATAGGGGTATAGATTGTAACAGGATAAATGACACTGAAAGACAAGGCAGTTTTATATATTTTGCTTCTAAGATTTTCTTTTGTAAAATGAATAATAATAATAATAATGAATAAAAGGTATGGTGCTGTATAGATCCTCTCTATAATCTGGAAAGTTTGATTACTTTTTATTAGTATCTTTTGGGGGGAGGGGAGGGATACAAAAAAAAGAGGGGAAAACACCAATGGTACATAGGAACTCGATATGAAGAGGTTCTGAATAGGACAGTGTATACATAATTCTCCAAAGCGATATATGAAGTTTTTTTTTTCTTTGCATAAAAGCATTATGCATATAAATATATAAATATATTTTATTATGTACAGAAATGGATCATTATGCATGGATGTTAGGAAAAAAAACTAGCATTTTAACCCAAAGTCTCAGTGCATGAGTTCCCACCCACCCGTGTCCCATGCAATGTGGAGTGACTCCCTCTTGCCACTGCCACCGCACATGCAGAGTCTTGCACACACACACAAACACACACACACACACGCACACGCACGCACACACACACGCACACCCCCATTCGTGGGCCCTTCCTCGCTCATTACTTTCCAGGTCCCTGAGGTGATATTAGTGAAAACAGCAGCTCCTACTGTGGTGGAAGTTTTAGTTTTGTATCGTAGCCCCCACGGTGTCCTCTCCTAAAGATGCACCTCTTGGTTTCTCCCCCTCAGTTCTGACCGTGTAGACTCTGTGCCGTCGTGGTTATCGTAGCCCTCTAGCCTATCGACTCTTCCAAGCAGCCAAGGGTTTATCATTTGCCTTTTAAAAAAACCCTTCTCTTTTCTTTTTACACTGAGATGGTCTATTTGTCAGCGTGGGGACTAGTTTGTTACATTTATTGGCGTTAACTGATGCTCGTTGCCCATCTCTGTCAGTAGCCAGCTACCCAGGACGCTCGTGTGGCACGGTGGTCACCTGGGCTAGAGGTTGCTTTGCTTATCTGAGTCCCGTTGCAGGCACCTTTTACCAAGGTTGTTTGAGTGCTTTGTCACCAGCCTCCCCTGAGTGTGTAGCATTAGCTCTCAGCTTCCCAGTACACCCCGAAATGTGGGTGTACACTGAAGGACTTCCCTCCGGTGCTCCTTTCCCCAAGGTTCCTCCGTGGTTGCCACCCCACGGCTGGGCTCATCCCCCTGCCCCATGGTGTTGGCCACCAGTAGAGCTCACTTGGTGGCTCCCCGTGCTGGGGCACAGCATTTGGCCCCTGCATGAGTGAGCCATTGGTGAGACCCAGGGTGCCTGCCCAAAGACCACCAACCAAGTCACTGACAGCACCAGTAAGGCCTGACTTGATGATATGGCCAAGGTGACCAAAATCCATAATTTTTTTTTTTTTCTTGGTAGGGATGTGGATCTTGTCAAAGGCACAAGAAGGCCCATTAGATTAAACCAAACGGGAGCAACTTCTGCTCTGCTATGGCAGCCTGACTCCCTTGAGTCCAACAGAGCTAGCTCCCACTGGCAGGAATGAGAGAGAAAACTATGGTCTGTTCTGTTTAGAAAATGGAAGAAACCCACATGATTTAGAGACAGCCCATCGATGGCAGAAAGTTTTGGGTTTTTTTTAAATAAATAAAAGCATTAGTGGCTGAAAGGCTTAATCTTTTTCCCACCAATGTCAAGGAAAGCATTTCCATTGGTGTGGCTGGCATACCTTATGCCCCTGCTTTGGAGAACATCCCAGCACTCACTGAAGAGGGGTGGACTTGGCCAGCCTCTTCAGTTTGGTTTGTTTCTCTTGCTCATTTTTGGGGCTGAAATTTTCAATCAGAAGTGCCTGGAGACAGGCCCTGAAGGTGGGGGACTCCAGCATGGTGGCACAGGGTGAGCTGCTCTGCCCTCATCGCTTCTCAAAGGAAGGAGAGGGTCCAGGTACCCCCAGGCCTAGGAGAAGGTCACCACCCTCTACCCCTGCCGAGGTGCCCAGCAAAGACCCTCATCTCCAGAGGTGCTAAATAATTCTTACTGAATTCAAAGGGCCACTTATTTAGGTGTCAAAACAGACTTGAATGTTTCATTTTGGGAACCTACCTTTGGAAAATTTGGCCTTTGAGTCTTTGAACATGTTTATGCCTAGACATTTCCCCTCTGAATCTGTGTAAAATAAGCTAAAGGTCCAGAACAATTACATAGTTACTGCTTAAACACTTGGTCTAAAGACAAGGTCTAAAAAGATGACATTTACACAGTTCCTAGTCACAGGTTTGGGGCTTGATTTAGTGATTTTGTAAAAAAAATTTCTCTTGAGAATCATTGGATAGTTGACCACTGCTTAACTCCAGAAATTTTTGTTGTCACCGCTTCAAAAAGTTACCTTTTAGGTCATGTATTTCTCTAAAATGATGTCATTGCTTGGCAATCAGTGTCCTGTAAGTGTTTCTAGCACACGATTTACCTTAGGAATTGCCAACAGATGCGAAGGGGGACCAGATTCATTTCGTTACTATGGGTTGGAAAAAATGGATTGTACATTTGGCTTCACATGTTTAACTTTTTTTTTAAAAAAAGTTGCATGATTGGAAAAAAATATGTATACAGTATCTGTAAAACTGTTTTATCTGTTTTTGTTTCAAGCCATGTAAATTGGAAGACTATTAAATCCACAGCCTTATCGCGCATGGCCGTCTTTACGTACCGAAGAGCTGAACAGTTTATACTTTTCATTTGGGCTATCTTGTACTTTCGTTTGAAAGCAGACACTCTCATGTTGCAGTCTTACTGAGGATTTTATATTTAAAAAAAAAAAGAAAAAGAAAAAAGATGCTGCCCTGGAGGAATATACTACCTTACTACACAGAGGTTGGAAGGAAGTTTGTTTTGGAGCAAAACCTGCCCCTTTCCAAAGGAAGTAGAGACGCAGTGCTTACTCCACTTGGTGTTAGTAGATATTGCCTTGTGTATTCCATTTTAAATTGTAATCTGGTTTGTAAAAGAGATGGTGACGCATGTAAATAAAGCATAATGGATCTCTACATTGCACATTGGCCTTCACTTTGGTTTATTGTGTCATGGCCAGACGTTTAAATGCTGGACCCAGAGAGGGGCTGACTTCCAAGTAGTGTGTAAAACCGGCTGGTGGGGTGTTTGGGGCTGGGAATGGGGCCTGATCCTGCATCCATTGGAGTCTGTCAGTGCGTATTTACGTCAGCGTCTGCACTTCAACCCTTCAGCCAATGCAGCATAGTTTTGGCGGCCAAATAACCCCCAATGGGTTCATTTACTGCTGCTAAAAATCACAAAGTTCACTCATTTTGGGAAAGGGTAGGAGGGTTGTCCCCTGAGATGGTGGCAGCACCCAGCAGCTGCCGCCCAGCTTGCCCGTTCTGGGAGACAACCAGCCCAACTGCGAGTCGGTTGGGAGAAGAGTTACACACACATCCCCCCTGGGCCTGGCTGCGTTTCAAACTGCCTTTGAAAAAAAACCTGGAGTACTTGAAACCACCCGTTTGGGATTTGGGATAAGAAAACCAGCAGCCTGACTCTGCGGAAAGTTCTATCGAGGGCTCTGGCCCAGGCGCAGGAGAGCGTGCTTAGAAACATGAGCCGTGTCGACAAAAATCTGATGGGGAGCCACAGATGTATATGGGGTTTTTGGAGTCATTTTTCAAGAGTAAGTGATATTCTCAAGGAAGAGGAGCAGGGAGGGGTTTCCAGTGACTCCACAGGGACGAGGGCCATGTTGTCCATGCAAAGCCCACGGGAGCTGAAGTATTGCAGTATAAAGAGCAGCTTGGGGATATCCCTTGTTTAACATAGCAAGAGTATTCAGACTTTATCCTAACTAGAGATAGCCTGAAATATTGCAAGATCCAGTCAGAAAATAGCCTTTGGCCAGGATGAAGTGTGCCTTAGCCTTCCCGGAGTGAGAGTGTGCTTATCCGGCAGCAATTGCAGCTTCTCCTCAGAAATGGAGCTGATTTGCTTGATTTTTCTGGAGGCTTCTCCAAACAGTGTTCTGTCAGGGAAGGACCCGTCTCCTCTGCCCCGTTGGCATCGCCCCCTGGTATTTAGGACAACGATGAGAGCATTTGGCCCGGTGAGGCCTGTTGAGGTGTCAGGTGGAAGAGCCTCAGCTTTGACCTGGCTTTAGGCAGGAGCAGCAGCAGCGATGATGAGCTGCTCCAACCCTGGGCCAGTTTTGTGCTGAACCTACTTAGTTGTGTTGTGCAATGCCTTAGCTGTGACCTTCACTTCACCCGGCCTTGGAGTAGATCGTTCTTATCTTTCAGAGGACTTTCAAAATAAGTCCAAACATTCAAAACTTCTCCCAGTCGTCCCAGAAGACAAAAGGCTTTTCGAGCTGCTGCTGCCGAGTCTGGTGAGGCAACCGGGAGCTATTTTGGGAGCTCCCCACCACATATGCTGAGTTGCGAGTTCAACCAGACCAGGGAAAACAGTATTTTACAGTTCTTGTTTGGCTACCGCTGCCAAGGAAGTTAGGGGTGCTTTCAAGAAGATTGAGATAAGCAAATCTGGGAGGCTACCTCTTTTTCTGGTGGAGTCATCGTGACTGGTATCTCCCTGTTCAAAAGGAGGACTTCTTGGGTGAAGTGGAGCCTAAGCCAGATGGAGCAGATATGGTTCTCGCTGGCGCACAGCTTCATCCTGCTGCCAGCGACTTCTGCAGTGTCTCATCGCTTCTCTCTTTGCCCGACCCAGCCCACAGAGCGTTTTTCCCACTGGCTCTGCCTGTGGAATTTTTTTAAATGAGAATACTTTTATCGTGTAAACATAAAACATAGAAAATTCCATTTGGGAAAAAAAAAAGGGCTATATTTTTTTTTTTTAAAAATGCTGTTTAAATCTTTAGAAAACCCTGACAAAATTCAGAAAATCCGTTTTGGATTTTTTTTTCATTTTCACACTTGGTTTCTTTTCATACTAATGACACCAGGATCTTTGCATGTGCCACAACATTTACTTATTAGAACAAAGTGTCTCCTTCTTTTATTGTTTGATGTTTTGACGACATACCAAGGAACCGATTTAATCTAGAAAATGAGAGAAAATGTCTCGATTCAGTAGGAACAATTGGCCTAAATGAAGGTAACTGTTGTAAGATCCTTTTAATGTTACATTATGCCGTGCAGGTTTAAAGGTATCTGTATCCTATGAATGACATGTGCTGAAATGGGGGAAAACAGTAAAAACATACAACATCTCATAAAACCTTATCCAACTTCCAAGACAAATACAATCCTGACAGGATTCCCCACCTCCCACCCCCCTCAATTTTCAGTCTTTTTTAGGTGATACCTCAGAACTTGGGTTTTGCTGAAATTCAAAGCACAAGGCAATTCTCAGGTGCCGCCTTTCCCTAGGGATTATCACTGGAGGGGTCACGACCAGCCTTGCATGCTGCCCTGCTTCGTGCACCCTGGTGGGCCTCAAGGCTGCTGCCAGCCCCCATGGCATGTGGCACCCCATGAATGTCAGGCTTCGGCTCCGTCTCATGCCTGGGGGGGCCACTCTAAGCCCCCGCAGCTGATGAAGTGAGGTACCAAGGCAGGAGGATGGGGAGGACATTGGTGGGAACAAAGCATGGCAGATGCCAGCTCCTTCTTTTGGTATTTCTGTGTCACACAAGACCTCTCTGAAGCTTCCTCTGCTGCGTGGACAGTGGCTCCTCTTTGTGTTTGTAACCACCTTGGAGAAGGACAGCATCAGTTAGAAAGTGCTAATTAGGAAATATAGTTGTACTCTGACCTTCAAAGCAAAAGATGGGGGAAAACTGTGCATTGACACAATCACCTTGGAGGTCCTTCCTGAAGAGTGGCAGAAGATGCTGCTCCTGACACCTTCTCCTCCAGGAGGGTGAGATCCAGCCTTTCCAAGCTCTGCTATGAAGGATGGGCTTGGTCTCCAGGCAGCCTTTCATGTTGTATTTGTTGTTTAAGTAGAAAATTCATACTTCACCAGCACTTTATTTTAAATCTCTGTAGGCTTCTCTTACTTAAGGCTACCTTGTACACCGTTAACTAGTACATGGATGAATGTCCTGGAGAAAAGTCAGTGCTTAGAAAGCAATTCATAACAGACATAAAATAAAAAAAAAAACAACCTTAGTCCTTTTACTTATTAAATGAAACCCACTGTCATTCACACTTCTCTTGAGAGTCATTCTTGTGATATCAAACTGCATTATCAACCTCAGTGTACATCTGTTAAGCAAAATTTAGAGCTTGTTGCAGGTACATCTGACTCCATTCCAGCTACACTGGCAAAAAGCACTCTTTTTTTTTTTTTCCTTTCTTTTTTGAGCTGCATTTGAGTCTGAAGACACAGTTTTATGGTTCAGCTATTGTCAGCCACCTTTTCCTAACATAGGCTAAACCCTGAACATTGCTTTGTGTGGAATGGCAAGTTTTCAGCCAATGCAGACTGGTGGCTGTATTTAAAGATCTGCCAAGGTCAGGAGGTGTGGAGCTGAGAGTAAGCAGAAAAGGTTTGTGGACCTCTTACCAGGTGTGGCTGCTCAAAGGGACACGAACCCACCACTTCAGAGCAAACTGCTACAGCTAAAGCAATGGCAAAAAAAATAATGAATGCCTTACTCTTTTAAAAGTGTTTCACTGCTTTTGTTCATGCTCTGCCGAGTCTTTCTGTGAGAAATGGATGGTGTGAAGTGGGTTCATACAGCCTGTGTATGAAGATGCAGCCTAGAACAACCATCTACAGAGGTGACCATGGTGCCTGCCCTCCAGCAGTGCTGGCTCTTGTGAGCTGTAATACTTCCCTGGGCTGTACTTTGTAAGATAAAATTGAAAAACTATGATTCTCTCTGTTCCAGCGAGTCAAGAATCTTCTAACTTTTCCTCTTGAAGGTTAACAGAATTTGAACATTTTATGCTGATCACCTCATCCATAAGCTAACAAAAGGCTTATCTGTTTCTTTTCCACTGTAATTGACAGTCCTCTGTAGACGCATGTTCAGCATTTCAAGACAAACTTAAAGGTCAAATCTATCATACGGGCAGATTGGATGAGCTCATGGTTGAGGAGACACCATCTAAAGGTGACTTGTCTAACATACCTCTACACGGGCACAGAGCCCACACACATTTCTTTTTGGCCTAGCCTTGTCTCAGACATCACCTGTGTGCCAAGAGTCTCAGGACAAAGCTCAGGACTGGAGAGCTACAGGTGGGCTGAATTTGGCACCTGGAATATAAGATAACGATAAGCATCTGAGCAAAGGAGATGTATTCAGACATCGTTAGAGCAGAATTTCATTCTTCTGACCCCTCTTATCTGAAATCTTAATTATGCCAAACAGCTGAAGTCCCTTGTTTACATTTAAGCAGTTTACTCCCAAATGTTTGCCTATCCGTTTTGCAGCATGGGGATGTGCTGCAGCAGAGAAGGTGAGCAGCCCCCTGCATCTCACCACACAGACCTGCGTTCAGCTGCAGCAGCTGGTACCGGTACCCACAGCAAACCCTGGGGACCCTCGTACCCCACACATGGGGACAGTCACCCGCAGATGGTGGCCGGGAATACCCCGCACCCTGCCCATGTGCTATGCCTTGCTCAGAGCACACTCCGTGAGGCAAGTATTACATGAGCTCAGCTTCTTCACACAAAATCAATGTATGAAACTCAAAATACAATAGAACTGTAGGTACGGCTGAAGGTGTGAACTGAGTAGGCGAGGTGGACAACTTCCCCCAGCTAAAATCAGAATCTTCAGTGGCATCCCCTCCACCCTGTTTGGTAGAGCATTATGAGATGCAGACTGTTCTGTTAGGAAATGGTGATCAGCTAAAAGTCCCTTTCCTCTGAGGATTTCTCTTCTGTATCACACAGACTTTTCATCCAAGTGTCTGCATGTTTCCCTTCCTCCAGGCAGAACCACAGGTGGTGGACGTGGAAGAGGAATTTGGAGGTAGAAACCAGTTACCTGCTGGACACTTCAGCAACTATCAGCTCTTGCACATGCGTTTCCACAGCAGGACCTGCACATTATCTCCCATTCCATCTGTCCCATCCTCCTCCTCTGAGACTAATCTCTTGCCACACTTGTCCCCCAGTCCCCAAGCTGCCTACCCCACCCAGCCTTGGCTGGATGCCCACGGCCATGGGGGCTTGGGAACCTGAAAGCTGGCAGCAGCCTCTGACTACTGGTGTGTCAGCCAGCCCAACTGCTGGAGGACACGTGCTCCACACCCTAAGCAAGGCCCTCTTGCAGAAGGAGGAGTGCCATCATGTGCCACCACGAGGAACTGGGAGGGAAAAATCAACCTGGTGATATTCGGTAGACAAAGGTGCACAGCACTGGCCTGAGGAAGGAGAGATCAACTATAAGTGCACCAAGTGGGGTGCAAGCAGCAGCACTGAAAAAAAGGTATTTTGGGCAGCAATCACCTAGAAATTGTCCAAGTTCCTGCTGCGGTGTCGTGGCACTGGGACAGTCCTGGATGCTGCAGCCAGTCTGAAGAAAAGCTACAAGGATGAGCAGAGTCAGCGAGAATCGGGACTTATGAAAAGACTGATTTCATTTATTAGAACAGGGACACCAACTGCCCTTCACATTGAAGACTACTAAAAAAAACTGCTTCCTGCCCACTAAGGAGAGGACACAGCTGTGTTCCATCTGCAGCAGATGTGGGTTATCTTCTAGCTATGAGGGTAATTAACACATTTCCTAGAGGTGTAGACTTTTCTTCATTAAGGATGTATTCGAGAGCAAAGTGTTTGCCTGGATTTTCATTGGCCCTGCCTCAGAGCAGGAGGATGAGCTCCTGAGGTTCCTTCTAACCTCAAGCTCCAATAACTTGCCTTAAAGAGTTAAAACGGCTTTAAAATCAAAACAAAACACACAAAAACCCCACAAAGGCTTCAGCTCTTTCCTACCTGAGGCACAGATCTCTATGTACAGTAGCAAATTGTTATCTTTTCTCCAGGTTTGAGTGTAACAGGTATTGAGTAACGATGTCCTGGTGTGTTGACACATGAGCCAGGGTGTGCCCCAGACCCCAGAGAGGTATTGATGTAGTGCAACCACCTGCTAAAAGTCTGGTGCTTGGTTTCCTCCTTCTCTCTAGCGTCTCCCTTTGCCCCCGGAGAAGGTGCATGTTGTCCCAATTGGTTCTCCAGGCACACCTCGCTGCAAACAGAAATTGTTCTCTCCTGTTCCTGATGAGACTCGAAGCTCTGAGAAGATGCTCTGCCCTGTAGGTTTCCTTTTCCTGATTAAAACCAGTGCAGAAAGTGCTCCTTTAGGGACACCACATGCTATGGCATCTATTGACTCCTCTCATGGGTGGGTCCCTGCAAATTTGAAAGACCAGAAGTATAAACAGAGGTGAAAAGGCTGCAGTGGGGCAGGGAGGATGGGCTGGACCAGGAGAAGATGCAAGCAGCAAAGCCCCACTGGCTGTGAGCAGCAGGGCTGGCGTGGGCAGGGACGCAGGAGGCATGGCAGGGAGAGGCAGCTTTGGGTGAGCATTTGCTTATCAGAAAACCCAGGCTTCATAGAAAGATGCAGCCTGAAGCGTTTTGGGGTGTCCTCATCACTGCTGCCAGGCCACCAAGACTAATGTCTGGGAGGGTGTCTCCTCTGGGTCAGGAGGAGCCAGACACCCCACGCTGGCAACTGTGGGCAAAGCGCAGGCACCCAAACCAGGGCGTGATGGGCTGTGCCAGAGGACAGCAGGGGTGCTCATGGTGGCATCAGCCTCTTCTCCTGCCAGCAAAGAAGAGCGGCCACTGGCTCCTTGTCCCGCAGTGGGGCTGGCAGGAGCCCCCCTCAGTGAGGTCCCAGCACAGTCAGCCAGCAACTTGTGCTGGACTTGGGCTCCCAGACAGAAAAAACAAACCACTGCCTTTTCGACGTTTACATTAGATGTTTATTTTACAGTTCATTTCACAATCCGTTTCTCTTCTCCCTTTGCCGCGAGTTGATTTATGGTGCTGCAGATCCTATCTGCCTGCCCTGCCCAGGGCACGGACTTGGAGGAAAACCTGCCAGGGGTCTCTCCTTGTCCTTGTTGCTGTTTTGTTTACAACTGCCCTCACCTATAGGTTAAACTCGAGCAGTTTCTGCCAAACTGCAATAAATTAGTCTCATGCTCCCTTGTGCTTCCACTGGTATTTTGAGGAATGGGTGGCTCAGGGCATCTGAAGAAAACAAGAGCAAATAAACATGGTGCAAAGGGCTGTCCTCAGCTTCCCTCTGGCTGATTTCTTCCCTGGCTCGACTGGTGGGTGTCGAGGACTCCATGGGACTGTAGATCCTGCACCCTATCTGCTGTGTCTTCCTGGTGCCAAGGTGCCATACCTGGCCATGGGGCAAGTCCCCAGGCTGTGGGGATGTCAGTGGCCGCAGGAGATGGCTGCTCCCTGCCCTCCCTGCACCATAAGGGATTGCTGGGGGCTGTGGGGATTAACTGGGATTACTTGCTCCACGGTGCATTTAAATGTTGATGTGTATGCTGCCATGTCTTAGTGGCACTAGGAGAAGTGGTTTAGCTCCACCAGTTTAATCAAGGCCTTTCCTCCACAGCTGAACACGCAAAAGAAACGTGCTGCAGTTTATGGAGAAAACAAGAGATCTGATCTGAAGGTCTGGTGGGAAATCCCTGAGTGAAACTTGGCCTCCCTTGCTGGCTGCGTGCTTTGGCGGAGGAGAAGGATTCGCCGCGTCCTCGTATGGAGCCAGGTGCTCCCCGTGAAAAACTGGACCCAACCTAAAAGCAGAAGGAAGTGTGCTTAAAAAAATAGAGGTGTGGTAATGACACTATCATGTTTTATGTGCGTTGTGTAATGCGTGACGTGTGTGGCTCCTGAAGAGCCTGCTCCCCAGTCACGGCTAAATCACTCCTTGAAAACAACAATAAAATCCTAAGAAGTTGGCTGACGAGAGATATTTGCTCCTTTTCCGCAAGAAAATTATATTTGCCACAAACAAATGTATATTTTGTGGACTGAATGCTCATGTGACAGACAGGATGGTTGTATAAATCAAGCCAAAAGTTTTGAAAGAAGAGAATGTCAATCTCTCCAGTTTTCTTTATCACCACTAATTGCCCTGATGTGTTTGTTTCACATCGTTTCACGTAGAGAACCTATGATTACCTAAATTAATATCGAAATTGATGTTTCCCCACAAACTTGTTTAGCAATTTACACCTTGCGAATTGCTGTTGTACCAAATGGGGGGGTTTAATGTTAAGAAATTGCCCTCATGTTCAACTTGAGGCAAACTAGAGTCTAGAAGAAGAGAGTTGTTTTGACAATACGTGTTTTTAAGCTCTGTCTCACTGTCCAAATTTAGTCCATTCTTGCACTGGTAAACATTCTTAAAGGCTATATGAAAACAAACACCTGATTTTTTCCTCCTTTCCTACAAAGAAAGTATACAGACTTTTATTTAACCCTGGATTGATTCTTTCTTATCTTTAATAACACTGCAGGCATTGGAGAACAATGTCGGAAATGGAGAAATGAAATGGTATGAACTTTTCTGCTTTTGTGCACATGGCGATTAAATACTTAAAAGGAAGATCTGCTACCATTTTATGGATCGATAACACCTCCAAACAGCATATCAAAGAATAAGAATGCAGCACTGTGAGTATAAAAACTGACCCTAGATTAGCCCAAGTTGTATCTGATAAGCCCCAATAAAACCTAAACCATTTGCATCGGTACTGCGAAGCTAGGGCAGGGCTTGGGGGTGTCTTTTCCTCTCATTGAAACCACATTTTAGGAAAGGCAGCCAGGCCAATGCTGCTTGGCAGCCTGGTGTGGAGACATTCCTAAAAGCTTGTGAGAAAGTCAAAGGTAGAACTCTGAAAAGCAGAGGGGTGGCAGCAGTAGCGAGGGCGAGGACGGTTTCTGCAGGATGATCAGGAGATGGATTTCGTAAGAGAGGAACCTTCTCCCTGGATAGTTTTTCATAGCTAGCAACCATGCCTTGCAGTTTCTGTCTTGCAACAGAAGTCCTATGTGGAGATTTTGTTTCCCTACATGACCTGTCTGCCCTGCAAGAGGGCCATGAAGCCTCAGGGGAAAAACCTGGCCCCTGTGGACTCCTGCTGACACCTTCCTGCCTACCTCTTGTCCCCCACAAGTCATGACTGATGGGGCTGCAGGTGGGGAGGTGGCTGCTGATGGTGGGTGCAAGGCAGAGTAATGGCAATGAGGACTTGCCTGGGCTGGAGTCCCCCAGGTGAGGACCAGTGATGGGGCTTCCCAGGGCTTTGGTCCTGAGCTCAGCTGGATACCCCGACACTGCAGAGGTGTTGTGGGTACTCTGACATTGCAGAGATGTCAAAGGTGCCCTGTCTTTGCACTGTGGGTGCCCCAAAAAACACCCATAACCTCTCATGCCCAGTGTAAACTTTGCCCAAGAGGCTTTTACAGAATACAGGCTCCCTCCTCAGAAGCCTGACTTCATGTGGGGCAAAAGTGGAGAGGTTGTCCCCCTCACCTCCTGCCAGCCTCGTCTGCCCAACCAAACTCAATCCCAGAGGAAAACATTTCACTGGTGTTTGGCAATATCCTCCCCCTCTCTGTTTTTGCTGACCCTGTTTCTCAGTCTGTTGGCTAAGATCAAGTACAGCATCTCAAGGACACCCTGGTCCCATCCCGGGCATTCAGGATGCAGTTTTGAAAACACTTGTTTACATTATTTTGTAATTTATTGGAAATCTTAAATGAAGTACACCAACCCGTGGACTGAAAATAACCCAAGGAAAGCAGTTAGTAAAGGGGTTGTCCACATATGCAATGAATACTGAAAAGTGGCAAATGTAAGTCTGCTAAAAAGAATGGAGATTTAGTTGCTGGAGTCTGTGCTTCTCTTGTTTGGAATTCAAATTTAGGGCCTAGTGAGGATGTCCAGCTCACAGTTTCTGAACAGTTTGACTCCTGAAGTCCTGCTCTTTGAAGTAGACTCTGTAGGTTTGGGTCTCTGCAGTTTTTGTCCTACAAAAAAATTCTGGCAGCTCACGAGGAGTGTTTTGCCAACACTTTATTCCACCGTGACTCCTGAGAATGCAGTATGGGATTAAGGCAAATCTATGGTGTCTCCTGAGAGCAGTTTGTACTTAGCAGCGTGGCACGTGTAATACTTACCCAGGGAAACCTTCCCCTAAAAGCAGGGGGCATGAGCAGAGGACTGTCCCAGCCCTGCTGTAGGAGGGGTACCCGGTGTGACAGCAGCAGGGCAGCCACCAGCCATGTCCCAGGGAAGGGCAGCTTCCTGCTGGATCAGCAGCTCAGGGCTCTGCCACGGGGAGACCTGCGAGAGCTATGGACCACAGGCATGGAGAACAGATGTAATGGAGCAGACTGCTGGCATAAAAATTTCTCCTGTTCTTTATTCCACATCCAGAAATGACCTATGACATTGTGAAGGGATGGACCCGAGATCTATGGAGGCCTATTTTTTTCTTGCTGATTGCAGGGGACTGCATTAATAGGGCTGCTGAGTGTTGATAAGGACTGACATAGTGAAAAAAAGCCAACCAATATGATATGGTGTGTGGTTTTGTGTCATGTTTCAAGCCATTTAATAGCATTGGATGGAAGTGGGGTGAACTGGACCAAAAGTTGGGTTAAAAGATGTCCTTTATGTTAAAGGAACCTACTTGAACTCACTTTTCTGCGGTTTAAATGAGAAAGTGGGTTAAGTTAATTCTGATAAAGTACTGACTGCATGAATTACATTCACAGGCAGGAAAAGTGCAAATTTTTATCATGATTCTGCCCCTGCAGAACCTTTTGGGTTTGGTGTGGGCTTTTTATGCCCCCCTCCCCTGCAACATAGGACCGCACTCGAGGCCTTTCCCAAATAATAACATCGATTGTAGGCAATGGTGTGACAATTCTGTGTTACCCAGGGACGGGGATGCCGAACTGGCTTTCCTTGCAGATGATTTGATTAACCTTCCATCGAGCCCGTGGAAGACTGTTGAACCGACTGGGACACCTTTTCTGTGCTTCAAAGACCTGAGGTGGTTTTTATCCAGTCCCACCCCTTTCTCCAGCGAAGAGAAAGCCTGCAATTGCGGGCAGCTTTCAAGGCTGGCAGCTCTCACTAACAGCCAGGACTTGTTAGGGCACAGGGTGGAGGAGCTGAATTGCAGTTGGACCAGAATGAAAGCCATTTCAACCAGCGCCACTCAACCCCCCCGGGGCTGGGACCTCCCCTCATTTTTGGATGCTCACACTCAGAGGCCAGGATTTGGCCTTGGAGCAGGTGTAGCCCATGATTCAGGTGTTAATCAGTTGCTCCTCTGCTCTGGGGAACAAATGCCCAGTGAACCTACCAGTGCCATACCCTCTGATGGCCTCCCTGACCCCCCTGGTCACCTGTCCCAGTGCAAACCAGGAAAGGGTAATGTTTGCATGAAAACTTAGAGGAACTGGGTGGTCACAGAGATCCTCATGTTGTGCCATGCATGACCAAAACCAGCCAATGGTTTCAAAAGCCTCTCTATAGGGAGCGTTTGACCTTATTCAACTTGTTTAGAAAACCAAGCTTGAACAAATCCTGAGCTGACCTGAGTGTCTCGGCAGAAGATGAAATTTCTTCACTTGTCTCCTGTTCCCTGGAGCTCTTCAGAGGGGGTCTGGGTCTTTCTGTGGCCTTTTTCAAGTGCCTCCCGTAGCCTTACCTGAAGGACTTGACTTGAGTATGCTTGCAAGCTGGTGTAGTTCATCAAGAGGCTATGGTAGCATTAGCATGTGGCAACATTAGGTGAAGAGCATACAAAGGGTATTGCTGGAGGAAAGGTCTTCTCGGTGAACCTCAGGGCCTTCCATTACAGAACAGTGACTTGTTCCAGAAATTTTACTGCGATGAAGCGACTTCCTTTTGTAGGACTCAACAACTTCATCTGATGTACCCAGGTCTACGTTTAAATGCAGGTGTCCTGGTGGGAGCTTCGACATGTCAGATTTGTCTCTGGAAAGGATCTACCTCTGGCACTGCAGGTGGCTCTGGCCCGTCAGCCTGTAATTCAGGTAGCTAGCTAATTTTTACAACACCCCAGTATGTTTGTGGAGGGAGGCGTTTTTTTTCCTCCTTGTGGAGGTGATTCTGGGGCTTTCTGCAGCACACGGACTGGCAGCTTTGCGTTTTGGCTCATGGGTTCGTTAATGTTGTTAACGATCATAAAATTATTGCACCCTTTCCTAATATCAGTTGACTTTGGACTTGAGAGCCGGTGCTACCCTTTACACTTCGGCATTTCACAAGGACATGAAACGTTGGCAGCGAGAGCTGGGTATGAACCAATCTATCTGGGCAGCACGTTACAGCCACGGCGTTGCTTCACTTCAGCGTTTCCATGTGTTGACTTCAGGATCCGAGGCCCTGCGTGACTCTACCATATATAAGTGTGAGAATTCATTTTTTCCCCTGCCCCTGTTGTGACTGAGCTTGAAGAATTCATTCCTCTCAAAGCCAGTCTCTTCTAGATTATGCTAAAGCAAACTTTTCTTTCCAGGCAAGTGGAGTACTGGGCTGAGATTAAACTTTGAGGTTCAATCCTTCAGCTTGCAGCCACTTCTCTCCCTAGACATGAGGCTGAAGTTATACAAGGTAGAGACAATCATCTTCAAAGAGAAAGCAAAAAGTTCTTCAGAGGCAGCCTGAAACACCCTGAAATCTCCTTTGGGAATGCAATTTGTGGTGCATATTTGGCGTGGGGAGTATCAGGTTGATGTATCCCATACGTTTTTATCTGTGCAACATACACGTCTCTTTCTATGATCCTTCACCCAGAATTGTATTTTCATATTAAAACTGAAGACGTGTATTTAATTGTTGTGGTGCCTATAAGAAACTACAGGCTCCTCTGAAGTCCTCTGAAATTGTGAAGTGTTTCACAATGTATGAAGAGGTAATTTGCATTGAGAATCAATATGCTAATTATTATGTCAACACTTATTGTTTTGGCGTGTTTCTTCACTTCTGGTCCCAGGGTGTACAGCCACGTACGGTCCCAGTTTGTCTGCGAGACGTAAGATGAGCCTTGGCTCTGTGACAGCCACGGGACTTGCTAAAAGAGATACAAACCAAAGATGAAGAAGACCGGCACAGTTCGTACTGTCTGATCCAGTCTAGCTTCATTCTGTCAGGGAACGTCAATTACATCGGATGAAGAAATTAGGGAGCTTTTGCCTAGCCGGTAAGTTAAATAAATATTGATTGAAATAAAATGATTGTTAAGCAGATGAGTCAAAATAACTACCATACCGATCCATATGGTTTACGTAATGTCAAGTGGTGCTGGAATGCGAGTGTCAAATATGGGCCCAAAGATGTTCTTCTTCTTCATTTTATTTATTTCAAAGATGGTTGTGCCCTGAGTCAGGGACCAGGAATAGCCATGCCAGGCGCTGCGCTACCTCACAACAAAGAGAGGAACTTTGCTTCTTGGCTTCTTCTGCAGCCTGACAGTTTTTTGGGACACTGGGGGATGCGCACGGGAGGAGCATGAGAAACAGGGGGATGGTAAGGCCTTTAACATCGTGGAACTGTATAAACAGAGGACGCACACGATGTGCGACTGCGGAATAGCTGGCTGCAGAGCTTCTGCCATAGAACACTTGGTGACAGGCTGAGAGCCACCCGGGAGGAGATCAGCTGAAATGGTCCTGAGAGCGTGGAGAACGCAACCAGAAAACACTGGCTGTCTCTGCTAGACCTGTTAGTTCTTAATTGCTCCGTGGTAACTAATAACTAAGCTGCGTAGGGAGAATTATAATGCAAACTTGGATGGTGCTTCCAGTCTTTTTAAAGTGCTTGCTTTAGGGGCTCTGTATACGTGTGAGGCATGGGGAGGGCCAGTGAAGTGGAAAGGTACTGTGGGTTGGGATATGTAGTTATATGAGGAGAATGTCTCTCTTTAGTCTCCCTCGGTGTCCCCAGACACGTGAAGATGCAGGGCAACGAAAGAGATGGCTGCACATCTGAGAGCTCCTCGTTTTCCAGGTGTTCGCAGCACAAATGAGAGTGGCTGGACCTCCTGTGGTTGCCCAAACGGCCACTGCAAACTTCCTGCCAGATGATAACCTTGCTTCCTATAGTTCCCCCCTCACCGGGGAAAAAATGTTGGATTATCACTTTTCCAGCCAGCTGCTAACCCAGTAGTGCACAACCAAGTCTGACACCCTACTAGGCTCAAAGGTGCCTGACTGAATCCTGGTACTTGTCCCCACAGCAACAAGAAGGCTGATAGACCCATCTTGTCTTACCCGGGACACTCGTATCTGCTGCAGACCCCGATCGCCGAGGGCAAGGGGCTGGTGATGGGGTGGGCGATGCTGGGTCAGTCTTCAGGTTTGCTTCTTGCTAACAGGAAAATAGTTCTCTTCTCTTTCTACCACAAAGAGAAAAAGAAAAAGCTAGGATGAGTTTCTGATCTATTTATATGTACCAATAATTTTCAGATAAAATTCTTTTAAGTGTCTGCAATCAAGAGCTAGGAAAAATTAATTTGTAAGTGGTGCTGCTCCCCACCCAAGGCAACCAACAAAGCCTTTATTTTTTTTCACAAGTAGCTCTAGCTTTACTTTATCAAGGCTGCCAAGGATCTTCAGAGTCTGATCACAAGCCTTTTCCTTTGTACAAGCACATTTTTGGGTGGGTTTTCTGCCGAAGGTGAGAGACAATACATGTGCAGGGTAAAGCTAACCTAGAGATCAACTGCCCTGCCGCTGGCTCATCTCTTTTCTATTTTCTTTTCTTTTCTGTTTTGATTTTGTTTTACTGGCAAATTTCCAGGCTACCTTTGTTAGGTTTATGTCCTTACACCTTGCCTAATATTTTTGCTTTTCCTGTTAGCTTTTCGTTTTCAAGTTGCTGACTACTAGCAGGTAACTGAGAACTGAGGTGAACAGATTTTTCTTTCTTTATCTGTAACTTAGCTGAGAAAGAGTACTTCACCAAACCCCGGGTATCCTTGACAAGTCCCACTCTGTGTGTGTGTGTGTGGGGGGAGAGCAGGGAGGGAGGGGGGAGTTCTTTAACTCATTTACTTGCAGTAATTAAGCCTGCCCCAGCCCTGGGTAAGCAGCCCTGCCATCCAGACACCTCCAGCAGCCCAGGTGAGCACAAAGGCTCACAGAGCAGAAACGCCTCCGGGCCCCAGGGGTGTCAATAGGTCCGCTCAGCTATGCCGAGTTTAGTCATGCATTTCAGCTTTCTTCCTGAACTGGGGTCTTAATTCTTGTGCCATTTTACTGGAACAAAGAGGTCAGATTATTTATAGCTCGGTCGCCTTTGTGTGCGTGCAGCCAGCGATGCCTTTGGTGCTCCATTTCCTGGGACTCTTTTTCCCTCCGGCTCTTAAGTCGCGGCTCTTCTCTCCTAACGCAATAACTGTAATTATCCTATCGCTGGCCACCGCGGCACCCTCCATTAGCACCTGCCTTACCTAGCGAAGGGCGCAGGCTGGCAGCCAGGCAAAGCCCCTGTAATTTATAGCTCGTCAGGGAAGCCGACCTGCCCACGGTCTTCCTGTTTTGTAAAGAGACAGAGGCTGCTGCGATGGGCGCGCTGGAAAGGCAGGGAGATAAGAGCAGTGCACAGGCAAGCTCTGGCCCCGTCTCTCTTTGGGTTTTGGTCACTGTTGTTTCATCCAGGCGTGCAGTCAAGCAAATCATCATGACTCGATGCAATCAGAAGAGAATATTGACATGTTTGGAGCTACTCAATAGACCCACAGCATTTCACAATGTAGATGTTGTTTCGCTGAGCGCAGAACAAAAGATGTGGAGCTGGTCCTGTAAAGGTTTTTCTGCTAAGGCCAGGATTCAGCACATGATGACCTCTTACGTGTTTTATTTGCTGCGGTTCTATAGCATCCTATAGGGCCTGCTGTAGAGTGCATAGACTGACTTCACAGCCTCTTCAGTCCTTGTACATTTGCAGGGTGCATCTGTGGTCCCTTTGGGCTGGAATTGAGATCCGGTCCCCTGACACATGAGGATGAAGAATATGGAAAAAGGAGAAAAAACCAACAACCCTGCTACGAAGGGACAGGGATGTTTGGCTCCCTCCTGTCCTTCTGCCACCAAACCTGGGGCAGAAGGTTTGGCCTGGAGCAGCCTGTGGCTGCCCACTGAGAGTCTATCTGAGAACAAGACTGTTTTCAGTTTGTGCTTTTGCCTAAAATCACGTTCTTTCTGTGGCTGAACTTTTTCTCTCACACTCTTTGCTCTGGAAAGTGCTGCACCAGGCAGGGATCTGCCCATAGGGGATTTTTGTTCATCCCATCTCAAACTGAGCAGGGATGGTCTGTTGAGTTGTTGGTGACCCAAACCATCTGTGGCCACCCTAACAGCCAGCTTCCCATCTCAGGCACCAAAGGACTGCTGTTGCTGTCAAAAACATCTTCAAAAGTGTAACCAAATAGAAAACAAGAACCTATAAATTCTCCTTTACAACAGCACTTGTGGCGTGTCTGTTCTTGAGAGGAGAAATTATTTTTCTTTAACTGCTGAGCTGACACATCCAGCAGGATTTGGAGGGCAGAGGTAATTGATAAGGTTAGATGAAATGAAGAGCAGATTTTGCGAGAATGACTCCTGATGCTGATCCCAGCCTCATGCAGGCAAGGCCAGATAGTCCTTTGTGCTGAGATTGTAATGCACACACATCTGGATTGGAGAGATCAGTCAAGGAAAATCTTCTCTGACGCCGTTGGACTTGGCCTGCTTCAGTCCTCTAGGTGGTGAGAAGCATTTTTGCTGTGCCTTAGAACACCTCGTGCTGGTAATACTTCCCAGTGTAAAAATTTCTGGCAACGTTTTGCTGAGGAGCTTTTGCATTTCTGATGGTCACATCTGGCCCCTGGAACTCAGCAGGGACAGAGCTGCAGGGTCAGAAATGCACTTTGTCTTTGTTCCTTTGGCTGCTGCTCGTGTTTTGGCTGAGATAAAAACTCTTTTGGAAATTATTCACATCTTCATTCAGTGCTTTGGCAACTTGAGGAGACCACATTGCTTGATGATGCTTCATGCTATCAACAGTAGGGCCCAGATATTCTTGTATGTGACAACCAACAAACATCTTCATCAGTGAACTTGTACGAGGTGATGTTTTTTTGATGTGCAATTAAGTTACTAGGGATCTAGTCACAGAGCAGAGCTTTGAACTCACTGTTTGAAGCAAATGGGAGAATAAACACAAATATGTATGCATCTGAGACTCAGTCTTCCAGTGGGCAAACTGATGAAGTGGGGTGATGCTCCTCAGCAAAGCTGGCTTGATGGTGGAGGCTTTAGTGCAGGGGAGGCACGGGCAGAGGCAAGGAGGTGAGGGATCCCACACCCTGCCTGCTCACACCTGTCTCTGTGGCACCTAGTGCTCCAGTTAGTCCTGGGGAGCCCCGGGAAGGCTGTTGGGAAGACACAAGGGTTCACAGGCTGCAGAAAGAGGACTTGATTATTTAGAGGTTGAGAAATGTCAATATAACTGTCAAAAACAAACCTGAGCTGAAACTTGCAAAGTATTCAAAAAAAAAAAAAAAAGGGAAAAACTTCTTCAAATCTCAGTGTAAGAGAGGAAGAAAAGCAGAGTCAGGCTGCTGTGCAGTAAATGAGATTAAAGATAATCTAGGCATGGCCTAAAATCAAAGGAGTATTTTACCTCTGTTCTCATTTAAGGAAGACAAATCCTAGGGGCAAGAGCAGGCTGGCTAATGGGAACGAGGATATGGAAATGGAATCGCTACTGTGGGGAAGCAAAGCTCAACGAGTAGGCTGCGTTCCTCTTGAGGGGGGGCAGGTCTTGCCTGTCCAGGAGTTCTGGAAAGACCAGCATGTGAGGTGGAACATCTAATATCAACTGTTTTCATACATCTGTCAAGTCAGGGAGGGACCCCGTGGCTGTGGAATATCCATTACAGTGCGTTTGGTTGGACAGGGTTAAAACATAATCCAGCCAACCATCGCCTTGTGACTCTGACCTCACTGGTATGCGAGGCTTTGGAACATGCCTTGAAGGTTAATTAAGGATGCAAAGGCACATCAAAAATGGGATGAAATGCAACTAAAGATACATCCTGCCAGACTAACCCGATGGTTCTCTTTGATAAAACAATTATTTTTCCAGACAGGTGATATCTGCCAGATTTCCTTTATCTAGACTACTTTAATGTATTTGCTATGATGTCAAGTGTGAAACAACTGATGTTGCTGGAGACAGATTAGGAGAGGAATCGTGTTGCTGGTAAGAAGAGGAGGCAATGTGTGCTGAGGGTGGAGATCTCAGGCCAGGAGGTGTGAGACCTGTGAGAGTTCTTCCAACAGGAGTCTGGGGACCGATTCTGTTTGAATGTTTGCATTAATGGCACGCTCCCAGCCCACGCAAGCATCGTGCTGATGAACTGTGCTGCACAAAGCCATGATGCATCCCTGGCATGGAGGTGGTTTGGAGGGCAGGCAGGATGAGCAGGGCACCTCGAGAACAGCTGTAATAAAAGGAGGATGACATTCAAGTAAAAGACAGAGTCATGCAGGTGAAAACCAGGATCAGAAGCGGCTTTTGCTGTCAACAGGGAATGAATCCATCGGGAAAATAACTGAGAAGAAACAAAATAGTCAAAGAAGAGTTGACTGGAGAGTCAAAGAAGAGTTGTGTGCTGCCAGCTTGATTCTTATGTTGCATCTATTTCCGGTTGAGACGAGGAAATATAAGAGCCAACATACACAGCCCAGACCAACTCCCCTCCCTTCCCGGTCCTCCTTTTGGGAAAGACGCATTAACAGCAGAGGAGCTGAAGAGAAGAACCACAAGGAAAGCCAGGGGACCAGAGACCTTCTCTTTTCCCCCAGGAAAAGAGGGACCAGGAGGCCAGGGGAATGTCCCAGAGCACATGCGTGTGGTGATGGGGATGGAGTTTGATGGAGCAGCTTACCCTTTTGTAGTCTTGGGCTCAAGTATCCAAACGTTGCCTGCATGGTGTTGCCAGCTGCTAGCACTCTCACATGTATTTTCTTTGGACTGGGGGCAAAAGCAACCCCTGGGGCAAGTGGCATAGGCTGGGGTAGAGTGGAGGAGGGAGGAAAGGCCAGTCTGGACCAGTTCACTGGTGTCTCCCAGTGCTTTGGTACCAAATGAAGCCTGAGTACAACGTTTCACCCTCCATCCCAGGAGTCAGCAGCCCCTTCCACCAGCCCCTCAGGCTGCAGCTGGGCAGCATCAGAGGTCCAACTCTGAGGATGGTGCCTGTTGAGGAGCGGATGCAGTCACATGCAATTAGATTTGTTTTAATATTTTTCCTCAATGCTTGGAAAAGCAACTGAAATATGAATAAAAACAACTGTCTGTCTGCGCGATTCACAGCCAGAGAGATAAACTGCAGACTGCTCTGCTTAGCAATTACCAGAAGAAAAGTTTTTCCGCATGCGGAGAAGGGAATTTGCAGGAGGGGTCCAGATGAAACCTAAACAAGCAGATGTAAACAGACTCTGACCCTCTGGCCATGCCTCAAGCTAGTCAGACATGGAGCAACCCGGGTCTGGAAGCTGCCTCGCTGCCTTTGTTGGAGAGGGGCTGTTGCTGGGGGCTATCAGATAAGACCCAGCAAGATGCTAAAGAAATGGCTTCCAGCCCAGGTTTGACACCCAATATTGAGCTCAGCAAGAGGAGCAGAGGTGCTCAGGGCTATCAAAACCAGGCTGCAGAGCCGTGCCCTTTCCAGAGGGACTGCATGGTTGAGTTTCCGAATTTCCTTAGCTTCCTGAGGAGCTAATGTTGCCTCTGTCACTGTTGCCTTTCTAAAGGGAGGGGGGAGAGAGAAAGGCAGAGTGTGAGACAAGAGTAAATAAGAGAAAAGCTGGATGCCCGTGCGAAACGGCAAGAACTGAAAGCAGAAGACCTTAAAGCCTGTGTAAGACCCCCACAGCTTCTGCAGGTTTGGCAAAGCAGCCAGGAGGGCTCCTGCTCCTCTCGTGAGAGCTGGGAGCAGAGCAGGACTCTCCCACCGGGGAGCCCTGGCAGCACGTTGATAAACACGTTGGTGTTGAGAAGCTAAAAGTCAAATACAATTTTTAAACTGATTATTCATATTGCATTCTGTTCACTGTGGGAAGATACTCCTTTTGGGGTTAGGTTTATGGGCCATACAGATTGTCAGAGTGAATCTAATTAGCAAGAGAAATCCGAATGGAACAATGACTGGTAATTGTTGCTAATGATGCAAGCGTATTATAGCAGCTACAGTGAAATCTTGGGTTGCAAGCAGTGCTGAAAGGCAAACGAACATTAACAGTTGTACATTAAAACTCTACGAGTCCCTACCTGGCTGCTGCCAGGTGTGGTTGAACTGAGCTCCCACCCATAAAGCAGCAGTGACTTGCCAAATGCATCCTGGCCGGCCACCGGAATGAAAAGAAATGGAAGAAAGGAAGGAGCTGCAGAGCTTTGGTGGGAGAAGTGGTCTGGAACTGGTGTACGGGCTGAAAGCTATCCCCTGCTTTGCTTTCGCCGAGGCAAACCTCAGCTGCCTCCAGAGCTGGTTGGAACAAAAAACCCCAACCAACCGACCAACCAACCAACCACAGGATCCTTTTCACTTGCACAGTCCATGGATTGGGCCTCCATGCAGGTGCAGGGTCTCCAGACTGAAAGTCAGACCATCCCAGGCTCCCCAGCTGCCAGTACTGGTCTTGGCACGCCTCTCCAGCTCCACTGAGCAAGCCTGGGGTGGGCCGACATCCAAATACTTTGGATTAAAATTTGGATTGTGAATTGTGCAATACGCACAGACACACAAAACCTATTTTGTTGGTTGTGCCACTGGAGGTGGGCACGCAGACCTTTCTGACTGTATGGCGAGCTGGGCACCTAAATTTGTTGGAAAGATGTGGTCCAGAGCCTTCATTTTTGGTCGGCAGCCCCCAAAATTGGGTACTGTTGACTGGCACTCTCAGTCTGTGGAAACTGCTGTACTTAAACAGTCAATGGGGCTGGGACAACTCATAGCAGTTGTGGATTTGGCCCAGCACTGAGCTCCAGCTCTCACATAGGATGGTCCTGATCCTCTACCTTGTTTCTCTCTTTTTTAGCCTTCAGATTGTTTTGGACTGGTCTTCAGTTCAAGACCTGTCTATTCCTCTGCATTTTTGGGGTAGGATGGGTTTCTGAGAGGTGAATTGTATAGAAAAGTTGTTTGGAAAGGTGTTACAAACTGCATAATTTTGTTTTTCGGCGGTTAAATGCAATTTAGGTGTTTTTTTTGGCAATACTATAAATGTAAATGTGGTGGGAAGCCTGGACAGTTGAAACATTTTCTACTTATTCATCCTTCCAAACGTGTGTGGGCAAGACAACCTGGTACAGACGAAAATGCAGACTCTCCCTTATATTACTTACTTTACATTTTCTGTGGTATAAAAGATGAGAGTTTTAACAGCCAAGGGTGGGAAGGAAAGAGGAAGGAAAATTGGGAGAGGGAGAGTTTTAAGCCCACGGCATCAGATAAGACCTGCAGAACACCGAGTCCTTGACCAGAATGTGCAAGCTGCTGTTAAATGTCCCTTCACTGACAGGGTGAGTGCTGGACACAAAGCTGGGCACTCAGCTAAAATGAAAACGTTTACTTGAAACAGAAAAAAAGTTTCTATTTACAGCTGTAGAAGTTAAATAAAAACAAACGAAAGGGCTAGCAAAATCTAATCTAGATACTGTTGTTTGAAACAGCATTTAGGAATGGTCTGAGATTATTGGTTTCTTGTAAAAACCCTCAAAAATTCCACCTGAATTTTTAATCTTTTTTTTTTTTTAATAGGTTTAGCAATTTTTTTTTAAAACAGAGAGAAAAGAAATCTTTCTTCTGTATAGTCCTCCTCTTCCTGATGCAGGCTTTGAGTCATTATAATGAGTCCATTGATAGGCACTCAGTTTTGCCAAGGACATGTAAGGTTAAAAATTAAAAAGCTGTGAAAGTACTGGGTAGGTTGAATATATTTTAAGGACTTTTGTTTGACCTTTTCCAATGACTGGCATAAAAGTTTTTTCCTATATCCAAATTAATACCTAGAAATGTATTTTCCACAGTTAGGAGTGTAATCATAAATTCATTTTTGTCTGTTAAACATAATGATGAGATTTGACTTTTTCTATGCTTTTATTTCTACAGGAGTCTGAATGGTGAATTTTGTTTTTTTAATTCTCTTTGCTATTCAGATGTGTCAAGGAATTTCAAAGAAAAACAAAAATTTGCCATTGAAAACAAAATTCCTACACTGTCAAGCAACCCTTTAAACATCAGGAGTGAATTGTTTCTTTGCAAATTATTTGAATAAGAGAATGCATAAAAACAAAATCTCCATTTTTGGAGTTACTCAAAACTCAGCTAAACAAGGCACTGAGGAGCCTGAACTAGTGGGGCAGCTGGTCCAGCTCCGAGAAGGGGGTTGGACCACGTGATCTCCAGAGGTTCCTTCCAACCCAAACTATTCCATGATCCTAAAAGTAAGGTTTTTTACTTCACACTTTTAGTATATTCTTTCTACTTTTATTTGAATCTAGATTTATTCCAGATTTGAACAAATCAAAAAAATCAAAATCTGGGGCCAAGTTTATTTATCTCTTAATTATTATCAGCTACAATAAATAAATGTTACCTTCAGCTGAAAGATTAGGGAATATTTAAAAACTACAAAGAGACCTCTTGGTTAACAAGAGTGAACAAATGCTCAGGAGGAATCTTCACAAACCATTTTGCTAATTCACTTACAAATATAGTGTAAGAAGGTGGAACAGAACCAGCAAGATAACTCTGCTCATATTATAGCTGATCTTTATTCTGTAACAGCTTCAATATACTAACAAAAACCTTACGTCTTTATTACCAAAACCCATCGCACTGTATCTAACTTAAATTGCCTGGTGTTTTAAATGCTCTTTTAAAGACAAATCTCTGTGATACAAGTTTCTCACATACCTGCCTTGAAATTATCAATCAATGGAGCGTTTAAGAATACAAAAATGGGCGAAGTGTGGCAGCACGGGTTGATGGGCTCCTCGGTACGGAGCTGGATTCTCTTTTCTGCAGTAATTTAGGGAACACACCATACCTCACACAGAGTCCCCAGAATAGCCAAGAAGGATGTAAATCTTATTTATTCTAGAATCCATGAAGCTGCACAGATGGAAATGGTTAATTTTGTTAAGCCACAGATGAATTTCCCAGGCCTGTTTCTCTTAGCATGGCCACTGTGGGTTTCCAGGAACTAGAACTACCCCACCTATGGGATGGTGACTCCGGTGACCAAGAGTGGCTGCCAGTAGCCCAATGACTTGTTACCAGAAGCTGAACGGACAAAAATTGCAACTATATATATTAATTTAAAAGGCATCATCACTCTTTTTCCTTGGTGTACACTCGATACTATCCCAAGATGTTGTCCTCCTTTTTGTCCACATGACTACTTTTCCATTCATTTGCTTTCCTATGGGTTGATGTTTTGTCTTGCCTATTAACACACAGTTGGAGGAAGCAGCAACAGGAGGGGACAAAACAGCAGTTATCCAGCTGGGAGAGAGAAAATGTGTTTCCAGCCTGTGACCACAGAAGCCTAAGACAAGATCTGCATCAGAGCAGGATGAGATTTATAGCATCTAAATTCTACCTCAGTCCCAACACCTAATTTCTCCTGTTGGGTGTTCGTTCATCTCCTGAAAAGCACTTTTTAAAAATCCCAACATTTTTTAACGTCTCCCAAATGGAATAAACCTTCTTAGCCTTATAAAACGTGATTATGAAAGAACAAAGATTCCCCCTGGTTTCTTTTTATGTACAATTTGCATACTACCCCATCCTTCCAGTGCAGGTAGGTAATATTTAAAGGGCACTGAAAAACAATAATGACAAATACTGCACTTGCTGATGTGTTATGAAATGTATCCCGTTAGTCACTTTATATCTGAAAGGCAGAAAAATCCCCACCTAGCAACAGAAAGGCTTTTAGGATTAAAAAAACCATTACATTTGGCAGACAGTAGGCATGTTAAACTACACCAGGAGGATCCCAATCAGAGGTTTCTAAAGACAACAGGAGTCGGAAATTAAAGTTGCCATCAGTGTTGCCCACCACAGAGCTGGAAGAAAAATCAAAGCTCTGAAACCTGAAGGAGCAAAAGACAAGTGAAGGGCAGCCTGGTGGCAGCCAGCCATGTGCTCAGGAGAGAGCTGGGTGCAGAACTATTGCCCTCCAAAGCCACAGAGAGAAACATGACAGCAGATGCTCCAGCTCACCTGATCCCTGCAGGAAGGATGCTTGAAAAAGGGCAGGCTTCATCAGCCCCAGCCTTGTTGAAGAAGTAGGAGGTACACCTGTGGGAGTTGATGCTCCTGACCTCTCACTGTGAGCCATTACATGGTCATTGCTGGGTGTCTCTGGCTTTCTGTCGGGAGGAAGGGACCACGTCATCAGCTGGGACTCACCAACACCCTCACCTGATGGGAGGGGAAATGTTTGCCTTCTTTTATTAGTAGGTTACAGTATTTGTGCCAAACCTTCAGGAAAGGCTCCACATTGCCTAAGATGGCAGCAAGGTCGCTCTGAATTGAGTGTTCAAGAACACTGAAGAACAAAGAAACACTGTTGTTGTCCCCTTGCAGCCTGTCCCCCAAATGCCTTCCATCCCTAATGGCCCAGTGGTACTCCCATGGAGAATGCCAGCGACCAAAACCAGTGCTGGGCAGTGAAAAGTGATCTGCTGCTGGTTATCTAAGAAGCCTTCAGATGTTTTGTTTCTCATTCCCACGTATTGGCGACGGTGCTGGGGCTGATAAACTTCTGCCTGGAGTAGAACTCTTCCCACCCTTTATGTTAAACAGAAGCCACTTTGCTCTGGTTTGGGGACAAGCTGAAAGCCATAAAATGGCTGTGGACTTCCCTTCTGTCCAGCCAAGTCTTTGCACTTCCTCTTGTGAATTAGGCAGGGCAAGCACAGCCAGACAAAACAAGGGCTGAAACCTGCCATCAGAGCTCGGCCCCATCACACCACCAGTGCCCGAGGCTGGAATTCGATCATGGGGGGAGCTAATAATAACAACACGCAGCAAAGAGCAGAGTACTTTGCTGCTGTTGCTGAAAGCATGAAAAATACCATCTTAATTTAGAGACTTATTATGGCTTATTGTGGCAGTGCACGCCAATAAATGTGGAGCAAGGCAGAAGCCCTATTCTACGGCATGTACTCTTATTGCAATAATAAAAGAAATTACCTTCTGAAAACACAGCTTCAAAAAAAGGAAGGATGTTCTGCTGTTTATTCAACAATAAAGGCAAAAAAGCTATGCTATTCACAAAACACTGTCTCTTTAAAGTGAGCAAAAATAAACAAAAATTAACCAAGTTACTTTTCTGCCTCTCAAAATCTGTTAAATGTCTCCATGGCTTGCAGAATATGCCACACAAATGCTTTGTATCTTTTTTCAGATTTGTTTTTTAGCATACTTAATATGTCCATTTTATTGAATTTTATTCTTAAAAATAACAAAGCTCACAGCCAAAGAACCACAGGAACTTCAAAAGCCTGGTGGCACTCCATGGCTTTCCTTTTCCCTGGGTGTGTGAAAATAGCTAAAAACCTTTAAGACATGGCAGCGAGGTTGGTCAGGGGACAGTGCTTGCACCTGGTCAGGGGACTTATCAGCACCACGTGCAGGGCCTGGGAAAGCAGAGGTGGGCTACCAATCTGCTGGAGGCTCCCCTGGTCAAAGGAGAATCTCAGCTTTAGAAGACCCAAAATCCTGTGCTCCTCGCTGCCCTTGGCTTCCTGGCAGACCAAGAATGGGAGAGATGGAGAAACTTAGGCATACAACGGGGCTGCTGTTGACTGACAGCCCTCAGGGCCGTCACTGGTACCCTGTTGGCATCTGAGCTCCCCAGCTCTAAGTTGGACTCCAGCTGCTCTTTGCTCTTTCATGGTGCCTCCCGTAGCACAGTGGAAAAAGCCACCGTGGTGGTACAGGAGTGAGCTGCACCACCACCACCACAGTCAGAGCTTTCCATGTGCACCCTCGGAAGGTGACCTGCAGCTCATTTAACAGCAGCTTGTTATTATTGCATATTTGTAGGAGGGTTTCTTAGTGAAATACTAGAGAAATCCTAAATTTGATTAGGAAAATGATCAGCCTTTTCTGTTTGCAGTTACTTGGCGGAGAGATTATTCTCAGGAGTTATAAACCATTCTCCAGCAAGGAAGGAGTGCTTGGGATTTCCAGAATTAATGCTGGTAAGAAATCATTTGGCTGTCAGTAACGTTATGTAAATAGATGGTTCATGTTTATACTCTACAAAATGCATTTACAAGAAAAAGGCTGACTAATTTGGAGGTCAGCTTCTAATTCAAGGTTAGTGCTCAACGGTTGTTTTTTTTCCCTGCCAAATAAAACCACTAAAGGCTAAATTAAAACCATGTGCTCTAACCTACCTTTATGTAGTTACTGATATAAAGAGCAGTTTTGCTATCAAATTTAATGCCACTGTTTGTTGGTAGCTAGGGTCTGAAGTAAAACTTCTTGTTTGGTTGGTTGTTGTTGGTTTTTTGTTGTATTTTTGTGTGTGTGTGTGTATGGTTGGACTCAACGATCTCAAAGGTTCCTTCCAATCTTGAAGATTCTATGATTCTGTGAAAACATCCTGCAGAAGTTTTTGCATAAGGATGTGCATTGAGTCTGCCTGACCTAGATGGTCTGAAGTGCCTGAGTACAGGAAAGGCACCTTTCAGTGACATGTCACTGTTATAAGCTAGAGGCTTGGCTTTCCAGGAATACATTGAAGTAAATAGCAATTGAATCACCAAATCATTCTCTACATCAGGAAGAGAAATTGACTACAGGAAAAAAAAATATGAAAAGGAATCAGCATGATGACATCTGATCCTCTTTTAGATGTTTGGATATGCCAGTCGTGGTGAAAGAGGTTAGGCCCATTAACTCCCTTAGACCCTTTACTAGGTGGTTATATTGAAGGTGACTGCCCAATTTCTAAAACCTATCAGCTGCCAAAATTTGTACCAGCATTTAATTCTCCCTTCTAGCTATTTGTTTATCACTGCTTTAAAATTACTTGGTCTTTAAAGTTTCACTGAAAATTGAAATGAAAACTAAGCCCCACTCTTTTTTTTAGTAGCTTCTCAGGTGTAAGTAAAACTTGAAATTCACTCAGCATCTTCTTAAAATGTTTTGCCTGGTCCTGCATCTTCCCTGTAGGAAGGAAGGTACTTTAGGTACTGGAAGGTCTTCCCAGAGCCTTCTCTTCTGCCAGCTGAACAACCTCAACACTCTGACCAGAGCAAAACAAAGATCTCACAACTACGTGAAAAGTGCTAAGTATTCAGTCTCCCAGAAGGATTTCTCAGATGCTGAACCTCAGCCATGTCTGCTGAAATCTCTCTTATTTCCCTCCTCTTATTTTGGATGTTATATCCATAGATACCTTTAAAGAAAAAAAAATCCTAAATTTCTTTGCAAACTGAACTATCACCAAAATTGTAAAAAGATACATTTTAAATACATGTCTGGACTAGAGGTGGTGACACTAGAAGTGCTGCAGTTAGGATCAACCCATACACAAAATTTTAGTGTCTAAAAATGGTGAGCACACCCTACACTTTTATACTAGACTCGCTATTGCTGGAGGTCTAGCACAGCATCCAGGGGTGTATCGACCCAGCAGAGAGTGGGCATAATCAGAGTGATTATAACTTAATATTGAGTCCATGTGACTTTAATCGATCACGTTGCTTATGTACCTGGACTCTGACCGTGACTGCAGCAGTAACATGCCTTCCACCAGGCAAGATATTGCAGCCTGAAAAGAAAGAGCTTCAGGTTTTCGGGTAAAGGGGATAAATGGTTTTGAATGGATCAGCCAAGATAGCAATAATTGCCATGAGGCTTAATGTAGCTTGTGCAGAAAATATTTCTCAATTGCTTATAGTGGATTGTCAGATGTAAGAGCAGACAAATTGAGCAGATTGTGAAAATAATCCTAGCATAGCTTCCAACAACAGAAGTTTAACTTTTTTTTGTTGCTAAGAAATGTGAAATTACAAAAACCAGTAACATCGGTTGCTGCAGAACCAACAAAGGCATAAAATATCGTTAGCTGCAATCATTCATTATATATTATCTGATTAGAAGAACTTGCTAAGTAGCATTTTCCAAGACTTACCCTTAGATAAAATGATACGGTTTGGCAGAAAAGGTCTTCTGTATTGACACGTACACAGTGAAGCTCTTTGCAAATTGAGAAAACAGTTTTAAAAACTTTGCTGAAATGAGCATATTTTTCCCGGTGTTCCCTAGAGACGCAAATCATATTAAAACACAGGTTTTTCATTATCTGAAAGGGGACTAATCAGTTGTTTGTTTGAGTGTTGTCAATATGGTAATGGAGAAATATTAGGCTTTTTTGGAAAAAAACCCCAACGCTCCCTCTCGCGCCCCCCCACCCCCAAACCAACCTAGATTACAACCAAATTATTTGAATTTTAATACTATCCTTATTTGGAGATGTCAGTATTAACTTTGGGAGATGCTACTTTCTAAAAATTTAATGAAAAATGAGAATGAATGATTGCTGCCAGCTAACTGGTGAAATCTTATATATTGCATACATCCATAATAGATGATCATTTAATCTTCATTTAATCTTGAGGGTTATGCATAGCTTTCAATCATTTAGGTTTAATCATCTCTCCAAATGTCAGAATTACCAACCTCTGTCAAACCTCAATTCATGGGAACGATAAGGCATGCCCCCACATGACAGTTTATCTCTATACTCTAAAGTTGAAAGATCTTAAAATGTTTTTCAGCTAATAGAAGTTATTTTTGTCCAGTAGTTAAGAATTGCTCAATTGCAATTTTAAAATTCCTTAAGGATGAGAAAGACGGTGATGAAGGAAAGATGTTTTCAGTGACTGAATACTCCTTATCTTCATCTCATGCTGTGCTAAAAGTTTGACTGCTCTAATTTTAAAGCTATCTAATCTTTTATGTGCTAAAGCATATGAAATCATGCATTATTAGAAGTACGAATTACAAGAAGAGTTCATTTATTTGGTGTTATATATAACCTTTATCTAAAATGCATTATGTGGTTAAAAAAATTTCATTTAATAATATTCATTAAGTCTCAAACTTTTCTTTCAGAGAACAAAATTGCTTCAACCTGATTGAGATATTTTATCTAGGGAAAAAAGTGGGTTTTTTCTATAAGCACAGTGAATGTTTTGACGCTTCACAGTGAATTGGATGTGACTCCTGTGTATAAAGGATGTTCTTTACTGGGAGATCCATTCAAGTGAATGTACAGGCCTCAGGAGTCTCACAGTGGAAAACAGTCACATATTCTTTCTTTAGAAAGGCGAGTTTTTCAATTTCTTAGAAAATGTGGAATGTGTTATATTCACTTCACTGTTGCATCTGAGGCATGTATGAATATTTTCTTTGTATACACAAAGTTGGAAAGACTGCAGAACTCTATTAAAGGCAAACTCCGCTTAAGGCTGAGCTTCCGATTTAAAGTGATTTTAATTGCAGAAGTAAGGAGTTGTATCAATTGATTTTTTAAAGATGTGCTTAAAGGTACTGAAATGGTGCTTATGGGTTTACCAATAAACTGAAGCCTATCAGAGGGGAATACCGTGCTTGAAAGCAGTGGAAATTTCCACCTTGGAGAAAATTAGCCAATACTTGAAAGGCAAAATAGCCTTTCCCTGAAACATCGCTTAAAATAACGTTCCTAATTCCTACCCAAAAATGTGGCCAACCTGCCCAAGAAAGATGCTTTCAGGGCAGCGATTTGTTCTACGATGAAAACACAGTGCGAGTCTGCATCCAAGCTTTTGGTTTAGCCCTAGGTCTTGGGGGGTTGCTTTTTGTTTTCAAGTGTCACTAAATCTTCCTCCCTGCCCCTCCGCTGCTAGATTAATTATTTTGTGTTCAAAGACCCTTCTTTCAAAATCCTCCATTATGCTATTTTGACCATACCGGGGAAATTATCCAAGTCAACCAAAAGGCAGCCTTTATCACGGAGAGGCTGCTCATGAAATGGATGGTTTCATACATTCATACTTTCATACATTACTGGGGGAGAATTGCCTTAACGCCACCTATTCACGCTGATGTGCCAGGTGCATCCACTTCGAGGGCTCAGGACGCGGCTGCCACCACATCCTCAGCTGCCAAGACCATTATGTGCTCCCAGTGATGGAGCAAGGACTTAGATCTTCTCTGCTGGGAAGTGGAGGGAGAGAGACCGATCTTCGCATCTCAGAAAAACCATGTGCTGTAGAGAGCCTTTTAACTCTGCTGCTCCGACACTGCGAGAGCTTCGGAAGAAGCCAGGGAGGAAAATAGCATGAGTTTAGAGCAAGACTCTGCTCTGCATCACTGCCCCGAGATACTGTAAAGAGGACAAAGGGAAACTGGGATATAAATAGAGAATGACATTTTCCTTGCATTGTCCACAATGAATACATTTCTCCACGAACAAAATCGTTGGAACGAGACAACATGCATGCCTGATGTTGAAGAAAAGCCTGTTTGTGCTTAGTACATTGGAGACATTGTTCGAAAATAGTTCATCCTTTTGTAAATATTGCCTGGGCGTTGGTGCCAGGGTCACTGCTGCTTTGCGCTATCAGCCCAGTGCGCAAAGGTCCTGCACGTGCTGCTGGGAGAAGTTTTAATAAGGGCACCAGATTTAAAAGGAGAAAATTATCCTCCCAAGGACCGTTCTGTTCACTTGCAGTTAATACTCCCCCCTTCCCTCTTCTTCTTGTTTCTCCTGTTTCCTTGCGCCCAAGGGGTGCCGCCGGGAAATAGACCTTGCCCCATCGCTGAGGTGCTGCCTGGGGTGGGCACAGAAAGCTGAAGAGAAACCCTTTGCAGACAAAACCCTGGTGGGTGGAAAACTTGCCTTTGCTTCTCCTCTGTAGTGCTTCAGCTACTGCAGGTCCAGGCTACGCTCCCTCCTCGTACAAAGATGTCAGCTGAGTGGCACCGAGTTGGAGATCTTGGCTCTTTGGTTTGTTTGCTTGTTTACCAGAAGGACATGCCTCTACGTGGCAACATTTCTGGTTGGTTTTGTTTTTGTTTTTGTTTTTTTCTTCCCTTTCTTTTTGTTTTTCTCCAGAAGTTTGGAGAATCCAGCGAAACACATACTTGTATCATGTGGAAAACAAAATCTATGAAATTAATAAAATATGTTCTGCACCCAGCGAAAGCCGCCTTGTGTCCCTGAGCAGAAGGCAAATCTGATGAACCAGATTCTTTTGTGGTCATCCCCACACCCAGCTTTTTTGGCATCAAATATAGAAAAAAAAAAAGCCAGAGTTCATTAACATACTGAGATAATGGACCATAACTTGTCTTTAAGTATGGCTGTGCAGATCCACCCTTATTAGTGAGAAAGAATGGGTGCAAATGAAGCAGAACTTAACCATCAAATGTACAAAAATCCCTTCCTGTGGTGTATCCCATCAAACCACTTGTGATCCCACACACGGTGCAGCCACCCTTCAGTCAGTAGGACAAAATGGACTTTCTGGAGCACAACTCCTGTGACCTACTTCAGATGGTGGTGACCTGGTACTTATACCCCACAAATATAAGGGAAGGTCAGAGAAGAATAGGGAGGTTTAGGCTGCGGAGGTTTGAAGAATCCAAAGGTTTTTGATATCCGATCTATGCTAACAGCTTTTAGCAGCAGCTACAGCCTTGGATGAACACTTTAAAAAATGGAGAGTAATACTAAGAGGTCGCTCCAAACAAGGATGTATCTGTTGGGCTTGCCAGCAGACCGTGGTTAGCCCGGGAGGTAATTCTTACTGCTAGGCTATTCATTTAAAAAGCAGTTAATCGATGTGTTGGTTTTGGCAATCCAGGAATCGTGCAGGTGTGGGGGAGTGCAGAGGGTGGCAAAGTTAGTCTGGCCCCTGGCTGTGACGGCTGAGACCTGGATTCATAAAAGGTCATTGGAAATGGAAAGATTTTAACTGAATAGTCTTTGAGCGATGCCCAGCAGATGAATCCTGGTTCCACGCGGCTTTGGCCTTTTCTGAAATCCCAGCTACCCACACCCAGTGGGATTGGTTTAACTTTTGTACAAAACAGGATTTCGTATAATTCGAGACAAAAAAAATATTACCATTTTTCATATTTCCTTGTCCTCCAAAAAGCAAAGTCAACACACTTACATGAGCCTCATATTAAAATTGCAAATATTTTGTCTCGCTTTGGATATGCCATGATGCCTTCATTTCCCTGCCTGATTAGGAATGGGCTTTTATTTCCTGAAAGCCTCCCACTCCAGGAAGGAAACGAATATATTTGTAATCCGAGGACACTGCTCCCCATCAAGATAAACTGCAATCTGAAACTACAGAAATTGCAGGACCCTCCAGCATTTCATGCAAGCGGGCAAATACAGTTATCCCTATGATGCAGGCAAATAAATCAGGGGAAAGCGAACTACTGACTTGCCCGGAAGGTAGTCAATGGAAGAGCTGAAAATTATACCTTTATAAAATGCCATGGTGTTCAGGCAATTTTGAAAGCGTTTCTCTGCCCTAAAGAAGGTAGAGTTCAAGTTCGAACAAGAGGCGGTAGGAGCTATCGTACCGGGCTTATGCCCTGTCTGAGGATAATGATGCCACACGTCCTGAAGATTGCTATGCTCTGCCACTCTGCTTTTATCTCTACGGCCACGGCCCAAGGCTAAGAAGTGGCTCCCTTTAAATCAGGCCTCCAGATCTTGCAGTCGGCAGTGGGAGTTCCATTAAGGTCCCTGACAGAACAGGGACACGGTGAGTATTTTTCTTTCTTCGGAAGGAAAAGGGCCGTGGCATGGGCAAGCACCCCAGGAATCCCAGTTTATTAGAAGGTCCGTGTGCTTCAGTTCAACAACTGCTTTTGTGCATTTGACCTCTGCCAGGGTTTACGGCAGAGAAGATGGGCTCTTCTGGTTATCTGCTGCTCAAATAGACTTGTCATATTACCACCTGGATTGCAGTTGCTTAACTGAGTTCTTTCGTTTCTTGGCATGTTATTACAACAACGAAGGTTGCACATTCTGCTGTCTCCTTAAAAAAAAAGGAAAATAACCTATAGGTCAAGGATGAACGTCTAAAGACTGTAGTAATTAATAAATTGAAAATTTACTTCATATCTGATAATAATGATTTACTGGAAATTATCCCATCATATGTTGCTTCAGGCTTTTCTGATAAATACCTTAAGGCAATCAAATTTTGTGTCTTATAACTCAAGTCTGCTGTTGAGGAGCTGTTTGGAGTTTGTGAAATACTGAACAACTGTCTGCAAAGCTGTTGCACTTTTTTTTTTCCAGAAGTGATGTCATACCCCCCCAAACTAAAGTGTATGTATGCTTTCACACATACACATCAAATAACAAGTATATAATTGGAGAAAAAACAAAGCAGACCACTAAAATTCATAATTCAGTCTTTTTTTTATTATTATTACTCAAACCCTTTGTGGTTACACTGCACAAGGTGATACATGGATTTTTTTTTTCTAGATTGGTTACGTAGTTTTCTGAGCTAAAATGTTGAGACTGCTCAAAGCCAACTACATGACCCAAACAGCTTTGAACACCTGAGGCCCTCATTTCAGTGAGGTTCTCTGCACATTTTCCACCACTGCAGTGGGGCCAGGGATTCCATCTTTTCTGCTCGAATGGTTCAAAAAGAACAAGAAAATCTAGGGGGCAAAGGAAAGCAAAATGCTTTCGTAGTAAAATTAGGTTGACTAAAAATGTGAATTTCAATGAAAACTAGGATCTGTTTCTGTAGCATGCACTGTTGGGATTGGCTTTCATACATGGAAGAAGTCAGCAGATTTTTTTCAAGTAAAATTTGTAAATTTTACTCAAAAAATAAAATGGAGTAAAGAAGCTCTGCCTGCCCAGCAGAAAACAGAAGATCAAAATGTTGCCATTGTAAAAGCGTGGATTGATTTCCCAAAGAAATAGAGGAGTGAGTAGTGAAGGAGACAGTTTACTAATCCTAAGCAGTTCTAGCTCTCCTCCCCAGTTGTGCTCTGCACTGGGCATAGAGCCTTGACCTTGTGCCACATTTCTGCTAAGCAGAAATGCAGTTTATCTGTATCTTCATAGGACAGAATGATAACAAAACCACTGCAACATGACAGAATTATTTCAAAATACAGTTGCTATCACTATTGGGTGGTTTCTTGATAGACCATAAATAGGGAGTTAAATATAAATATTCAAGAGAAAGCACCGTCAAGGAAACATCCTACTTTACACTTTGGGAGTGATTTAAAGTAAGCAATTTTATTAATAGAATTCTAGCAGTAGCCTATACTACGAGATTTTACCACTGTCTTTAGATGACAATCTGACACCATAAACACAATATATTATTAATTACAATTTGCTTTTATCACCCAGGTATCTCCCTTCAGACCAGGGACCTTTCCTCTAAGCACCGTAAAAATTCATTAGAAATGTGTCTGGAGAGATTAAGATGAGTCTCTGGCTACATCTTGGCCTTGATTGCAAAAGAGCACACTGTCAAGCATCTTAATAACATATTTACTGATGTTCAATTAGATGCTAGAGAACAAAATTGATTGCCACGCTTAAAAATGCTAGCTGCCACCTTACAGTGGTGAGAAATGCTGCCATCCATCATGGACATGCAGACCCCTTGGCTGGACACCCCTTCCCACAATCACTCTCCGTGCCTTGCGGAGGGGCTGGTGAGTGCATCCAGCCCTGCTTCCTTCTGCCCTGCAGTTTTCCACTCGTGGGAGTCTGAGAAAAAAAAGCCCTTCCAAAGAAATATCCCCTCCCTGTCCACCTTCGGTTAGTGAATGCAACCCTCTTTTAACTAGTTCTCACAAGACGAGCTCCATCTTGTCCTGAACAGCTTTCTGCACCCAGTTAGGTTTCACATTTCCTGAGCACAGGTGACCTGAATCATGAATGGTATCACAGATGCCATTTGGTCTGGAAAGTGGTACCAATACTGGAAATCCCTCATCTGCCCTTGTTATACCCTACACCTGTGTTTGTTTCTTTCACAGCTGCATCACTGCTGTGCCCCACGAGGTCATCCCGTCACCTTCACA
>BJBW01000076.1:336853-401879 GCA_004320125.1 Scolopax mira | reverse complement strand
ATTTAAAACCAAAAGATATTGGTTTTAAATGTTTGCTCCACTGCAGCTTCTCCTGCAGTTTTGTTCTTCTTCTTTGACTTTCCTATTTCTCCCAAACCAGCCTGCCACCGGGCAGCATGTGAAAATAACAAAAGAAAGTGAAATAAAGTGAAATGCAGTGCTGCTGTTTGGGAAAGCAAGCATAAAAGCTTTACAAAACTGGTAGTCTAGTGCCTCAGTGGATGAACACTGGCATTTGGCACTTTGTAATAGGTTAGGAGCCTCGAAATTTATTGTAAACTTAATGCAGTTTTACAGCCTATCTTCAAAACATTTACACAGACAGTAAAAGATGATGGATATTTTCAAAGCATTCCTCTTCCCCAGCAGTTTCCCTTGCAGTAACACTGCACAAGCAGCAGTGATTTGAAATATATTATTGATGTATCTTTGAAGATCTATTATATGATACCTCATGTTTATTGCTATTATGCAACTGGCTTCTAAGTGTCCTCTTCTATACGAGACAGAGCTGAGAAGATATGATCAGTATTGTTATTTGTATTATGGTGGTAGAGGCAGCAGCCCAGCAGAGCACCATTGATTTAGATACCCTACAAAGACAGGGTGACAGTGTAGCTGCTCTTTACTTTTCAATTTTTAAATAAACCAGGGAAACAAGACCAGAAAGCAAGAGATACAGTATATAAGCAATCAACAGAGAATGAAGCGCACAAGAGATAGATGTGTGTCTGCACCGGTAAAGTTAATGAGATCCATACTTTGCATTTAATGGTAGCCTTTCAATTGACTCCTCTGTGATGGAAAGTTGGAGAGGTGAACGAAGAACTAGATAATTAGATGCCAATACAGAAATCCTGATTGGGAAGGCGGGCACAGTTATGGGGATGGCCAACTCTTTTATTACTATTGCATCTTGAATGTTTTGCTATACTGTGCCTTTAATCTCTTTTCATGCAAAGTGTGTTGTATGGATTATGTGGCTCAGACATCGTTTTCTTTGCATGCACGCTCTGGTTGTATTTATTCTCAGTAATGCTGCTGACATCTCTAAAGCTAAGAACTGGATCAAACTTAGAGCGAAAAAGCACAATAGATTTTCTGCTAGTGTTGATTTAAGCAGAGGTGTGGGATGTTTCTGTAGCCAGGCTGAACTGTGAGCACAGCATCGCCTTAGCAAGGAACGTCCCGTTGGACAACGTTGGGTAGTAAAAGATAACGACAGAGTGTAAACGTAACAGTATCTTCTAATCAGAAAATGAGTTGGCAAGAGCAGGAGGCAGGAGAACGGCCTGAAATGCTTAAAGAGAGCAGCCAGAGCAGAGGCCGTTGGCTTTGGATTGAATAAACACTAAATTTCTCTTTAGCAAGGAATCTCCATGGGAGAGTATCAGGGGTTTTGTAAAACCAACAGATACAACAATGTCTTCTAGGAACTGTCCTGATTCTCTTATTCAGAAGAGTTCTGCATGCCCCCAAAGCCTAACCATGCTTTCCAGCTCTTGCCAGTTTCCTTGACTTGCCAGTAATTCTCAACTCAAGTTGTTTTCAACACTTAGTGCAGGTCCGAGAGTAGCTTCCAGCCCCATGAAGAAAAGTTTGCTGTAGCAATTAAGCAGCAGCCCAACCTGTAAGAAGCCATGTGCTGTAAATTAGACAAATTCCTGAAATAATAAAAGTAGTTCTGTGTCTCGTCCACACCTGCAGCGCTGTAAATATGTGTTTAGCATAGGACACACTCAGCTCTCATGGGGAACTATGTTCAGCATGGAAATACATATATTATCCTATTATATTGGGAATGAGTGTTATGTTTATGTGCAGAAATAAAATTTCTAGTTTTCTGGTGCTTTATGCAGTATAGCCCACGTTCTTGGAGCTCTTTCTCAGCACCCATTCTCCTTGCTTTGCTGCTTCTTTTTTTAACATTCAAACCATGGCCTTTCAAAATCACAGAAACCCCAAAATTTAGCTGCAGCCAGTAGGTTCCCAGGCGTGATTCATCATACCTATATATAGCCTGGGTGTGAAGCAGGAAAGCACAGATCTTGCCTTGCCCTGTGGTACAACTGAAAAAGCCCTTCATTTGGTGACTCCTCCTTTCAGTACATTCTGTATGTTTCTCCATGTCTTTAGGGCCAATACCAAACATCCACAATCTCTGAGTATTTTCATTCTATTTACTTCTAATAGGTGACACTTTAAATTTAGTTTTGAGTGTGGCTAATTCTCTTTTCAGAAGTGTCAAGTCGTTCGGCTGAATGCCTCTAGGACTGATAGCTGTGCAACACGCGATGCTACACCAATGTACAATAGCTGCACATCTAAACAATACTTTGATAGCGTGACAGCAGTTGTTGATAATAACATGTTTGTGTCATGGTTTTGTCTAGCAGTTGTCAGAATACTGGTGAATGTCTAGTTATTACAGAAAATCAGTTTTCAGATGGAGCAATCGTGTCCCGGAGCTTTGGGGTACAGGTAATCACTTGGAATCTAATTCAGGAAGGGCCTCAGCCCTGTGCCTAATAAATAGATGTATACTGGAGATGATTACTGCAAGGTGATGCATTAAAATTGTCACCATCCAAGAAGTTAAAATTCAATATGGTTATATGCATTTTGAGGGTGGGAGCTATAAACTTGCAGCTGCTTGTGCGTAAATACGTTTGTGTGTATGTAATTCCTCCCCAGACCAGATCTGATTTTCAATGTGTCTTTACTATTCCTATTACTATTTTTAGCTTTCTGGGTGTTATAGTAATAGGAATCTATTTAAAGTGTGGTGTTAAAAATGAAATGATGCCTTAGCCACTATCAAAGTTCATAATTTGTAAAAAATATTTAATGCTCACTGGTAGAGCAGATGGAGCTGAGAGCTGTGAACGCTTTTCTACATGATAATAGACTTTGTTTCTGGCTGTTGGTGTTGCTTTGTTCCTTCATTTTCTCATTAAATGGTAATCAGACTGGAAAGATAGAAACTTTGGTATTTTTCAAGAATTTCAAGGCAGGGTAAGCGTTATTCAGGGACAATATTGAGAAATACTGGGTTCTCAGATGCCGGGCTACTTCAGTAAATATTTTTGCTCACGAGTTGGCAAAAATCAAGCTTTCAATTAGTACAGAAATGCAGAGAATATATTACCCCTCTAACCACACGGAGGAATTAAGGCAGGGGATCCCAGTTTAAGGGATGCCCTGTTTCATTTTTTGTTAATGAGAAATATCCACATGCTTTTGTTTGAACATTCATAACTGTGTGCAACTACATCAAGCCTCGTGTCTGTGGATGAGAGGATACAGCACAGGGAAAGTCATCTACAAGTGTGCTGGCTGCCACTCAACACTTAGTGGTATTCTGCTAATCAATAGAGATATCAATTGCAGGATTAGTATTGCAACTGACTTGCTGTACTGCAAAAGGGAGCCATGGCAGAAAATTAAGTAACATCTGCTGCATTCTCATCAAATAAATTTTAATGTCATAAAAATAAGCAAACAGTAGGATCCCATGTCAGTTAACAAAAAAGTGCAGTAGAATGAAGAAATGGGGTGATTCAGATTTCATTTGTGTCCAGGAGACAAACTTCCTCTGCAGCCTCCACTGTCACTGGAGCGTGGTTTGGGGAAGCTCCTGGATTACTCTCCAGCACAATTCCTTGCAATGCTCTTTCTAAGGAGTAACAGCTCAGATGAGCAATGGTTTTGAAATCTAAGTTTGCTTAACAAGTAGAGTTTCCATTTGGCCCTACTTTCTATTTTCTTGCTGATGAGTATAGAAAATTCTGCTGATTGTAAACTAAACCTGAAGATTTTACCAAGATATATTATTGAAATTCACCTAACTTGATTTTTATTTCGAATAACAAGTCCATCACGGGTGACTGTGGTTAACATTATGCAGTAACGTGGCCAATTTTTAGCCTCTTTTGCAAGGCTGATAATACCTATAATCTATAGTATCTTCTGGGGCTCTAAAGGACTGATTAAATGAAACTCAAATTAAAAATACATATAGAAGGCCAGAAGAATTGTCAGAATATGGCTGCTTATATGTCACTGATCTATGGTAGAGAACTTTGTGTGTGTATAAAAAATACCTAAATAGGTATGTGCTTCTGCCACCTCTTCCCCCAAGAAACTTCTGTAGAGACACGGGACAGGCATTACTGACTACAGCTCTACGTCTGCCGATTGGATGAGTTTCTTCATCCTATTATATGGATTTCGAAAACAAGAAACACATTTTTAAAGACAAAATTGTGTGAGGGTTAGTTTTAGGGATAAAAACATTTATTATTAACTAGAGGGGCTCTCTTTTATTTTTGCATTTAGAAGAAAACCTGTAGATAAATTTGTTTTTGTTTCTCCCAGTAGAAATTTTTTACTATTTAATTAAAGGCCTCATTGCCCCATCATTAAATTCAAAGAAGCATATCTAATGCAAGCACTTAAATGTAATGTCACTTATTAGTCTTTAATGAAGAGAAACTTATTCTTTCTCTAAAGAACAGCTGTAGAAATAGTGCCCATGTCACCCACAAAATGATATATTATGAAGAGTATTAATGCGTATTTAATGACTGTAAAAATATTCCTTTATAAAAAGGACCATATTCTTTCTTGTTCGGCTCCGCTCGTAAAGGAGGTTAATTAAAGCCAGAGCATCACAAATTCTCTAACACTACAGGTCATTCATCTGTACCAAAGTGTAACACAATTCTGCAAAATCCCATTGACAGTGATAACATAAAACTAACTGTTCCGCTACGTGGTGAAGATCACTGCTCTGTCTTGTAACTTGGCTCTAGTTTTCATGATCCAACAGCCGCTAAATCTGACACTAAACATAAAATTTATCTAACTCTTCTCATATTATGCTTTATAAATATATATATTTTAAAGCGTTTCTAATATTTGGGAGAAAAAAGGGAAGTGTAACTACAGTTTTGAGATTTTTTAGATGGAAATGACACAGAACAGTGATTAAATGCTGTATGTCATCATCAAGTCAAAAACTGATGAGTAATCCTCATCTAGACTGCAAGGTTATGTATTTGATGTTGAGTTAGTTTAGCACCTTTTTTTTTTTTCTTAAATTGATAAATTATTCAAGATAAAAGGCCAGAACAGTATTATAGTAAATCTTGAAGGGTGGAGAGATTATGAACAGTGCAAGATTACCAACACCCCTCAGGTGGTGACTGGATACTAGAATAGAATGGCCAGAAGTGGAACAAAGAGAAAATATTTCGTTGCCCCCCCCCAGTAACAAAACTAAATGCACTGAGATGTTGTTCATCTCTCTTTCCTGCAAGCAAGGGTAACTCTTATTTTGTTATTTTGATTATGAAGAATACAAAAATGTGCAAGTGTAAGGTGGAGCGATAGAATTTAATTCCAAGTCCACGTTTTCTATCATATGCAGTTTTTATTAATCCGATTTACCCCATGTAATCCTGTGTATCCTTCTTTGGTGTATTTGGTACCCATAGTACCAATATTACATAGTGCATTCATTTTGGCTCTTTTTCTTGTTTGCCACTTAAAAACTACTGAAAACTTTATCACGCAGCAGATAGTACCCTGCAACTTCTCCACTTCCTATTAAGCCCTGGTCTTGTTCACAGCCCTGTCACCCAGAAACTGAGAACAGCCAAACCAAATTCCCTTCATTGGCTTGTGTCATTCGAGCAGCTTCCAAAGGCACTGATGCACTGCCACGTACCAGCTGTCCCAGTCTGATTTCAGTCTCATAAAAATGAAGATTTACTCCACCGACATGTGTGCATTGTCACTGGTGAGAAGGGAATGAAGATGAGCATCAAACCCTCGTAGTAAAAATCTGCCCACTCATGGCTCGTTTGAGAACTGCTCTTTGTGGTTACCTGATTCCTGTTAATTATGTGACCACCTAATACTCATCTCTACTTCTCCATGTATGGATTTATGCAGTTCTGGATAACAGTTTCTCTTGAGAAGTGTAAATAGCGATATGTAAATCGTATCAAGGAGTGAGTGAAAATCACAGAGGATTTTTTTTCCCCATTCCACAGCCCCTTGTAGTTTATACAATTCTCTGTGCCTCCCTCTCTCTTTTCTGTATGCAAAGGGGAGAAGATGGTATAGGCTCAGGTATAAGATAAAGGGATTTTTTTCCCCCCAGACAATGAAATAAAAAAATAAATAAATAAAGGAGGACTTACTTCTTATTACCCATCTGCAATTCACGGCACTGGTCTATTTTCTCCCGTGTCACCTCTCAGCAGCCAAAGCTGTGTGACTGTTGGTCACCGCAGAGCAGCAACAGCTTAGGGGGAACCTCCAGGTCCATGGCACAACACCCCAAATTGCTGCAGAGGTCACACTGAGGACAGAGTGGGCTGCCGAGCCTGGGGCAGCACTGGGGGAAAACACCTTTCCTTTCTGGTGTTATTTTTTTAAATAAACTATGACCATACATTCAAAGCAATTTGATGCTCCCCATCCTTTATGAAGAGCTTTGAGATTTATGAATGGAAAGTATTACATAAAGCTAAATAATACATCTTTTAATATAGAGATAGACAATATGGAAATGAGACAGGAGAGTAGAAAATGTGACAGCTGAGTAGATAAACACGGACTTGTGTTTTCATTTACAAAGACCGCCAGTATATAAATGCTAATTACTTACTGCATTAGAAGATTCTGAATTCCAGAGAGAGGTTTCTCCAGTTTGATGTATTAAACAAGTGTCTGCTGAGAGACCACTTCTTAATGTGCTGTCTCCAACATTTTTAAGAACAGCTATGGGTCCCACAGCCATCCGTTTCACTTGAGATGCCAGATCACATCAGTCAGGGTAATTCCCATCAAGTCTTGGGTGCAAGCACACTCACTAGCACACCTGGCTTGACAAGCCATATTTTTTTATTACAGGGAAGCAAATCTGTTTCCCTTCCCAACATCACCAGCAAAAACCAGGACTAGAAACCATTCTTATTTTACTTACCTCCATAAAAGCTTGTCTAACGTTGACCTGCAGATGACCAGTAAAACCTGAAGTATTTACTAAACCTGCCATACCCTACTAAAGAAGTACATCAAGGTGTTTCCAACTCTTTGTATTTCATTCCTATTTGCTCCTCCTTTACCAGCAGATTTTCTTAGATCAGTCACTGCTGGGCAAGAAAGACCCCAAGGAAACAGCTTTAGGGATGGATGGGGCTGAGGTTATGTGATTCCCTCCTTTTCCTTTGTGATTCCCTTCCTTCTCCCTGAAGGATCAAGCTGTGATCCTTCTCATCCTCACCCTGATAAGGCACATCCCTGCATAGTGTAGAGCATCTAGAGCTTACATCTATGTTTTACATAAGAGGAAGAGTCTTTCTTCCCTGTGACAAAAGCATTGCAGCTATTAATTTATTTTTTTTTAAGTTATCCCTTTTTTCCCTGTGCAGGGAGGGCTGGCAGGCTCAGCTTTGGGTCCCGAGGGCAGCGTATTACTCCCTCGTGCCTGAACTCCTCAGTCTTGTCAGGTAACACAACAGCTCTTTTGTGTTAAGGGACCATGGGAAAAAATTGAGGGGAAAAAAAAAAAACCACACCACACAACAGAAAGGTGCCAGAGACTGAATAAGAGATACTGCAATAAATGTAATAATGTATTTCTTTGGAAAAAAAATACTACTCAAAGCCAGACTCCTGGGATTTCCTTCTTGGTTAGGCAGCTATGAAGGATAAAGGGGAATGGATGTAGATGATTATTAGAGTGTTGAATGCTTAACTAAAACGAAGTTGTAACAGAGCTGGTGCAAGAGCAACTGTTTACACATGAATGAAGGAAACTCACGCTTTTCTGTATTTTAATACAGTTTGTGTAGCTGCCTCAATGCTGCAGAACTGGTGCTTAGCTCTTACTTGTCAGTTTTCTCTGTGTCTCTCTGCCCAGAAATGCTCATATGAAGGGATGACATAATTGATCATTATGAACCCAGTTGTTAGCAACTAAATTCACTGCAGCACTGCAGTTCCAAAAATACTGGCAATGATTTGTCCAGCTCAGTTCTGAAGCACTTAGTCTGGGACCCATGCATGTGTGAAGATGTTGGGGCCTGTTGGAAACTTGGACTTGTTTTTTTTTAGTTCTGTTACCACTCTCTTTCTCTAAAATTCCCCCCCCCCCCCCCCCAATTTCTCACTTTTATCTCATCCTTACTCTACTCATCTTTAAAACTCATATTGTATAAAGCCTTTCTGTTAGTCCCTACTGTGGCATTTTTTGGCTCATGCCTGATCCCTCAACAACTTCTGGGGTTATGAGAGTTTACTTTGCTTGTCTGTTGGCTTTTAATCGTGGATTCAGAAAGAATAATAATTAGGTACTGCCTCTAACTACCCATCGGTAAGCTCATATGTATGGCTGCTTTACTGATGTCCTGAAGGGTATTTGCATTTGGCATCCTCACTGTTGTAAAATACAAACCTGGTTAAGAGGGAAATTGTGTCTCAGGCTGAAGAGATGCTAATAGAAGTGGCATCACTTGTCGTGAGATATCCTAATTTATGACTATCTTTAAAGAACATACTTGCCAATTAGTGTCTTTATTAGAATACTTACTTTTATCATTTGAAAATATGGCTCTTAATTGGGACCAGCTTTGCCTAAGGGAGAAACATTTGTTAATAAATAAATGGAAAAACTAAACCTCTCCATCAGTACCCGTGAAGGGAACCAGCTTATATCATATAGGCACCCTTACAGATCGTATTACTTATTATTCTAAAACTTGTTCAATTATTGAGAAAGACAATTTCATCTAACATTATATTGTCTTGCTGGGAAAAATATAGACAGGATATTGGAACTTGCTTGTTTATTAAAGCACAAGTAGCTCATTAGGCATAGTTAAGGTAGAAGAAACAGGAGCATTAAATTTTCATACCACGCCATCAATCCGATAGCTCTAGTTGCAAAGCACCATAGTTGCTCTCTTAGTACATTGATCAGGTTAATGTAATTAAGGTGCCAATTTGATTAGAATCTGAAGAAAAGGTGAGGAGTGCTTAGTATTTTTTTACTAAAACAATGTAGGAAAGAAACTGTTTAGAAAAATAGAACTTAATAGGACTGAAAGCCCCACTATTCAGCCAAGGGACTGATATAAAACAGAATTTTGCGAAGGTAAATACCATAGGGACATGAGTGTCCTGTGCTTGTCATGACTCTGTCATTGCATTTCCCTCCCCAGTGGATGGTGAGAAGTTAGAGTAAAGCTAGTTACATCAAGGGGATGTCCTCTCCCAAACTGGGCACACGTTCCCACCAGCCACTCCATGCTTGTCCTTTCACCGTGGAGGACTTGCTCCTGCTGGGGACAGTGGCTTTGAACTCGACAGTCCCTGACTTTCCAAACAAGAGCATCTTCTTTATACATATGCTCTGCTGGTAAAATCAACAACACAGCTGTGGGTGGTGAAGTCCCTACCACATAAAGCCTGGAAGCAACACCCAGGCTGCTTTATACTGGTGACACTGGCCATACTGTGTGTGAATTTTTAATTCTCCATTAGTCAGGTGGGGATGTCCACAGCTCAGTGTGGTCATAGAGGCTTTGGCTTCAGGTCAGGGAAGCAAGGAAGTCCACTCAGCCTTCAGAGCAGAAGTCCTTCACTTCAGATACTGTGCCACTGAAAAACTCTTAAGCGGTAAATTATTTTACCTAAACCCATTTTAAATATATATGTGTGTGTATGTGTATTTATATGCAGACCTTATAGAGCTGCACGTGTGTGCAGCTTCTGCCCTCAGAGGTGGGGTTTTCTGAGCTGCCTCTGACAGGTCCCACAAGGTGGGCAAGTGACATCTCTCCCATGCCCTGCTGTCTGATTGAATAGCACGCTGTGCAAAAATAACACTTAATACATGATTGCAGGGAGGGAGAAGAGTTTTAAGGCTGCTTATGGCTTCTGTGCAGAGGTATGAGGTCTGGCCCTTTGAAAAATAAGGTAAGTTGGCAGAAAACTATTTTCCTCAGTATCGGTGTGATCTCCCTTCAGTATTCAACCACAAATAAGCATTTCCCTGACAAACAAAGTATATCTATTTTTAAATAAATAAATAAAAGCAGCCAAATTAGGTTACCAGTCAAGTCATCAAATCAGCGATGCTATATTCAGAGAACACAGCATTGTGCCTCACAAATTATCTCCCAATCCCACCTGCTCTCAGATCTTTATAGCCTGGCGATCTGCTCTACTATGATTGCTTGATAGAAAATAAACAGATGGGGCTGAGAAAAATCCAAAAGAATAAATGGGGTAGAAACTGCCTCAAGCTTTTTGAACAGCATCAGGGCAGCTTTTCTCTTTTCAAGGATTTTCCTTTCCCTGTTTGAAAAACAAACCTGCTGGAACACAAGATGTGATTGGGTTTAATTTTCAACTACATGAAAACACACACATGCAAATGCGGTTTAGATGCTTTTGGGCAGAAAGAGATTTTGCTTACTTTCATGGGCTTTGACGCTGTTTTTAATTTGGTAATTGCCTGATCAATACCACTATTTGAAACTTATATGAAAATGCATGAAACTTTCCGATGGCAGAGAATCTATAGATTCCTTTGCTGTGCTGCAGGACTTCGGCAGCAGCAATTTCAGTAATTAGGCTGCTTTTCAAATAAAGGCCAGTTCCATGGATACATGACTAAGATAAATTATTCCCTGGATAAGCTTGCATTTTCCTGCATGTGCTTGCCCTTTCCATGTCCACGTCCACGTAAGGAAAGCCTGAGTAAACATCTTTTCGTTTCCTCCTCCCACCCCATGATACATCTGGGTCCTCTCTTAGGCAGTAGTGCTCTTCTCCTCTCTTTAGCGCTGTATATCCTACATCAGAGGTCACCTTGCATTTGTCCTTCAGAAATTATTCTTTCCTTGTCAATCTTTTTTTCACTTGTAGATTAGTTTGCAGAATGAAATGAGAAAAAGAAGGGGGAGAATCATGGTTTCCCAGTGAACGGCATGGAGATTTATACCAAAAGCAGGATGTGAAAAAAACAAGCAAGAAAAGAAATGAACGCTCCAAATTTTTTTTTAGCCTTTCAGTTATTTTAGATCATCTTATTTAAAGTTTATTCTAATAAATTCTTGCCAATTGCAAGAAAGAGAATATAGAAAAATGAAGCAATTATTTATGATATCGTTATGTGGATATCTCAAAGCAGCACCATCTTTGCTGGAGATAGGCAGCTGATCAGCAAGAATTTCAGCAGAGAAGTTGAATATTCTTATTTTTGTGGGCTCAGCTGTCAGCAGAGCCCACACCATTGAATTTAGGCTTGTTAATGCCATGTCTGACCTTGGGCAACAAGCCGTGGTCCCATCACACTGAGCATGGAAGTTGCCTCAGGATCAGCTCTCCTCTCTGTGAGGGCCACGAGGAGAGGCAGGCAGGGACATGGGTAATGAAATTAAGTTTTACCCACTGGACTCTGATTTTAATCCGGCTGCTCAGGCAAAACATCAAGAAAACCACAGAGATCTTGACTGTTGTGGTGGATGAGTCAGAGCAAAAGTCATTGTGTTGGTACCAGGGCATGACTGCACTTGTATTTATGCTGCCCAATGGACAAAAAACTCTGCTGAAATGATTGCTGAAAGGAGTTTTGCCAATGAGGAAAAAAATTGGGTTGACTGACAGAGGTGTTTCCATTGGGGCCTGGGCCAATGGATGGAGAGAGCTGAAGGTCAGACTGGAAATTCAGTGCCTCAGTCCTCCATGTGGAATGTCATCTCTGGATTTAGGCGGATAAAAGTGGGGAGCGGTTGTTTTGCTAACTAAACTGTCAAGAAGAAAATCCATTTTAATATTGAGTACCTTCCTCAAGCTTTGCCTTGAGGAGCAAACAGCAGGAAGACTTTGGGAAAGAGGCTGAGCTTCTCCAGCATCTCAGGAGGCATAATGAAGATGTTTTCTGGCACCATCTGGCCCCACATTTAGAAGTACGTTTTTACATCATCCAGTCCTGATTTGTCAAACTATGTGTAGAGACACCAGGAACTAGGTCAGGTGCTGGAAAAGATCTCGCTAGGACCACAATGGAAGATAAAAAAAGACCTGGCAGACACAAAATGTGCAGTTTTTACCTGTGTGAGACAGGAGAGGATAAATGTCACTATAAACAGTCATCCTTTGCTGTGAAAGCTTAAGTCAAAAGGTATGGGGGTGCTCACCTGAAGGTTTAGCTGAATATTTGATATTAATCGGAGACAGTGAGAAAATCCAAACCCAGACCTCCCTGGAGAAGCTTTTCCTGGGAATGCAGCGAAGCCCAGAGCCACCATCGAGCTCTCCTGCACTTACAGCAGCACTCACAGGCTCCTCTCCCTCCTCACTGCTGCTTTCCATTTAGTTTCACACATTTCTATCCCTTCTGCAGAATAAAATAATGGAGTGTGACATTGCATCCAGCAAGACACTAACTACCCCTGTAAGAAAGGTCGTATTTTTACATGTTCTGTGACTAATTTGCATTGACAGGACCAAGTCTCATGGTCTCCCTCACACCTTCTGCTCTCCTGTTCAAAATCAGACTTGGGATGCTTGTTTGCATTTGCTGAATTTAAATGTGATGGGTGGACCTAGAGAAGGCAGAGCCAAGGGGTCAAGGTGGGGAAGGCCATGTCTCCCACCAACAAATGACCAGCTTCTGACTGGGCAGAGGGAAACACCCCATTGAATCTACGAGCATTCCATTGCTTGGAGAACCTGTGGTCCCTCCCACCTGTCCTGAAGATTTTAGGCAGCTGAGCTTTGAGTTCAATTTGTTTCAATTTTCATATTTTGTTGTTGTTGGTTTTTTTCATGGTAAATATAATTTAGCACAAATAACAAAAACCTTGACATAATGATTCACGGACTTTGATTTTCAAAATCTATTTCCTGCAGATGGTGTCGGTCCTTGTTGCTTTATATTTTCTGTAAAATATCAAAAGTCAGTGAAAAAGACCAGTGTTTTGTGGGGTGTCTGACCACTGTGTATGACAAGAGATAAAGTACAGGTGAATACAGCACCTGCACTGTGCCACAGAACGGTCTCAGTCTCATGAGCAACAGTTCCCAAAGCCACGTTATTTTCAAAATATGACAAATATTTACTGTTATTATATGAAAGGCTTTTTTTTTTTAATTTTTAACCCCATGAATGTATGGAATGAGTGCGTTCAAAACAGAGACCAAGAAAATGAGTGAAAGCTGAAAGTTACAATTGATGTTGATCCTTTTCAACTTTAAAGTGTTGGAATCGGAAGCTGCTACACGGCTCTGTTCAAGGTCCATATGTTTTTTTGATAGGAAACGTGTTTTGATTCAGGAGTTATTTCTAGGGTTCATTAACATGTAAATTGCTCCATGAGGAAATCTAAAGGAGATTGAATCCAAAGATATGTAAATATTCAAATGTAATTGGGGTTCAAGCCCTACATCTCTATTTCTGCCTGAACAGTTCAAACAGAGGAGAATGTTTTTCCATCCTTCTCCCTGAAATCCACCAAAATTTCTCATCATTTGATTTGCCTCCAAAAGCCGTCCTGAAGCGTGAAGTTCAATGAATAATTATAAATTAGTAGAGTTAGAGGATTCGGAGAGAGGGAAGGCGTGGGCACCTGGGGTTGGTGTGCGGAGCCTTCCTCATCACCCGAGGAATTCTCTGTGCTCCGCCGAGTACAGCCGCGAGTACACAGCGCTCTCTGCTAACCTGCTAAAGAGCCATCCTCTGCTGCAAAGAAAAAACGCTATCTTCTTAGAAAATATTGTGTCTCCTATTACTTTTGATAGATCTCCCATGGAATTCTTTTACGGTTAAATATAAATCACGCAGGGAAGAATGAAATCTGTTCTTGCAAACACGGCGTATGCACGAGGAGTAAATCACGCAGATGCAATCGCGGCTGTTGTCATAATGTGTCTCCTCTGTGAAGTGGAGTGAAAAGGGATAAATAATCCTCTGGCTATGCCTGCACCTGTGTGATGTCATGCCGCATGTCACCAGCAAGTGACAGCTTGGGGGAAGGCAGCTACCGGGGAGCATTTAACGAAAAGTAAGGTAGTTGTCTGGGGAGCTCCTACTGCACCGTGTAAACATGCCGGGCCAAGGCAGCTGTAGGAATATCCCTGAAGACCAGGCTCAACCTGTGAAAATCAAGATATACCTTGGAGGTACTCGTGCCCAAGCATCTGCTGCAGTTGAGGGAGCAATTTATGACATTCATTCTCTTCCACAGAGAAGGGCAGCGTGCTGCCATGGGCTGGGTCCCCAAGCATCCCCCCTCTTCCATCATTGCTCATGGAGCCTCTTGCCGTGGAGCTGGGGTGGAGGGAGCCCTCATGGGCCTCGTACTCAGCAGCCGCAGAGAGCGAAGGCTTTGGGAACCAGGGATCGGTTCTTGCCTCCCCCACCATCTGCCAGCCTAATCTTTGTGAATTATTTAAGCTACTTGTATTCAATTCCCCATTTGTAAACTGGACGCTATTACTCCTTGCCTATATGTACGGGAAGAAAATAGTCTGTTCAGGACTGGGGCGTGTTTGGGCACCTTCATCCCGGTAGAAATGTCTCTCCTCCCAAACTGCTTAGCCAAGGTGTGGATGTGTGAAGGGAGGCAGTGGTACCCGAGCAGTGATGGTCCAGGGCCAGCATGGACTGATGGCTGTGCACAGCACACATCCTTCTCCCTTCACAGAAATCTGCTCCAGATTGCTGTAACAAAGTCATACATCCTCTGTTTAGTAGTTTCCAAATTATTTTCAGCTATTTCCAGCCTTTGTGTTTCCATAATTTATTGTTATTAACATGTGTTGTATGGCTGTCGTATGGCTAAATCTGTGCAAACCAAACATGAGGTGCTTCATTCTGTACAGTGTGGGTTTTCACTTTCATAGTAGGAAAAGTATTTGAGTAATTATAAAACATACATTAGTATAACGACAGGTCCTGCTTATAGCCAGGATACTTTTGAGGAATAGGTTTTCAATAATCACTCCTCTTTTTCATACAGTGGTTTCCCCAGAAATATTTAATTAGTCTAATTAGGGCAGGCAGTGAAAAGATCGCATTCAGTTCCCGTTAGAAATATGAAAGATCAGCAGAGGAGACTGTGGTTTGAACTTCCTCATCACCCGACCTTTCTAAACAAGCGCAACCTCCCCCAGAAGTGCACATTTTGGCCAAATCAACATTTTGGTAAGAGGCTGAGAGAAAGCAGAGTTGTGCTGGGAGATCAGCACACCCTCTAAAAGCAGATATCTAGTGTTAAAATAAAAGATAGCATTGTAACCCTTCCTTTATCATCTTAATAGCGAGGGAATGAGTTGTACAGTTGCAATGGTGAGGGGCTGCTGTCAGGGGCTGTAGCTGGTACCTTGGAGGGTGCCTGTCCAGGTGATGCTACAGACCTCCTGTGCAGCCAAGGTCAGGCAGACCTTCGGTTGTCTGCTGAGTAAGTGCTGGCCAAGCAAATTAACAGAGTTTGGAACAGATCTACCAGATGCACCCCATTTATCTTGAAGTTCTGCACTTTCCCTACCTGCGTTTTGCACATCTGGTCACACCTTCAAAAAGGATGAATTCCCTCCGAAGCAGGTGCAGAGGAGGGCTCCTGGGGGGATGTGGGCACCAGGTGATGGACCCTGTAAGAGGAAACTAGGAGAGCAAGGTGTGGTTGGATAACTGAACAAAGGTTGGGTATGCACAGGTGGGAGGAGGTATGGCTGCTTTCCCGAAACACCCCAGAGGGTGTTGTTAAGCCAGGGTATTATAGGGGTGAACAAGAACATGTGAATGAACTCAGGCTGGAAATTAGAAGGCATCTAAGCATTGTAGGAGTAAGGTTGTGGTACAATCTTTCAATCAGAAGAGGAAGCATGGTGAGGTGCGACTGATTTCCAGACGGAGTTGGATGTCTTGAGTTACTGCAGCCGTGGGAGACCACCGAGCAGCAGGAGGTGCAGGTTCAGAAGCTCAGCCATGTACCCTTTTTCCCAAGAGCAAGCATCGGAAAGGAAAGTCGTGCAGGGATGAACTGGTCCCTCCATTTTTCAGAAAGTTCTCATTAATTTCGTTACTACTTGTTCATAAGTGCATTAAAAAATATATAATTTGGTGGGAAGGATATTCTTAAAGTAAGCTCCCTCTCTCAAAAGACCAGCCTCAAGTGACATTCTTTATTGAACTACCTGTACTAGGAAATAGTGTGCCTATGACAATGCATGCAACGTTTTAAGCCCTCAGGGCTACATGAGGAGAACATCCAAATTAAAAAAAGGATAATGAAGTCTGGAATAGTAAAAGTGCTAGCAGTTACTTTTTAATGGCAGCTAATTTAGTGGCATTGTTTGGGCTACAGTCTCAGGCTGTAACTCAACTGGCTTGAGCAGAACGATGCCGGTAGCTAACTGTTGTGTCAGCCCTCAAGAGCTACATATTGCCATTATTTTACTAATCACCACCAATAAACCATAGTCATGTAGGATTTAATTACTGGAGCCATTTGTTTTCTTTAGCTGTGTTTGGGGGGCAAGGCTCAGCATATGCTTTTCTGTTAAAATCCGAATTGGGCAGATTTCATAAGAGTATTGTTGCAATTTTAATGTCAATCAAGTTTCTACTTACAGTGAATTGAATCGCCATTGCATAGATCTGGTTTTATAAAGAAACCAGGTAAAATTGACTAATTTGATGGAATTCATTTAGGAGACAGTGAGGACAAGAGCAAAAAATTCAGCATAAAATGTAAGGGAGAATCAAAACAAAAGCTTAGCTATATGTCTTTGATAAGTTGACAGTCTCTATAGCTCAAGGTAACCTTTCTCCTTAACACTCTGGGGTTTCCCTTTATTGCTGTCTTTTTTAATAGAAGACCAGTATTATGCTTCAAGCGTGGTTTTCTGGTGAGCAAAAACACAAAGAGCAAAGGAAACAAAGCCATATAATGAGGCGAGAAAAGACAGGCAGAAATATCCAGATCCCCCACCCCAAGGTGAAGACCCAAGAAAGCGGTGACAGTAGCACTGAAGTCCTCTCCACGTCCTGGGGCTGGAAGTGGTGTTGCAGGGTCACAATCTGCCGGACACAGAGTCCATCTCAGCTCAGGTGTTTCTGCTGTAGTTTTAAACAGTAAAGAAGAACACACTAAACGTGGATATAGGGTCAGAAACCATTTCCAGATTCAGCTATGATATATTTACGCTGCATGTTTAGTTCTGGAAGAAATATGAGCATTGTATAAACTTTTAGTAAAAATGTATTCAGTTAGGGTTTCTGAGACAGGTGATCGATAGAAAGAGATCTGCTGACTGCTGTTTCCAAGCAGTTGTACTATCTAGTTGTGTAAATTATTACTATGAAGATACTTAGTCTGATATTTTTATATTTTAGGTTTTGTATTTCCATCACTTGACCTTAAAACTGTTTCAGTATTTGATACTCAAAAATGTACATGTTAATACCTTCTTGATACACCCAACAAGTAAGTTGGAGGGCCTACAGGATTTAATTTTATTGTCACCCATATCACAAATTAAATAACAATCAGTACTACCAAAAGAAGGTTCAACAACTAGTACCTGCCTTTGAACAATGCCACGTGCCTTCTTTTGACCAGGTGATTTATATACCAGCTTTCTAGACTCCTTACACTCTACGGAGTGCTTACAATTGTTCTGATTTTTAGAAGTTTTATTTGTACAAACAAAACTTTGCATATATTTTTAGGAAATATTTTGAAGACAGGTTGAAGAACCTTGTAAATGCTCTAAGTATAATAAACTGTTCTCAACCCAGACAGGTAGTCTCAACACACTTGACTTTTGACAAAGATATATTGGTTTCTTTGATTTTAGCAGGCAGGGGGATTTTTGTTCCAGTGAGGAAAAAAAACAGATCTTGCAAGGTTTGCCAAAATATTAGCATTGCTAGCTGAAGAGTAGAGTAGGTCTCATTTCATCTACTCTGATTTTGTGAGGTGTGGACAAATATACATAGCAATGGGCTGATGGAGAGGTTGGCTTGGAAAGTTATGCTTTCTTGATCTTTGAGTTTTGTTTTTGTTGTGTCTATGCGGTGTTTTTTAATAAAGTCAGAAAGACCAGTAGATGTCAACAAGCAAACCAGCAACAGCTGAATGGAAAAATATCCTCTCCCAAGTTTTGAGCTATGACTTTTTTACAATAGGAATCCATTTGCCGATGCCAATCCAGGTGAGTTGCTTTTGGAATTATTGTTCCCAGAGCGTTTTAGTGGACTGGCACCCTGTGTCACAGACACAAATAATCCCAAACTCAATAGTCTCACTTGAGGTAATGGGAAAATTCGCTGTGTTCACTGACCCTCAGAATTTCTCGTTTCTTGCTGATGGTGTGACAGTGGAAAGTGGGTTCAATGAGCTGAAGTATAGACTTGGAAAGGTATTAGTTCAGAATTCTAAAAGGTGTCTTAGGAAACATAAAATAAATAGAAAATAATTCCCATAGGAATAGAGCCATCCCGTTTAGATTGTATCTTTTTCCTTTTCTCCTGTATGCTCTGTTCAAAGCACAAAGCAGAGCAAACATATGTTGAGAGATGCTGCCTATTTATAAAGTAAACACTAACCACAAGCAGAAAACAAAAGATAAATGAAGAACATGTTTTGCACACTAATCAAGTTGTCTTAACTCAGTAGTGAATCTGTGCTAGGTTTTTAAAAGGACAATCAAAGCTTCAGTTTTTCCACATATTTTAAATATCTCCACGTGACCATTGCTCTAGACACATCTTGGAAGGAGACCTAGTCACAGCTTTTAATGTCACCATCTAAAATGGAAAACATGACTCCCAGCAGCAGAGATAAAAGTTCTTCCGTCAGAGAAAGCATTAGTACAGGTTTCCAGAAAATCTGGTTAAAACTTGAAATAAATCTTTGATTAACAAAATAAAATGAAAGATGTTCATGCATATTCTTGATGATACTGTAAGCCACTCCATAGGCTCAGACAAACTTGTACAAAGCACTCATTTGTGAAGGTCATCTGAGGCTCAGATGATGTGTCAGGAAGGTTAGAGATGAAAAGTTTTCTTCATCTGTTTTCTTCACTCCAATTACAAATATCAGCAATGTTGGAATTCACCTTTGGCTGCATGGGACTTTGACTGTCCTAGCCAGTGTGTCATGAAGGTTCATATACAGTGTGTGTCATCAAAAACGAAAACCCCTGAAATACAGAAATGGCTATGGTGCTTATTTCAGCAAGATATTCTTCTTCAGACACAGTTTTCAGTAAAAATATTACAGGTAGCAGTTTAAATTCCTCTGCTATTTAGAGTGCATGATAGGCAAAATGACAGAAAAGATCCAAACTGTTATGATCTGATTGTGAATATCAGACTATAAAAGTTGGTAGATACAAGAGAGTGACATAGTTTTCTTATTTTATTTTGCTTTAGATGAGATGGCTTTGCTTTCCCTTGTGGGAGGTTACTGTTGAGGCTCAACAACAGAGATTCAAACTGGGTGAAGTAAGACTTTTCAGAGGATTACTCTTCCTCACGTGCTTCTAGGGAATACACAGGGGAAGGATGAATGGAGATGACCCAGACCAGTCCTGCTGACCTCCCCTCTATTAGCAGAGAGACAGTAGGTGGCATTTGGCACAGGAGCTCTGCAGACACGTAGATACCAAGGATTAAATCCCAGCAGCAGCAGGGGCACCCTCTGCTCTCACATTCCCTCTTCTGCTTTGCCGGGAGAAGCTGATTCCATGAGGAGTTGGGTTCTGTGATTGCCCTCCCATGTGGGCTGCATCTCCCCCTTGGCAGATTTAATTCTGCAATGTAACACTGTGCTGGCTCTCTCTACTCAACTTCCCTGCAGTGCGATGGATTATAATCTGCTGCTTCACCTGAAGGTGAAATCCCAGCACAGCACACCAGTAACACTGGGGCAGCCCTTCTAGTCCTACTTGAGCAGGAGCATCTTCCAGCAAGGACAAGGATGTAAAAAGATGCACTTCCCGGACTGTAAAATCTCCGCAGGCTCAAAATGTTGGGGGTGGAAGTGAAAATGCACAATATGTTGTTGGGGGGGGGGTTGGACTAGATGATCTCCAGAGGTCCCTTCCAACCCTATGTGATTCTATGATTTCTTCTCTGAGGAACTGGTACTGTTTAGTTACTACATGAAAAGCATTAGGCACCATATGCCTGTCGTGATGGGTTAACGACCTGGTGCTTAAATGGGATATCTTTCTGCTTTAAAACAAAAAGAGTTATTCTAAAAAACCACCATTCTCAATTTCTGGGCCTCGTTATTGCTGTTTAATGATACATTAAAATGTCAGTTGATGAGACAATGTGATCTTGGGTTTTTAGAGATGTGAAACCGTTTTATAGAGGTCTTACTGGATAGCATCCAAAGGGATAATATCACCTAGCCTCTAGGCCCCTCCTTTCTGAGGGGAAATAACAGTATTTATGGTTTAACTAATTCTAATGGAAACAAAACTGAAAAAAATATGAAAAAATTCTCTGCCAAGAGAATTCACTGTACTAGCGTCACAGCCTAAAGCTCAAAGGAGGGCAAAAATAGTACATGGTCCTTCATTGTCTTTTTGACTGGAAATAAATTATTTCCACCAAATGTAATACACTTTTTTCACTCATTTGTGGTCTCTGTCTCTCTCCACGTGAAACAGAGCCTCTGTGATGTGCTTACAGCAAAGGCACATTATCAAAGTGCCCCTGTAAGTGGTAGTTGGGAATGAGTGTAAACAGGTTTTGACACAAATTTCCAACAGATTAACATGTGGGACTAAAGACAGGTTTTGACACAAATTTCCAACAGATTAACATGTGGGACTAAAGAGGGAGGGGAGGGGGGAGGAAGGAAAGTCAGGATGATATAATAGCCATAATTGCCTGTAAAATCAGAAGGGAGTTGGCTTTAAATAAGAACATGATGAATATTGCCAAAGCATTAAATATCCAGCTTCTTGCCTTGTCTGCAGCTGCCATGAATGTGCTTAGATGTTCACAGGCTACTTTTAAGGTATGTCAGATAAACGATGCATGGGCTAGATCTTTTAGAAAGGTCAGGAGGATGGGATTGTGCAGCAAAAGAGCAATTATTCCTACGTGGAATAGCACTGAATTAACACTCGGGTATAATGTGTATAATTTGATTATTTGATGGTAGAAAATGGATTATTACTGATTTTATCCACACGAATACCAGAGGGTAGCAAACGATAATTGCAATGGTGGTTTTCTTTTCAAAAATTGTGTGGGCTACCTAGACAGCACAGCCCCTGTGTGTAACACAGAAATTAAGTGTGTTTTGGATTGCCCAAACACATGCAGGAGGCTGGTGTTGGCAAACGGGTCCGTAATCGAAGCCTTTGGCCTCACAATGTTGGCTCCACGGCAAAAGTTCTGCAGCTACAGTTACGCTTTCCATCAGGCAAGGAAGGCAACCTGCTAATGTCTGGCAAAGAATAACCAGAGTGAGAAAGCAGCTAATTGCTGAACATTTTTCAGATCTAAAAATAATCCAGAAAGCAAGACAGCGGAGAGACAAACCACCTACAGCTAACCAGAGCACATAGCAAAGTAACTTGCAGCAGGCATCAAACGTCTCTACATAGTTAAATCAGCTGGATGACTTCACAGGACAGAAAAGACTACAATCCTTTGTTCTTACAGGCTGCTTTTGCTCTTTCTTTCTCTTTATTTATCATCTGTAATTTAAAACAAAGGCAAGGAAACAGGTAAAGGACACATATTCTTCCCCCTTCTTGCCCTTGGGACATCACACAGGGGTAAATTTTAACTGTCATATTGAGTCGGATGTCAAGATGTGCATGTTTGAGAAAGGGAAAGCTCCCTTCTGATAAGGGTGACTTGGATCAGCCCTTCTATGCCATCTTTTTTCAGAGGCTATACTGAAGGTGGAAAACCTGATTTTTAGTTTATTTATTAGCGCTCTGCTTATAACTTCTCTGCTTTGCTCATGCAGGCTCTAACTGGTGTAAAACCTAGTGAGAGAGCTTCCTAGTGGGATTGTTTAGGCACTGAGTCCCACAAGCACCAATCCTCTGAATCAGAAAATATATGGCCAGTATCTTGATAATGTCCCTTTTCCTTGCTGGGCTGAGCTGACCCCACAAAGTGCAGCCCAAGTCCTGGCACATCCCCAGCAACTTCATCTCTTGTGGGAAATGCTTCTGCGACTGGCTCATGGCTCATGCCTCCAGTAAAGATATTATAGTCACCAGCCCTTCGGCACGGTGCCCGGCTCCTCTGGTTGGGCTTTCTCTTTATGGAAGTGAAAGTCTGTTGTCAGCCTTTGAGGTGAGAGAGAAAGGACCAGCGATTCCATCTTTTGATAGGGAAGGAGAAAGGAAGAGGTATTTCCTTGAATACCTCAATACGTTGGCTTGAGGAGCTTATACTTTCCCCTCTTTAGATGTCTCAGCTCAGGTCCACAACAGTGATCTGCCTGCATTGGTCTTTGGATATAGACCTCTTCTCACAACTCAGAGGAATTCATGTGTAGGGATGACTGATTTACTGTTTACTTCAGAAAAACTTGGGCTGCGTACAATAATCGTCAATCAAACCATTCCCATTTTGAGTTTCCTCATACCACCCCGTGGCAGCAGCTCTCTGTTGTCAAAGCTAGCAGAGTAATGCCATTCCCTGCTTTAATATCTCAGGTACGTAACATGGCTTCTTTCTACCCTGGCAGATCTGATGAAAGCCTATTCCTATTTGCCACGAGCATTCTTAAAGGAAGAGAAAAACATTGTTAAAAGAGTACAGTGCAAGTATTTAAAGAGGCAGCTTCTGACTGCTGCTCCTTTCTCCTCTTGACATGAAGATGAACTTCCTCTGGTAGCTGACTCATTGCCCTGGGCTATCGCTCTAATTTCTTTGACTTCTGATGAGCAGATGCTCTAAATCTGTCAATATGAAGCACAAAAGGATCTTATTAATGGTCCAACTGCTACGTTTTCCATGGGTAGGGCTATCAATCTTACCTTATACATGTGCATTATTGCTAGCAATTGTTTACATACACTGTAGCTCCCACTCAGTGCTTTACACCACCTCACTTCATACAGCTGCCTCAGATACAGTGGTCTTCATGCTACATATATCACATTTATATAGCTTGAGTGAGCTTGAGGCTCACTTTCTTTGTAAGGTACCAAGCCGTAAGGTACTTTTCTGTTTTCCGTAGTATATTGGTGCGCCTTGAATTATTCACTCCATTTCTGAGAAGCGGCATTAAGAATGTAATCTTCTGTTCATAAATCCATTGGAAGACTCTTAATAATGTAAGCCTTAGTGGAACGCCCCAGCATTGCAAAGGAAGGAGTAAGCGTTTTCCTTTGGGTTCCAAATGGTTCACTTGCCTTTCCTTTGACAGAGCTAAATCCATTCCTTAGGAAAAAAACCAAAACCACTTAGCTTTTGAAAGATTTCAACCATCCTTTTCTTCTGTTTCCTTGTAACGAATGATCAGCTGTTCTGCCATTACAGGAAGGTCCATAAACCTTGCAAAATGCACAAAAACTGAATTCAGGACCATTTATTTTATCAGTTAACCCTAATGCACTCCCTGATCCTGCTGCTGAGGGTTTGTTTCTATGGGCTTCTTTCTGATGACAGAAGCCTGGAAGCCTTCATTTCAGTAAAATACTTGAAAAAATACTTGTAAAATACTCAGCTCGGGTGAAATCAGCCACACTGAAAACTTGCATTCAACTCCAGAGATGAGAATTGCTGGAAACGCTTGCACTGCCAATGACAGAAATGGTGGCACTGGCAGCTTTGTGGCCAAAGTCCCCAAAGCCCACACAACCGTGATGCTCCTGAGCTCTCAGGCCATGAGTGAGGCTGTGCATAGGTTTGCTCATCTCTCTGCACTGGTCTGGGTTTTGAAGGGAAGATCTAAGCTGGACATTTAAAATGTCTGCATTATTCTGGGATTAGCACCTTCTGGGGAAGAAATGGCATCTCTGAGCGCAGGCATCTGGACCATCAAGCAAGTTGATAGGAGAGGAGACCATGAGAGGTGGCAGCAGCAGCTGTGACTCTAGACAAGGTCTTGCTCCTGAAACCTTGAGGTGGGAACAGAAAGATTCAGCTGCTGAGAAACCTCTGTATAGCACAAACCACTTCAAGCTCTTGGATCTCTGTTTTTTACACCAACTTTTACGTGTTACTTCTACTTAGATAGCAAACTTCTTGTGGGACTGCACCAGAATTGGCTTTTATGAGATCTGTGATTACAGCACAACTTACTTTTGCAACTACACACAAAATTTCAACATTTCTACCCACCATCAGGTAACCGCAGCGGAAGATGCTAATACTATGTTCTGATTTGGATTTATACAGCAGCTCCACAACTATTCCCATTCACGTAGTCCCAAATGTGATTATAATTTCTCACAAGTATTTGCAGTGGGATCTGCAAGTTTGGGACATATGTTGATTAGTAAAATTAAGCAATACGTTGCTCAGCACTGTTGAATGTCTCCCGGTCTTGGTGGTACAGCATTTTGAACCCTCTACAACATTTTTACACTGATTTGACTTTTTTTCTGGCTTCATCGCCTGTGTAAGTTATCTCCTGTGTTTACTTAAATATCATAAATACATTTGGGGCAAAGCTGTTTGGTTTTGTTTTCCCCCACAGGATGTATCCAATTCAGGATATTATTTTCAGATAATGACTTAAATGGGAATATGCGTGTTCACATACTGCTAACATGACTTCCATAACAATATAATCCCTTTCAGGAAATTATGTATGCAGAATCAGCGTGTTGGTAACTGCTGTACAAAGCTAAAATTTAAAAGTGACAGTTAATAACTTATCTGTTGAATGTACGCAACTGTCCTTGGGAAAAAATAATTGTTTCAATTAAAAAATAGAGTGTTAGCTTTGTTTTTATTCTTCTAACAGTTCTAAAAGTATTTGTCTTTTTCTTTATTATTGGCAGGATGCTACTCTCCAAATAAAACTGTACCCTATCATTACTGGAATAGAGTTTATCTGTTATTCATAAGCTGCAGAGAGATGTTTTTTCCCCCTCTCTGCCATTTTTAATGGCCTCTATAGAAATCTTTCAAATAAAAATTTGTATTACTTTCTTTTTCCTTGGCACAAATACATTTTTCCCAGTATTTCTGTGCTGAAATTAATACAGTTCTATTTTTGTCCTTTCTTATCTGTACATTAACAATAGACTGTGTCTTGCTCAGAATTATCTCTGTGGCTCCCATTCTAGGGAAAGTCTTACAGGCTTTCCCATTCTCATTACTGGGAAGAGTGGTTCGTATTTTGAAGGGGTTTTAGTCAGCTACATACAGCTTCAACCTTGTATTTCTAAACCACTGAAAACTCCACGGGTGGCTTGTATGAGGACCAGAACAGGCCCATAGTGCTGCTCTGAAAGCATCAGAGGCTCTGCTGGTGAAAGGAGGCAGGTTCTTTCACCAGGTGGGTTGGAGGGAGATGGATGTCAACCACTGACGTGCCAGTACGACAGTATTTATTATGGTTTCTGCATTTGGTAGCATTAATACAAGTTGTACGTTGCAAAACATTTCCTCCTGGCAGTTGTTCACAGGAGTTGTTACACTCCTGAGGTTAATTACGATGCTGATGGCCATCAGATTCATGAGGGGGATGTCCGATGACACAGAAGTACTGAACGTCACACTTGAGGATGTCCAGCTGCTCTGCGTCCCAGAGGAAAGAGGTGTTTCTCACTCCTTTCCCTGGAATAACTCGTGACAACCACGATTTGAAGCAAAGTGTTAGATAAGACAGGCCATGTTTGAATTGATAATTCTTGTTCTATGACAAGACTTGACTTGAGTTGTCTTTTCCCTGGATACTTGGAATCTGGTTTGGAGAGCCTGTCTCTGCAGGCTTCCCTGGGAAGAAAAGCTGCCACTTTTTCCAGGATCACACAGTTGGACTTGTGGAGTGTAGGATGTAGGAATCAGTGGGGCTTCACATGGCTGGAGGGCTTGATTTATGAAGCTTTAAGTGAGGATTCATTCCCTGGAAGCCAAACACCCAAGTTTTCAGCAGAACACGTACAATAGAAAAGGCGAAAGGCTGCTTGTAAGTCTCAGCTACCTTTGGAAGAAGCAGCACAACACCATGGTTGATGGGGCAATTAGTTGATGCTCCTTCTTTCATTAGATCTTCAATTTTGACCCACAATAGCCCACGTTCATTGTATTCTTTAACAAGACCCCAACCGTGCAGAGCCAGTGCACAAAAGTTACTGTTTTCAAAAGTCCTAACTAACGGCTCTGAAGAAGGTTTTGAGTTATCAGGGCCAAGAGCCATCTTTGTTAGGACACTGAAAGGGAACGGGGAGGGCATTATGCTGTGTGTTTATCAGGTGATGGATGATTAATAGGTCTTAGCACACAATGAATGTGTGTCCCTTCTTCACATGCTAATCACATGGCATTTATAAATGTCAGCACCTTATCGTGGCAACACACTCTGAATTTTGTGTGGTTTTAAAGGTATTTATTTTTAACATTTTTAACGTGCTTATTATTAAGGTTGTGTCATTTGAAACTTCCCTTTTGCAATGATTTAGAAATGCGGTCAGTTTTTCTTTTCATTTTCAAAATTATTAGATTATTGCATTTTGAATCTAGTCTAAAAAATTCCACGGCAGATAATAAAGTTTATATTAACATGTTTCTTTAACTACTAAAATGTAGCACTGAGTGTCACCTCGGAATCTCAATCATGACAAAAATAATTTATAATTATTATTGTTATTAGATTGAGAAGCTTCAGGGTTTTTCCATTCTGCTTTTTTTTTAGTGTTAAACTTTTTTCTTTAGTAAGCTAAGGGCTTTAATTTAGAGTTATAAATTATAGTTTTACCATTTGAGAATTGCATCATTTTCATTCAAAACCCCTGAATTTCATGATTTGGTCATAGAAGTGTGCTTTATTATCAAATGTGATTAGAAAGTGTGAGCCTGAAGGGATTTTTCTAAAGGTTCATGGAGAATTTGGATGCAGAAACTACAATGAACATCACACAGAGATTCTGAACTCAGATGCTACTTAAGCTGAGCTTTTTAAACTGTGGAAAAATTTCTTTCCCAGCTATAATTTTGAGGTCCTTTTCTGTGCTCCTGGATTCAGGCAGCACTGCTGATGTCTTCCAGAGACTTCGTGGACCTAAAAAAAAAAATTGGAATTAAACTAAAGAAGTTATTGCTGCTTTAGAAATCTGCACTTGAAAGGTGCAGGGACAGGGAAGATCCTGAAGGTAACTTTTGAAGACTACTTGCAAATATGAAGTTTGAAGGTTTAGCTCATTGGTTCCCAACCATTTTGCTAGTGATAAATATCCACACTTGCACAGTACTTCACTAAAATTGTCACTAGCTGGCATCTTTGGCAGGGACCTTGCCAGAGTGGCCAAAAATTGACTCAGTCTGGAGCAAGCACAGCCTTGCAGCTCCAGGCAATGGTTTCTGAAACGAGGACTGGGTTGTGCTGGCAAAACACCGAGGTCTTGCTTCAGTTCCTTCCTTTCTTCCACCACTCTTCCACAGCACTAAAATCGCTTCAACTTTGCCTAAGAGATTTATTCTCCTACCTATCACCATCTGTGTTGTCACTTTATCTGCGGACTTGGGACTATTTAGAGATCCCATCACAAATAGTTCTCAACCAGTTCTTGATTAGTCTTCGCTCGCTTTATCCTCTTAAAAAAATGACGTGTTTGAAGCGTTGTTCTAAAATGAAACTCACAGGATGCAAGGCTGGTGGTGGTTAAGAAGGAAGGCAAAGCCCAACAGAACTCTTTGTAAGCTGTGTTGCTCCGTGTACCACTGAGACAGAAGCAGCCCCATAGACTTACACAGCCCCCCCAAAGGACTTTGCAAGTAGCCATCACCCTGTAAAGATGGTCTGGGTATTTTAATTAAAGGTCAGACAAAACTACAGTGTAAACCTTGGAGATGTTTTGTAGCAGTCATTTAAAGCAGAGTTGCTTAATGAAGTGCTATTGTATTAGAAAAACAATGCCCAAACCCTCTCTAAGATTTACACAAACTGCAGCCGAAACAAAGAAGCCTCTGCCAAGTTCAGGCTGCGAGTTCAGCATCTGTAAATCACAGCCTGGGCCTGCATCTGGTTTATCCCTATAAATCGTTGTGGAAGCATTGGGCATCATTTTACTTCTTGGGGCAGGATGTAACCCCATCGCAGGGCAGGACACTGCAAATGCATTAGGGATGGTGCCAGGTTTGTCTTCTGCTGGGCTTTGTTTGCGTGCTTGTGCGACAACCTTCACGGTAATTAACAATAGTTTGTTTTTATGTAATGAATATTACCATGCTAAATATCGTAGTGATGCTCCGGGATGAATATCCCAATTGTCAATCACGGACTCCATTGTGCAGCAAAGTGCTTCTGAAGGTCGTCCTGCCAGGCTTTATTCAAAGTGTCAGCTTCACTGCTACAAGTGATCTTAAAAACCTGCAAGGCAGTTTCTCTTGCCAGATTTATGACGTATTTTAGACTATTTGCTAAAAAGAATATGTCTGATTTTTTTTTGTTTTAAACTGGATTCCTTTGGCCTTGTTTGTGGATTTGTTTAGAAAAAATAAAGCAGGTGACTTGGTTTGTTTGGTGGTGAGTCATAACGTATGTGGAGAAGGTGGCACAATCGAAAGGCTTTTCAGGGAATCCATCTGTCCACACACACCACTTCCATGGGGTTACTTTTCAGGTCTTGTTTGCTTTTTGTTGCCACCCAGTCGAGGGTGGATGATGTTTTTCTCCGGCACTCGTAAGGATGGGTTACAATGATGTATTCTACACATGTTCCTTTTGAAAAATACAGAAGCATTTTCAGCGTTGATTTCCCTCAAGAGTTATTACACCCCACGCAGATTGGCAGCGCTGGGCCACGGTGCCAGGATTTATGAGGTGACCTTGGAGACACAGGCACTCCCAAATTGAAAGCACTTGGAGCTAAAGTTGATATATATTTATTTTGGATTACTGAGCAGTCTCCACTATTGTATAAATCAGAATGAGATTACACAAATAACACGTAACATTTATTCAACATTTCATAACAGGAAGGGATTCATTCATAGGCAGCTCAAGCACAACACTCCTGCCTCCTCCAAACCCTCTTTCCAGGTGGGTCCAACTTTAAACCTTCACTAGAATTTGGGAGAGGCAGTGCTGTCTCCTCCCGCTCTCTCCATGAGCAGTGGACTATGTTTTGGGCCATCCTCCATCATACAGGAGCAGAGCATTCCCAAGGCACCAGCATTGCTCAGGGTTGGGCCAACTAAAGATGCTCAGCCATCTCCAGCTGCTGGAGAAGCCCTGATGCCCAAACCCCCTGGACCCATTGTGGGGCTGAGTTTGGGGTCCCCCATGTGCCGCCGGGGTGGCCACCTGACAGACCTCCTTGAGGAGCTCCCCAACAGCCTTTGAGAGCCAGGGGCTGGGCTAATAAGAGGTGCTGATAGATGGCAATGAAACAGCCCAGCAGCAGAAGGCACGTCGAGTGGAAACCTGTGAGCAGCACTAAACACGAATCCAACCTGCACTAATGTTAATTGTCATTCAGTTTATATCGATGCGCAGTTTATTAAACCATAAAGCAAGGCAGCAAGCACAGAGAGCAACTCTAGAGATAATTAAACATAATAAGGGTTTCACTTAATCCCTCAAAACCCAGGGGAGGCACAGTTAAGACTGAATACCCTCTTTGCACAGAAAGGCGTTTTTTGCACGGCCCTTTAAGAACACTTCCCGGCAGGAAAATCCAGGAGAGGGGGAAAGGTAGGTCCCACCTTCACTTTCCAATACGTTGGGGTTTTTAATTTTCTTTGTGCCTGTAGATCACTCTGCTTATTAAGCCTGAACTCTTGACTTGCAAAGCAGTTGCGTGGCTCGTAATTTGCGTTGCAGGAGCCAGTAGGCAACTTGATGGGGGATCCTGAGAAAAGGTGCCAGCGTAGGACAGAGGGGGGGTCCTCTGGACCTGGGTGTGCTCTCCCCTCCGGCGGCTGGACCCCTCGCCCTGCTCAAGATACTCTTATTCTTGGACGAGGAGGGTCAGAAAGGGGATGAGAAGGGAGGGGGGACCAGCCGTGCGAAGGGCTGACAGAGCAGAAGGAGGGCGGCAGCTTTTGCGGAGTGAGAATAATTACGGTAAATCTGAGATTATTGCCGGAGGAGGAAAAAAAAAATAATAAAAAAAAAAAATAGCGCCCCGACCTGTGATTTGGGACTCTCGGGTCTCGTTAGTGGGACAGGGACTGGTCGAGGATGAGAGAAAAGTGGGGAGAGGGAAGAAAACGGGCTCCCCCGCAGCAAAGAGGCGGCTCCGCGCAGCCCCGCGGGTGCGGAGGGGTCCTGTGCCTGCCGGGAAGAGCCATACCTTGGCCAAAAAGCGAGCGAAAAAGGAGTAGGGTAGGGGAAATTTCGGGGCTGAGCGGCTGTAGCAAACCCCGCGGGAGGGCAGCGAGCGTTGTACCGGGGGGTAGATTGGGGGGAGGGGGGAGGAGAGATGCTGCGCTACAAGCGGGTCGCTCCCGCTGCGCGCAGACACCGCAGCCGCGTATGCGGGGCGGGAGAAGGGTTAAGGGCGGCCGGGGCTGCCGCGGCTCCTCCGCCCGCCCCCCGCGCACACGGCGCAGGTTTGGGAGGAGGGGTTTGCGCGGCGCTCGCCCGGCTCTCCCCCGGCCGCCGCCGCTCAATGCTGCGGCCGCGGGCTGCTGCGGGAGCCGCGCAACTCGGGGCTGCCGCGCAGGGCGGGCAGGGCAGCGCCCGCGGAGCCCAGCATGTCCCCCCGCCCCGCCCAGGTAAGCGCCTTGCACCGGGGAGGAGGAGGAGGAGGAGGATGAGGAGGATGAGGATGAAGAGGAGGAGGAGGGAGGCAGGTTTGAAAAAGGAAAAAAACCAACCAATATATATGTATATATTTGTGTGTTAAAAATGGGAATAAATAAGGGAAGCCGTTGCGGCGAGAGGGACGGAGAGGGGATGCGCGGAGGGGTGCTGGGGAGCGCGGGGTGCCGGCGGAGCGGGCGGCTCCCCGGGAGAGAGGGATGCGGGAGAGAGCGGTGCCCGCTGCCGCCGCGGGGGTGCCCGCGGAGCGGGATTGCGGGATGCGGAGGAGGGCAGCACGGGGTGCCGGGGAGCGCTCCCCGCCAGCCGGGGCGGTGTGTCGGGGTCGGGCAGAGCTGGTCCCAGGCGGGACACACACACACACACACACGCAAACACACACGCAACCCCCCCGGGCAGCGGGAGAGGGAGCGGGGCTGGGGCTGGTGTGTGTGTGTCTCTGCCGGCGGAGGCTGCTCCCCCCCCAGGCTGGCAGAAACGCATCCCTAACTTTTTCCCTGGATCCCGCCAGCGTTCCTTGCTCGAGTTTCGGCTTCTTTTGCTTTCCCGGGGCTGATGGTGCTTCCGTGTCGTGAGGCAACATAATGCAGCATGTTGTTTTATTTATCCCAGACAGGAATGACTCTTGCTTTCTAAACTACAAATTAAACGATGCTGCTTGCATAACAAGTGGAAATAGTTTGTATCTTACATACTAATTATCCATCACCCCTTACACTAAGCGAAATGGGGTGGCTTTTTTTTTTTTATTTCTCTTTTTTTCTCTCGCAAGGAACGTCCAATAAACCAGTCTGGTGTCTTGCAGCAACGCGTTCGTTTTCCCCGTGCTGGATTCATGTGGGCAAAGGATTAAGAGCCAGCGTGTTGATGAGGCACCCTGAGGTGCGGGGAAGAAGGGGAGCGTTCGGCTACGGAGAGAAGTCAGGTTTTGTGTTTGGGCTCGCACATCCTCCCTGTTTACCTGGTTCAGTTCAGGACCTGCATCCCAGCAGATAGATCACTTGGAGGAGAGCAGGGGCTGGTGTAAACCCCTGTTCAAATGGCCACGCTGCTCAGAAGATCCTTTCTGACACGGCGTCTGCCACGCTCCCTCCCAGCGCGGCGGGCACAGCCGCCCACCAGCCGCCGTGGGGCCAGGGATGCCGTGGCCCGTGGCACGTCCCTCGGAGCCCCTTCCCTCCTTCCTCTTTTTCCCTGCCAGCAGCTCCATCCCAGGTGTGTGCATGTGATGCTCCAGCTTTGTGGCACCCAACGGTGCTGTCGTGGCACGGTGGCCGGTGCCGGGCATGGGAAGCAGGTTGATGGGACCCTGTGCTTGGGGCCAGCCTTGTGGATCCTCCAGAAGCCTTTTCTGCTGCTTTTCTGGCCAGGACACTTAATTTTCTTCTTTTCTGGACCTGAGGAGCTTGCATTTTTACCCTGCATTTGTAAGTCCCTGAAAACTGCTTAAATGGCTCTTGAATAATCCTTCAAAGTCACCTCCCCTCTTTAATCTAATACCAAAAGGACTTAGTTTACATGGCTAATCCCTCTTTTACTGGCTGTACAGCCTCATTTAGGGGTGTGCACACTGCTAATTTTCCCAAAGCAGCCTGCTTTAGACAATGGCTTCTGCTGGTGTGCAGCAACCTCTCCCTCCTCTGCTGAACTCTGGGCAGAGCTAAATGCATCTGACAAGGTTTTGCTTGATTTCGGGAGGTGTTTCATTAGATCCCACCAAGCGAACTGGCCCTTTGCAGGAAGCCACACCAAGAGCTTTTTTTTGTGTGTGTGTGTGTGTGTGTGTAAATACCACCTGTTCTGAGGTGCCAGTGTGTTAGCCAGCCCGGGGGCAGCGCTTGGGTGGTGTTGGAGTAAAGCAAGGTGTTGGAGTTGAATGATCCTGGCAAAACTCCGGCAACTTGGACATTTTCCCCATCCTTATCTTCTGCAGGGGAGTTGAGCTCTCTTCTAACCCATCTCGCGTTCCCAGAATTTTCAGCTTGTGCTGTTCGAGGTGATGACAAAAGAGGTGTTTTGAATGTGAATGACAGCAGAAGAAAAACTTACCTTTGCAGGAAGCCTTGCTTCTCCCTTAGCATGTGAATAGTGAACATGGTGAAATGATATTGCCTTCAAAACATAACTAGACATGCCTTATCAGTGATGTCTGGAGCTCCTTAGCCCCTCACCTGAGGTCACCGTGGATGTCTGATGAGGGAAAAGTGTGTCTTCAGTGTGCTCTGGGCGGTGGGAAGGGGCAAGTGGTGGTGATGTGTCCTCTTCTCTGGGCCATAGGGACACATTTGGCCATAGCTGTGGCACAAGCCTTCTTGGATGGGTGGTCTCTGAGACTGCAGCCTTCCTTCCCTGGGGTGGTCTTAGTTGTATTTCCAGTGTTAATCCCTCTAGTGCTTGTTTCCCAAGTGCTGATTTTTTTAACCATCAGCTGAGGAGGGCTCATTGTAGAGGGGAAAAGAACAGCACTCCAAGACAGAAAGAAATGGGTGAGAGAGCCCACCTTGGTTCCCAAAATTGCTCCTCCTTATGCATGAAAGTGTTTCTTGTTGATATCCAGGTCTTTATTTGGGTTAACATTTTGTTGATGTAAAATACACTCCTGTGTTACCCCATCAGGGACAACCGAGGAAACAGGTGCAGCAGTTCAGCTCCTTTATAGTTTCTACCACAGATGTAAAAACTCAGCGTAATTTTGTAGCTATTCTGGTGCCACATAACTTATCTCCCTTACTTCGGGGAGCTGCCTTTGTCTGGCAGTTCTGTGTAGTTAGTGTGATTAAATACAAAATTAAAATCCAAGGGAAAGATGAGGCAGAGCTGAAGGAAGGACATTAACCACAAGAGAGCTGGATCATTGCCTTTTTCATTTCTTTTTTCCTTGTGTTTTTTCTGAATTTTATTTGGGTGAAGCGTGATGGAGGTATCGGCTGGTCCCCACCGGGGGGCCCGGGTGGGACAGCCCTGGTGTCGTGCAGGCAGTTCCCAGGCTGCGGGCGATGCGGGAGAAGATGCTGTTGCTTAAAAATACTCTGCTGCGTTTGAAAGTTCATAAATCATCACAGGTCTATTTTTAGCCATGTGAGATTAGAGCAAGTCTGGGTTTTCTTCCCACACCTCCCATCTGTGGTCTAAAATGACCCGATAATGCCCCTGTAAAAGCTGTTTAGGCGCTCCTTTTGGTTTTGATGGCGACCTGTTGTGGGGCTCCATCGTTATACCGAGGACAGGGCTCAGTTGGAAGGAGGTTTGGTGCAACAGTTGGGAATTTTCCTTCCAATGCAGGCCCTGGAAGTCTGCTGCTGGCTGCCTGAGTGATGTGCAGCCCCTGACAGGAAGGTAATCACAAACACAGAAAAGTAACATGAATCACACGAAAATCCACAAACGTCAGCTCCGAAGCTCTAATCTAGGCGTGCTGCCAAGATTGAAACTTGCACACATCTTTACTGTTATCTGCTACAGTGGTTACTCAAATATAAATATGAATATCATGACAGTAGTGATTCATTCTTTTTATTATTAGCAAAGCAAATATATAATGATGACATCCAACTGATTTATTCTTTCGTGCGAGTGCACAGTTATTCCCTGTCCCCTGCCATCATCCGCCTAAAAAGGTGATATTAAAACAAAAACTCTCTGTGCTAAATCTGCTTGCAAGTCCTAGCATATATAAGGTTCAAATTTCATTATGAACCAAGACAACAGTATTTTCTACTCTAAAAAGTGGTTTCCAATACTGCATGCGTTGTACTTGGGAAATAACTTCATTCTTTGCTTTTCCCTAGATACAAGCAGTCACTTTTTATCTTAATCTGCAGGATAAAAAATCTGTTTCAGCATGACACCAAGAAAAAGAAAGATCTGTTGAGGATTTTTTTTTTAATTGCTGGGTTAAATCATTGAAAGTCAAACCCTCAGGACCAACAGGGTCAAAGTGTTATGAAAACAATGAATCTCGTGGCTTAGACATGTGCATGATTCAAATTTAGGAAGCTAGAGCATAAGGAGCAAGTTTTGACTCTTCAGTGTAAATTGGGATTTTTGCAGAGATACCCAATAGATGTATCAGCATCTGGACTTCGATAAGGTAAGTGATACACTTACTGCATTATTCCATGTTTTGAGGATTAAAGAAATTCCATTACATATTTAAAATTGCCTTTACAGGGATTTTTTTTTACAAGGTTGTGTTAAACAGATCAAGGCTTCAAAAATGTGGCTCTACAGCATTTGTTTCTTCTATTAATCCTTCCATAAAATCCCAGCTGATCACCAGATGATGTTCTGTTACTTGAAGCTTTGCTGGAGATGTCTCAGATATGGCCAGAAATCTTTAGTAATGAATAAAAGTTCTGATACATCCAGGCCCAAGCTCTCCCAAGATGCATTGTGCAAAAGTTTAGAAGGTACTTCATGATGGTACTTCACCACCTTTTCTCCTCTTTGTTTTCCCAGAGGCTTTGAGCCAGGCTTTTAGTGAGACTCAGTGGACACAGTCATTATTAACCTTCTCATAAACGTTTTCCCCAGTCTTGTTTGCAGAACAAGATGTGGTTGAAAGAGCAACACTTAGGCTTGGCTTTCTCCAGGTTTTTTTATCGCAGCGGGGCAAAATGACAGCACACCCTGTCCTGGTGGTTAATCTTCCTTTGCAGTCCCTGTTCACTTGGACCTGTTTTAGCATGGTCCAAAGGGCTTCCATACTCTTTCTCAGGAGTAGTTTCATTTCTGACCTGGTCACACTTCCATCTCCAGGGGTCTCCTGAATTAATGTACTTCTGAGGTGACTGGTTTGCTGGAGGGATGAGATCTTGGACCAAAGATGTTCTTATTGGAAGAGTTTCCAACAGCTATTGACACTTGGTAGCTCTTCAGGAGACAAGTTGGTCCTGAGCTGCTTCTAACTCCAGATTGATTTACTTTTCTATAAATTGTATCAGTATAAGATCTTTATCAGCCTCAGACAAAATCTGTGTTTATAATTTATTATATAAATGTTTAGGCAATGAAGAGATGTGGTATTTAAACCTAATCTGCATGATGTTTAGCAGGTCATTTCAGTCAAGTCAAAGACTAAGAAAGGGAACAATTAGCATACTTGCTGTTTGTAATGGAAAAACACATTAGAAATGGTAATTTAATCTGAATAGTACTCAATAGCAGTAACCTACCAGTGTTTTTTTAACCTAACTGTAAGTGGATGGTTTATTAAACTCTTCTTCTGCAGATAACAGGGTGTTATTTGGGAAGACTTACAGTCAACATCACACTCAAACAATTAAACACATTTCCATCTCTATGCTTCCAGGAATAGGAGTGTGAACACCCCACTAGCCATCTGTGAAGGTCCATGGGATTGCTGAGGATATTCAGGGCAGGCTGCTCTCCCTGCTCTCTGGCTGCTTGTTAGTGGTTCTGGTCTCCCATTTTTACATCTTATTAGTTACAGCTCTAAAACCCTGAGAAGAGTCTTTCTCCAGTTTGATCCATAGACATGGTTTGGGTGGTCTCCCCATTCCTGGGTTTGGTTAATGAGTGATCTGTAGAAAACCTGAATTCTACTCAAACCCCTCTGCTGGTCTTAGTCCCTCCTCTCTCTGTGCCCATCTTTTGACCAACCTGTGGTCTGTTCTTCTCTGCCTTCGGGTGGTCACATCCCACTCACTACCTGTGAGCTGCTGGCTGCCCTTTGGGGTTGGAGAAAGCTGTGCAGGTTGCTGTCAGTCAGGTTTCCCTTCCTTGGACTGATAGTATGAGGCTCATCTCTGAGACAGGCTCTTCTGTTAACATAGCTGTAGGTTTGTACTAGGTTTAAATCAAAATTTTTTTTATAGGACAGTGTTGTGTATTAGCAAAGATCAGATGTTGGTGAGTCAATGGCAAACCAGACTGCTGTTTGCCACAGTGCTGAGCTGCTCTCAGGGGATATTGGACCCCCCCCCCATGGAAACCTTGGTTTCTGACATCATCAAGAGTGTGAACTGTTTGCTGGGCTGGTAACGCTGGAGCTTCTCCCCTTGGACCTTTAGTGGGACTCCTATATTTTCTGTATGTGAGGAACCCATAATTAATGGGCTACCACTGGTGCATAAATTAATTCCATGTGGCTTTTTCTTTTTCGTGATACTATTTGCTAACACTGTACCTCGTGTCAGTGGTGTGACCCGTGAGAGGTGTTTGAAGGCACGTTCAGTGCTGAGCAGAGGAGGTTTCTTCACCTCCCACATAGAGCACTGAGTAGCTTTCATCTAATAAGATTCTTATTTTTTTTTTATCACTACTACCCTGCTCTTGTGAAATGGAGGCAAAAACTCTGTATCCTCTTGTCATGAACAAATGGATAAATGTTCTTGGTCTTTGTCTCCCAGTCTTTTGAAAAAAAAAAATGCTCCTTGAACAGCACTCAACTCCTTGCTTTTTAAAAAAAGAGTTACTTAGCATAAGAGCAGAACATTTGCCTAAGAGGGTTTTAGTCCAAGAATGACTTTTCATATTTAATTGATCTGTATTGTTCAATTAGGGAGCTGTGTAATGCCCTCTGTTGTTCATGTATAGCTGGAAGTAGAAATGAATGAAATATGAAGTACAGTGGAAGAGTAATTTCAAACAGAATCAGCTCTTAGCAATGCAGAAAACAGGATTTAAATCCAGGCCCTGATATGCGTGAGTAAATATGAACTGTGTAAATACATCAGATCGTTAACTTCAACATGCAAATTAAACATGCAAATTATTTTGAATTATAATATTTGCTCCCATTTTGGCCAGAATTCAGTAACCTTTTTGTTCCACATCATATTTATAAACACTTCCAGCTCTTGAATAAATATTCAGACGTATTTCAGTGTGTTATGCTTTTCTGGAAACAGCTTATTTGGGCTTTAACACCCTCCACCCCTTACCCCCCCCTCCACCCCCCCTCCCGCCGTGGTTGCCCTAATACAGGTGGGATGCTGAGCGTGGGGGAGCACAGCAGAGCACACGGCAGCGGGACACGCAGAGACAGGAGTGACACCGGTCCCACAGGGTGGCAGCACTCGACCCGCATCACCCGCACATCACAGCATCTCCTGTCGCCCGCCCGCCCCGCGCCTCCAGCTCCGGAGCAGCTTCAGCCCGGGCTGGTGATGGAGCATCCCATCCCGCATCCCGCATCCCGCACCCCTCCCCGTCGGGAGCACCGGGCAGCCCCGGGGGCTTTGGGAGCCCATCCCTCTGTGCTGGCCGGGGAGAGAGCCAATGTCACTTTGCAGGGGTTTAGATGGATATTGAATTTTATGCTTATAACCCTAATCGCCATTTTTGCAGTATAATTTTCTCAGGATTCCTAATTCTGGGGAATCTGTTAAAAAATGCAGGATTTTTCTCCTTGACTGCTTTCTTTCGCCGGTGTCGTGATTCTCTGGTGACCCACAAAGCCACTCTGCTGCTCACTTTACCCCTTGCTTTTCCACCTGCTGTTACCCATCTTTACATGATGCAGCAGGTCCTCTCACGTTTTGGCTGACAGGTAAGGGGTTTTTTTCGTGGCTCAGCATCACCCTCCCTCTGCTCCTCCCCAGCTCCTTCGGCTGCCACACAAGATGATCAAGAGTACGAGAGGATGGATCGGGCAGAGACAGACTTGCTGATAGAAAGCACTGATTATTCATGAAGAATGATTTTTAAGCCGGGCAGAAGCTGGTGCCCATGAGCAGTGAGTGCAGTTTGGGCAGACAAGCTGTCCTGAAGGGGGCATGGGGACAAGGGATAATTTGTCTGCGTGCAGTTCTCCTCCTTCATGACTAGCAGGGAGGCTTTCGGGGGATGTACACGTGGCTGTTAAGGATCGCTCGGCGTTTGTCTGGTCCAGAAATCCCCGAGGCAGATCTTTTTTTGGTGGGCATCAAGCAGGTGTCTCTGGACGGGCAGGGAGAAGGTCCGTGGGCAGGAGGGACGGGCAGGACGGATGGAAGGCACTGAGCATCCTTCCCCCTCTCATCTCTGCTGCCACAGCAGTATTTTCGTATTGTTTGCTAACACTTCCTACAATTAATCTTAAATAAACCTATGGCACGTTGTTTCAGCAGGGAGGCAGAGGTGGGAAAAGCAGATGCAGACCCTAAGCATAAGGCTGGGTCTCTCCTAAGGGAATTTGCACTGGTTTGAGTCAAAAGAATTACTTGGGTGAATTCAGTGTTTGATGGGTCTCTTCTAATTGCAGATGTAGGGGGAAAAAAACCACTAGTCAAATACATCTGAGGATGAAGAGTGCCAAACATGGATTGACTCAATATTTTCTCTAGTCAAGTGGAAAAAAGGAAGCCTCATCTGAGAAAGCTGGAAAGGTCAAACTAATTTGTACTTGTGTGATAATGGGTAATACCTCTATTGTTTATGAAGCTGGCGAGTTCTTTCCAGTGTTAACCACTATGATATATCTGATGGTGGTCTTGAGAAATTAAAAATGAAGTAGCAATTGTTCCGCCCTCTTCACGCCTTAATCTGTTTTGGTTTAGGATTCCTTTGAAAAGTTACGAATTCTTTACAAATGAGTTGAAAAAAAATTTATTCCGTTCTCTTCAGTGTGCTGAGGCTGAAGGGAGGAGATCATTTTAAACAAAAAAAGATGAATAGCGAGGTTGATAAGAGTAAGACTGAAAACCTGCCTCTGTCTTGCTGCTTAAGCATTCTGACTGTGTTCCCCTGTTTATTTTGCTGCAGTCTTTTCTGTTTATTTACTAGGGTAAGTGGAAATTTTATATGCGTGTACAGCTACTGCTATTAAAACAGGAATAACTGGAGAGCTCCTAACGCCCCAAACTGCCTCCTGCTGCTGCAGATTTGCGGCTTCTTTGAGTAGCCACTGGAAGTTGCATGAATTTTCCTGGGATTCTGGTAGCGACGATGCTACCAAACTGCATAATTCTCCACGAAAAATACAAGGGACTGTATCAGGAGTCCCTCCTGCCTCGTGTACAGCAGAAAGTGTGGGCTCCAGAGGAATTCATTTGCTAGGCTTATCGCTGAGACATTTAATATCTAGAATGATTTAGTATATCAAATTCTAGACTTTTGGGCTGAATGTAGCTGCATTCGTCATTGTTGCAGAACTTTGACAGTGAACAAAAGGTGCTGCAGGGAACCATAACTCAGGCGGCAAATTAATGGGTTCCCGGCTTCGCTTGCTCAGCTCAATGGAACGAGGGAACGGTGTGGTCTCACTGGCCCAGGGCTTTCTGCAACAAGTGTGTGGGGTAGGAGTTTGCACGTCCTTCATCCCTGGAGTGGACATTAAAAGCGTAGCCCTCCTGCCAACTGGCATTTTTCACTCTTGAAGGTACATCATTATGAATCATAGAATCATGGTTTGGGTTGGAAGGGATCTTAAGAGGCCATCTAGTCCAACCTCCCCTGCAAGGAGCAGGGACATCTTCAACGAGATCAGGTTGCTTGAATGACTTGAAGGGGGGGAGCCCTCATTAGCTGTTATGGGAGCATGATGCAATTGTTTTATCAGAACTTTATTTTTAGTGTCTATCTATAGGAAAAAAAAGGATTTGATTGAGAAGCTTTCATATTCTCTAAATTTTATCATATGATATTGTGACAGAGAATTTAAGGCTACAAACTCAGTATGTCCAGTAACGCTCACAAGCCACATAGCTTCACTGATGATTTTTGCCACTGGAAAGATATGTGCATTGTGAGAAGATACTTGATCACCTTGAAATGAAGGGTCTCCCAGTCTGGTCTGGCCTGACAGAGAACTCCATAGTCCCATGGAGGCTCACAGTCCCATGCAGTCTGTCTTAAACCAGAAATCTCTCCAGGATCCTCAGCAATAGTCCTGTTTTCAACTATTGGCCATAGGAAGGCTGCAGCCCTACATCTTCCTGGCCCTGATTTTGCTCTTCCCCCTCACCAGGAGATGAACCCAGTTCCTGAAAAGGTTCCTATTCTCTTTTTGATGCCAAATTACTGGATATGCTGAAAGGCAAGGCATAGCTGAGAAATGAGGGATGAGGAGAGATGATGCTCTAGACCAGCAGTTGGTGGTGTGTTTCTTTGGGCAGGGTGGGGTCAGCCTGTTAGCACTGATCAGAAGCTCCTGAATCTTGGATGTGAGCTGGAGCTGTTGAGGACTTCATCATGGAGAGCTGAGCGTACGTTTGCTTATGAGCTTAATCACCCTCAAGAGCTTAGAAGTTAAACATGCAGCAATGCCTGAGAAAGCAAACGGATGGAGAAGGGTGGATGCCAGTGCAGTTTGAAACTGCAGCTGAGTTGCACCAAGAAAGCTACAGAAAATGTGCAGAATTGGGTAGCTGCTAAGTGGTTTTGGCCACATCAGGCAGTTCCGTGAGCTCTGAAGTTGCACTTGTGAACTTCAGGAAGACACTGCGTTGTTTGGCAGATTAGTCAGGTGTCCAGAGCACCCTTGCAGCCTATGGAGCAGTTCAGTATGCCTACATTTGCTCCTTTGGGGGGGAAACCACCACAAACCAGGTCACCTTCTCTCACCACAGGTTGATGTATGAGCTGGAGATGCCCTTCTCCAGAAAACAAAACATCATGACTAATACAGTCTTCTAAAAAGCAAGGTGAGCTCTAGAAGATGCACGTTTGAAACTGTCTGATTTAAGGCAGCGTGTCCTCAAATGGTTGTCTCCCAGGATGTTCTGAGTATGTTGGGATCGTGTCATGTGTGCATCATGGATCAAGAGGGTTTCCTTGTTGGAGTTACCTTCAGTTTGGGGTGGGTTGGTTTGTTGGTGAAGGGCGTGGGGTTTGGGTTTTTTTGGTTTGGTTTCAATCTTGATTCTTTCCTTTGAAGCACAAGTTTCAAGGTCAGTCCATGTTTTTCCAGTGTGTAAGTATAAAGTCTGACTGTACCGCATGATTGTACGGTCTCATCTGCTTTTCTACTTCAATCTTCTGGACCACTGAAGTTAGAAACTTGACAGCATGTGGCAAAAGAGGCCAATAATAGCTCAGTAATACCTTCTTCTGGTTTGTTCAATCCCCTGTAAGTGGGAGCTCACAGGGGAGCCAAATAGTGCACCGTTGGCCAATCTCGGGTGGTGTGAATAGAGTCCTTACAGTAGATTAAGTGATAGACCCCAGCTCCTGTGCAAGCATTATATGGAGGAGCCCACTCTGCAATGGCTAGCAAAAATGGGGAGAACTGCAATGGTTTTATTGCTGTTTATTTAATTACTGCAGAATTGCTTCTCTGTAGACAATTGCCTGCACAGCCATGCCTTTGAGCCTCTGCCTCCTCCTGAGCAGGAGAGAAGGAGATGGAACGTGCTTAAAGGAACCAGGACAACTGCAGGCTTTGTCACCCCTTTGCTTTGGGAGAGGAAAGGCGTGGGAGTTGGAGAGGAGGCGGGAAAAGGGCAAAGAGCACGAGGCACGGCAAGAAAACTTCAAAAGGCAAGGAAAAAAGAAAATCTTCCCTTTGATTCTTCCTTTCTCCTCTACTCAGACTCTTCTGCCATTTGCTGCTTTGGTGGCTCCATTCACGTGGTGGCTCATACAATGTCACCAATGCAATGGCACAGTAAGAATGATGTCCCATAGAAGGCTGAGATATGGATGCTTCTCCTCTGCCAGCGCAATCTCAGGAACACTTGCCAAAAGAACCCGTTTGTGGTGGGAGGGCTGCCAAAGAGGTTCTCTTGCTTCAGAAGAGGGACTGACAGTGGTTAGCTGGACTGTCCCATTCCTCCATCCCCAGGGACTTTCCTCCTGGGTGGAAAGAAGAGGTCATCCCTCCTGGCTGAAGAAGACATCTAGTGCAGATGTTTATGGTTTGGTCCAGGAGGAAGATCCTTCAAATCCTCTTTTGAAAGCATTTAATTTGGCACTAGAGTGGTCTCCAATTCCATACCAGCCTCAGGACTAAATCCAAACCTCAGCTGTTACCTTCCATATTTTTTCTTTATTTTAACAAGGCAGGAAGTTCTGAGATTTTTGGTGTAAGTGCACAGCTTTGTGTACCAGCCAGTGCTTCCAGTTATTCCCAGTGCATCCAGAGACAGCAAGGCTACTTCTGCTAGCCTGCCTGCTATCAGCACGTACTGTATCTGAGAACCATTTTATTATTATGATTATTATTGTATTTTAGAACCATTACCTAAAATACAGAATCGCTGCCCTTAGGAAAGTGGATTATCCTTTCCTAGATAGCTAATTTTATTTCGCTCAAGAAAATTTGATTCATATTTCTGAAACATTGCCACTAAACAGCTTTCTAGGCAGAGTTGCAGTGCAAGACCAAATTAGATTCGTGTAGGGAGAAGGGAAATATTGTTGTTGCAAGTGTCCAAAGGGGTTGAAATGAAAATAATCTTATAGATCAAACTTAAATTGAGTTCAGATATTACGGTGATAACACAGTTCTGCACCTGGAAAATCCCATCTGAAAAATAAACTTCAGGGTCACGTTTTAAAATGGCATTTCTAGTTCTGGATCATCTGGCTTCTCTCTCTGGCAGACCTGGGATGTCAGCCCCGTGCATTACTGCGGCACAGATCTTGCAAAGCACTTCGAGCTGCATCAGACTGCTCAATAAAATATAAAATAGTAATAATAATAATAAAAAAAAGAAGGTGGGGAATTGCTCTTTGAGGATTTATAAAATCCTTCACAAATTGCACCAGTCTGAAACGGCAGATACTGTCTGTCTCAGTGACTTTTGAATAAGACTCTGAAAATTTCAGCCAGAGTAGAGCTAAGCCCAACGTCTCCAGGAGAAAATACCTTGTGAAGTTCTGCAGTTTGAAGCAGGAGCAGTTGAATCAAACTTGAGAGCTCATTCGACCCTTATTACTGTAGTGTCTGAATGGACTTAGCATTTTGGGTCTTTAATTATCCTCGTGGAATTCTCCTGAGCTGGTTGTGTGCTATTTTATTGGAGATGAATGCACATGCTGAGATGGTCAGAGATACAGTGGTATTAGGGCATTTCAGTTTCTAATAGGTTCTACCCAGATTCTTTGAATTTTAGGATACTAAGCTATGAAAAATAGTAAGCTTATGGCAGAGGAGAAATTTTAATAGAATTCTTATCCCCCATGGATTGCATCATGCCTCTGTCTTATGATCAAGACAGATTTAATTATTGTTGCACCTGTGTTTTTCCTTTGGATCAGTCCTTCCCAACTACATGGATTCAGGGTCTTTCCTAATCTTTACTTTAAAATTACCAGTATCTGGGACTGAGAGTATATTTCTGAAAACATAATCAAATATGATTTAGCTGTCTAAAACATCGTGAGTAGACCTAAGCATTTGCATGGAAATACTTTACAATATCTATACTAATGTAATGTCACCCATTAGTATTGTGCAAAGTATAAAATATCATGCAATATTTAAATCCAACTGCAGTGAATCCTCTATAACTATACTGACAGTATCTAAATTTAGTAACTAATTAAATTCTGTGGAGCAGAAGAACGCATTTCTCCATTGCAATCTGCTTCTTGGACAGAGACTGTGTATTTTCATTACTTCTGTTTTTATGTAATGTGGAATGTTTTTATATATATTTACTATATACCTGTGTTTTCTGAATTTCTACATCTGTATTTCAGCATCTCTGCTGAGGAGGACCCGGGGTGATGTGGGCTGAATGCCAGCGGGTGCTGAGGCTCAGCCACCCTCAGGTCTGGCCCTTGGCCACCAGGTCGGGGGGCAACCATCACCCTTCCCTTGGCACTCGTTAGTCCACGTCTGGACCCCGCTGTGAGATGGTTGCTGATGGAGGTGGCTGAGCTCTGGGGTGGCAGGGACCGTGCCCTGAGCAACAGGGTCTGGATTTGTCCTCGCTCTCTGCTCAGAGCATCCTTTGTCCATGACCAGAACGACTCTTTTCACTGAAAAAGCCAATTTGTGTATTTTCTTTTCCAGCCACTTCACTGACCGAGCCTCTGGCTTTAAGACTGTGATGAAATTAAGCGTGTACCCAATCCCTTACAGGATCAGGGCCAAACACTTTAAATAATTGATGGACTGCTTTATTTCTTTAGCCTTTCCAAAGTAAACTGAGTTTCAGAAGAACATGAGCTGACTTAGATGTTTAGTTGGGGGGTAAAAACAAAAGCCCTTTGAATTGCACTGATTTCCCACAGGATTAACTTGGGACCAGGAAAACATAACTTCTTTGGCTTCATCCTTCTTTCCCTCTCTCCAGCCAAACACCATTTTCTTTTTTTCTGTTCAGACATTTTTGATTCTTTTATAAGAAAAAAGAAAAAATAAAAAGAACCCTCTTAAATTAAACATGCTGTCTGAAAAGAGGAGGGGAGGAAAGTTGTCATTAGAAGTTATGAACTAAAGTTGGCCAACTATCCCAAGGGCATTCTGATTTTGCAGAGTCTATGTCTGTGTAATTTTTGTCAATGTTTATAAATTAATAATACAACTAGAATAGCTGCATTTCCCATAACACCTGCCAGCGTGTGAGAGACAATGCAAAAGTAAAAGAATTAAAAGTTACTGACCCAGATACTGTGTAAGTTGGGAAGAAAAGGCGAATGGAGACCAAAAAAAGTAAATAGCAGAAGGAGAAGCAGATAACAAGCATCCATGTTTCGATTGCTAAATGGTACTGTGTGTGGTCTTGTAGATGGGTTTGTTGGAAGGATGTCATTTGTACAGGCAGGATATGGAAGAAAGTAGAATTAGTTTGTTGAAAAACAAGCAGGAAATGTGTGTCCGTTTTGAATGGCTCCTCATGTTGCACTTTTGCAAATGGCTAGATGTATTAGCTGAAAATAGAAGTGTGGCAGAAATAGCAGAGTTACACTGGGCTTTGGGGGAGGTGGTTGCATTTGAAAGAAAAAAGATGTGTAGTGGTCCAGAGAGGCGTCGTTTTTTGGAGACTTCCCTTTGAGCAATTTCTTTCTCTAGTGGAAAACATCCATGAAATAGGACATTCCTGAGAATTACTTCATAAGACTGTTTATTTTTTACTAATGATAAAACATACCAAATTATTAAATATTCTAAAAGCTACATTGGACAAAGTGGTTCATAGCAGAAAATATACTTTGATTCAAAATGTTGGTTTGGGTTTTTTTCCTCACTTTTTTATAGTCCTTTTACTCTTTGGGTTATATTATGTGTCTAAACACTTTCTTATCCTTTTCTGAATCTGAACACGTTTAGAAACCATCAAGCTACCTTTGAGGTGACTTGATGGCATTAAGAAGGGGAGTAAAGTGATGGTGTGTTGGTGGACTTCTGATCTGGGAGAGCATTTCCACTCCTCGAACGTGATGGCATGTTGTTGGCACAGACACCCGTTATCATTGGTCATGGTTAAGGTTCATAAAGCCTTAAATACCTCATACGTGTTAGCAAATCTGCTAACAAAATATTTTATTTTTTTTTTAAGACCGATATTTATAGCTGGAAATGAATTCCTGCCGTTTTCAACCCATTCATTATCCTTTTAGTGAAGAAAAAGGAGATTCGGCCTTCTGTGAATGTTCCTCCATCCGTTCATCTCCTTAGCCACTGTCACTCATCCCCTTCATTTCTGAACCTTATCATTTTGTATTCCAGATATTGGATTTGACCCATCCATCAGCTGTCAGTAACTTGTCAGAGACCCTGGGCACTTCCAGATGTATTTTCTGTGCAGGTCCTGCCAGGAGAGAGGAACATTGTGTAGGGAGAGAGCTGGACAAATCACAGACTTGATCCATTCTTGCTGTACTTCAGATTAGCCTTTCTCAACACTTTTTCTCACAAAATAGAACCTGAGAATTCATAATGGGGAATTTCTGACTTGGGAGGAGTTTGTAGGTTTATTTCTATGGATAGAAAACACACCTATTTCAAGCTTCTTTGACAAAACACATAAGGGAAAATTCTGCCCTCCTCTGCACAAATAAAAAGGAGGGTAAAACTTTTCCTATTGTGTTTCTTCAGCTGAACTTGATGATAATGCTTAGAGAGAGGTTTCCATGGTGAATGTAGAAAAATCAAATTTGAAAACAGTTTTCTTTTGCGTATTTGCTGATATTGTTTTTAATGGTCACTGTTCTGCACATTTAACAGTCATTATTCACACCTTCTAGCTTGTGAATGTATTTACATATTTTAAATCAACATTAGCAAGGAAAAAATCCATGATTTGCCCAAGGCTGCTTATGATTTTTTTATTTTTTAATGCTGAAATGCTCAGGATATCCTCCAGTGGGATCTGTCAGAAAGGTCTCTTTTAGCAGACAGCTTTGCTTATTTGATAACTTTGTGTATTGATTCCTTACATCACCTGCTTCTTACTCACTTAGGTTATATTTCATTTCTGTCCCTTCTTCTATTGTAAAAGTACAAAATGACAAGCTGGTGGCAGTTTCTTGGTTTATTCATTATTTTTTTCCCTATTGGAGCCTCATGCATTACGTTTCTTGTTTGTTTACCAAGCACTTTTTTTCTATTTCCTTTTTTCTTCAATTGAAAGAATCTGCCTTGGAAGCAGTAAACTTTTAATGCAGATTATTCAGGGCCATGCCTGTAGCCTAACCAATGCACTCAGGATGGAGATGGTTTTCCAGCATCTTTTTCTTGCCCTTACACAGTAACTCTCACTGCAGCCTGGTCCTCTACATGTCCCACGAGTGTGACACAGGGACACTTGTGCACAGCCATGGCTTGGGATCCCTTAGACTTGATACCCCAGTCCTGCTCCCCAGGACTTCATACTCAAAGCCCTGGTCGTGGGCCTGCCCAGTATCCATCACCTCTCAGCTTGGCATCTTACTCACTATTATTGTTGTCCCTGTAGGAGAGGAAATGTCACAGTGTCATCTCAAAAGCCTGTGACTCGGGTTAGTCATGGCTAGTTAGGTTCAGGTTAGGTTTTAGGAAATATTTCTTTACTGAAAGGGTTGTCAGGCCTTGGAATGGGCTGCCCAAGGAGGTGGTTGAGGCACCATCCCTGGAGGAGTTCAAGAGACGAGTTGACGTGGTGCTCAGGGATATGGATTAGTTGTTCTGGGTGTGGTGTGGGGTTGTGTGGATGTTTCTTTTGTTTGTTTGTGGGTTTTTTGGGATTGTTTTTTGTTTTTTCATTGGTTGGATTAGATGATCTCAAAAGGTCCCTTCCAACCTAGGTGATTCTGTGACTTCTCGGTGCCTTTTCTCCAGGTCATTTCTCTATGGGTGGTGGGAGGCTGCAGCCTGGGGTGCTCCTGCCTCCTGCTCCCACTCAGCTGCTTCTCGCTGGAATTGCGCCCAGTTGTTGCTTTTTGCATTGTTTCATTTCAGTCATGTGCTGAAATCCTGCTCTTGTTCCATCTCAAGTAATTAATTAGTCCAATTTCCATTTTAAATTCAACTGAAGCTCCCTAAAAATTTGCCAGCCCTGCCAAAGGGCTGACATGTGTTTTACCAGATATTTGTTATGAAAGTCTTTCAAAATAATTCCCAGATAAAAGTCAAGTACAGTGAACAAAATGCTCAAAATAATCATAAGTGGCCCTGAATATTGAGTTGTGTTGATGAATAATGGAAAGTGTGTTCTGGAGAAAAAAAAGAGAATGCAAGATTATTATTAATTTTCCTTAAACTCCTTCACAAGGCTCTTGGTTTTGCCCTTATATAGGAGATACTCAACATCTCACCACCCAGTGAAATCTGTACGTAAGGAGATGCTATAAAATATGATTAAATATCTGAACTATGGAGTGACCTCAAACCTTGTTGAGCTGGTGCCTTGAGGGCGATGCCACTCTCTTTGGTAGGTGCAGTTCAGTGAAGATAAATGTGAAGCTTTTATCCAGTAAACATAGCAACTCGCTGTTGCCAAATAAGAACAAATGTGCAAAATAAGAAAGTAAATTATATCTATTTACCCCCTATATGCATAATCTCAAGCTGATACCATCGTTTGTGTGCTCAAGCAGCGGGATTGCTGCCGCTCTCGTTAGGGGCTGTCCCTTTAAATCACTGTCACTGTTGTCTGACAACACTCAAAACATTAACTTGTTAAATATTGCCTGTTTAATATACATTTCTGTGTGATTTGACAAATGCATTTTTTCAGTTTAATGCAGAAGAGAAGCTAAACTAGACAGTAAATGTTAATGTGTCCATGTTCTTCCTAGATAACTGGTTGCCCTTGGGACAGTATCAATAAGTGGCATTTATATGATATTATGAATGTGTTAATTATGTGTAGACAAAATAATGAGTAAGCAAAGGTCAAGGACAAATGCAATTTCCCCAGAAATATGCATCAAAGAGCTTCTAATATTTAGGTCATTACCATTATTGAATATTCAGTGTAATTTAAATTATGTGCATTTTTTTCATTGCTTATATTTTTAGTCCAGGCAATATTGAGCAACTTCAAGGGCTGTGCAAATGTTTTGTAACAAACTTCAGCAAAACTTCATTCGTAGCTGGACTGTGTTTTCTACCTACCCTGGTTAACTGGAATTTGGGATTGATTTCTTGCCTGAGATGTAACCTTGTGATGTTTGGGTTGTTTTTTTTTTTTCTAAATTTGAAATGAAGGAAATGAAAATGTGGCCACGCCAGCTATTAAACTGCTGAACCTTGAAACTCAATGCAAATCAAAACAAAACGCTCCTGAGACCGTAAATACCCAACTTTGCCCCAGTTCATTGGGCCGTTCATTATCAATGCACTTTCAAAAAGCGATGCCGTTAGGCTGGAGATTTCAGTCTTTGCTTTGTACTCACAAGCCAAAAGTCTAAATTCCTCTTTGGCAGGGACCTTTCCGAAATCCAGTGGTTTTTGTGACATGAGGCAAGAGGAAAACCCAGATGATCAATACGGCCTTTAATTAGAAGGAAATGTTCAGTCATGATTTTTACTTCTAAACTTTTACATATTGACTTCTGGCAAAACAGTTAAGAAGTCAATAAGGATCTAAAAGTTACTGTTCTGTTGGGTGGCTCACCGGGAAGCAGCAATTAAGCCTTCTCTGCCTCCCAGGACCTCCTCTCACGGGTGTCTGGAAGCATCTCGCTACCAAAGAAGATGCTGTTCATATATGAAATATTCATGTTATGACATCAAAACATGTTGCGTATTATTTCAGCGCGCTGGGCTGAAATTAGATTCACATTTTATTTTGCTTATAAGTGCCTGTCAGAGTCACTAAATCAGTTTGTCTCTGCCGTCTCGAAATCGCGTCAGTTTGAATTTCCTTCATGCTGTATATTGTTTTGGGCAAAGACACAGTACTTCTATATCCGAAATGGAGTGCCCCGTATTCTTTAAATATGGGTGAAAAAGGACAACCATTAGGATTATTTTATAAAATTAAAAACTGGGGGAGAAGGGCATCTTGGACCCCTTCTAAAGTCATAGAGAAGCCACCAAGTGCTGGTGGATTGTGATCTTTGCTCCTGCCCTTGTGCAAGTATCGTGCATAAGGTGCATTACATATTATTTACTGGTTGTAGGGTATATAACAAGGCATTCTGGAGTCTGGAAGGAGTTTGAAAGGCTGAGGGACTTGGGTCTTTTCAGTCTGGAGAAGAGAAGACTAGGGGGGATCTCCTCAATGCCTGTAAATACTTCAAGGGTGGGTGTCAGGAGGATGGGGCCAGGCTTTTCTCAGTGGTGCCCAGGGACGGGACAAGAGGGAACGAGCTCAAAATGGAATATAAGAAGTTCCGTCTAAACGTGAGGAGGAAATTCTTCACTTTGAGGGAGGCAGAGCCCTGGCAGAGGCTGCCCAGAGAGGTGGTGGAGTCTCCATCTCTGGAGACATTCAAACCCACCTGGACACGTTCCTGTAGGACCTGCTCTGGGAGGGGATTAGAGGAGATGATCTCCAGAGGTCCCTTCCAACCCCATAGCATTCTGTGATTCTAGCACTGATGACAGTAGAGATAAGCTTCGAGTACCAGATTATATGAATTCCTGGATACAGCTGGGGAAGGCTCAGATGATTTCAGCACCTGCAGCCGTCCTGGTCCATGGGGCATGAGCATCTGCATCCTTCAGCCTGGGTCGGTGGGGCCATACCTGTCTGTGAGCTGTCTGGTAAGGGGTGGCATGACACAAAACCCCACCAGCAGCAGAGCTGGGCTTCTGCAGACCACATTCTGACATGCAAAAGCATCTGACAAGGCAGTGACCTGGTCCTTTAAATCAGCAGGCAGGGGAATTAATTCACTGTTAGCTTTTTTGGCACTGTAATGTTGCACTCATGCATAAATAATCTCATCTTAGTTTTCCTGTTGCTAAAAAAAAAAATATCCAGCTTCTGTCCCCAGTCTACCAGACATTTGCATTAGAAATATCCCGTCAGAGAAGCTACACATGCTTGAAAACATCTACTATTTTCTTCCCTGCCTCTCTCCTGCGGTGTTGTCACCCAGCCTGTGCCTGCAGTCATTGCTCCCAGCTGCACCTCTGCCTGCTTCCCATCAGGGCTCTGCCATTCTGCAAGACACAGTTCTTCTCAGAAGCCACTTTCACTATATAGCTATGCATATATATATTTAATTAAAACCAGCTTTTTTTTAAACTTTAACACGCCTCCTTTTCCCCTTTACTATTAGCCTAAGTGCACTGCTGGAGGTTTTAACAAAAAAGTGCCACCGTCTTGGGATTTTTCCTGGATTTCCCTTGGTCTTTTAACAAAATTCCTTTTAATTACTACTGGTAGATTTTGTAAATTAAGGGTTTATGACTAATTTTGTTGACGTTGCTGTTTTCATTCACTGAATTTAATAATAATATAATTCAAAACATATAATAATAACATAGAATGATAGAATGGTTTGGGTTGAAATGGTCCTTAAAGATCATCCAGTTCCAACCCCCCTACCCTGGGCGCAGACACCTCGCACCAGACCAGGCATAATATATAATGATGTATAATAATAATATAATTGATTTAATTGAATAAAATCCAAACGGGGGTAGCGACCTGTGTATAAACCTTTTGGATCACTCTCAGCAGTAGCTGGTGGGATCTCCAGCAGGTCTGGAGGGAGATGTAGAGGTTGGGAGATGCACAGCTCTTGCCAGGCATTTTCTCCTGGGGATTTTTAGGTGCCGTGCCAGGTCCTGCACCCCCTGCGTCTAACTCAGCTCTCATAATTTGTCTCCTGCTCTATACCCTGATATCTTTTCAACATCCCTGAAGTGCCTGTGTGCCTCCTTGGCTCGCTCCCAGTTGTTTTCAAGGACCTGCTTTTAAGATAAAATCACATCTGCAAAGCTCCAGCCTCGACAAAACCCCCGTACTGCTCTTTTCGAAAAGTGAGGCTCTCGTGATGAGCTTCTGCATTTTCCATTAGGAGAGACTTTCCGAAAAGATTTTTTTTTTTTTTTTTGAATGATTTCTTGATAGCTGGCAATCTCCTGAATCGTTTCTTATACAGAAATTGTTCTTCAGGGTGTTTTGTTCTGGTAACAACTGCCACCAAGCTTGGTTTGTCACAATTTCCAGCCTATAACTTGGAAAGCAGTGGTGTCTATAGGTCCGGCCTGAGGGGCCGGCATTCTATTTCTTGCTTCAAAATAGTGGGCAGGTCATTTCATTTCTCTGTGCCTCTGTGTTTTCCTGCCTGGCTTTGTGGGGTTTTTTTGTCTATTCCTTTGGGGTCTGATAGTCTTTGAGCTTGAACAATGTGGCTGATCCGAGCTCTGTTTTAATCCAATGATAAATAGTTAATTTTGGAGGTTTAGGTTGACAGCAAGCCACCTTGGAATGTCAGGCTGTGAGACTTTGGTTTCTTTCTATAATCAGATAAGGAAGAGATATTTCCTGTAAATCCTCCCCTAGTGTTCAAGTCATACCATTAGAGCATTAAGTCAGATACATGACACCCAATTTCAGAGTAATTCCTGAGGAAAAAGCACATTATATTTTTTTAATGGGCTTCCCAGGACTTATTTTGTTTCTTCCTGATGAATATGAATTCCAGCAAGTTCATCTGAATTCTGACCTTCAAATACACAAAGGCTTTTTTTAGGGCAATAATATGTTTTTTAAAAAATAGATATTGTCCACGTGAATGTCTTCCTCCCTTCCCTTAGAGTGCAAGAATAGAACTGTTATAATTGTTCCTAAAATTCATCTGTCTATTTATTATAAGATACTTGCATCTTACGGAAATACTATTCATGTCAACCTGACCAGGGCCAACCTTTTCTTTCCAAATGGCTTTATTTGGACTGTGTGCTGCACACAATAAAGCCACTTCTCTTCATCTCCTTTTCTTCTGATTGCCAAGTAACATCAAGCAGATCGGAGAAACTTCTTGTAATGTACCGTGTGGCTCGCAATAACAGGCTTCCCCAAGCACCTTGGTTGAATAAATATCCATTGTATAACTGGAGAATACATTCATATTCTTTTTATTTTGATTTATGTTCTATCTTCCTATCTGTGCATCTTCAAGAGTAATTGCTGGTTTTCACCTCCTACAGAGAAAGTATAATAGAGCTGAAGAATAAGTAAAATGTGCTCTGTTTCTCTCTCTCTCCCTATTGTAAGGGAACCTTTATATTCCTACCCAGGCATACACTAATAATTTGCAAACTGAAAATCATAACCTCATTCTCAGCTGGACTTGATGTAAAAAAGCTGCTCGTACACCTTCCCCGTCTCCTTTCCTCACGACTCTTGCCAACTGGAGACCTCTGCAAAGGGCCCCTTCCCCTTTATGAAATAAGTCCACCCAGCTCCGATGCAGTAAAGGTGTCCCAAACGAATGGGAAGGTTGGGGCCGGCATGTTCCCCGTTACAGGCACGTTATTCCCAGGCTCTGCTGATCTGATGGCAGCCAGGCCGTACCACCTGCATCTTAATGATCCTGCCAGCACAGCATCTCTCAGGGGATGACTGCACCAGCTCCCGGTGATGGGTGGCAAGTTCCTTTCTGACATCCAGTGGGGGGGATGCTCTTTGGGGTGACCACGGCGTGAAACATCGCTGCGTGTTGGCAAAATACCGTGTTAGATCGGGATAATCTCTTGAAGCTGTCGTCGCTCCGTGGGGACCTTTCCTTAATCTCAACAACAATAAGGTCGGTTGGGTGCAGCGTGATTTTTCCCATCAGTTAGTTCAATCACACTTCTAACAAGCCGGATGTAATCATGCATGTTTAACCTGCAGGTTACAGGCCCTAGTGACCTACACATCACAGAGCCGCTAATTTCTTAGTTTGTAAGCGAAAAAATTAATAGAAATTTCCAATTGCACTGTCCTGTCTCATGCTTTCGGATTCCTACCCAGAAGTAAAGCACGTGGTCATCCGGACCCCCATCCCTTGGTCTTACAAGTCACCCCTCAAGGAAATGAAACCATAAGCACATTTTGCCTTTGAGCTTTTCCTTTCCGTATTAAGCCAACACAAAGCTCCAGGTGACCTGGCGTGCTGCTCACAGCAGGTTTCACCTCAACTTTCTCCTTTCCTGTGGTCCTGAGCACAAGAAGATCTCATGGCACGCTGATGGGTATCTCACTCGCTGCAGACAGCCGTGGAGGGTAAGAAAGGTGAGCCTCCCTCTCCCTCCCTCCTTCCCGCCGGCGTTTTGCAGACTTCGGCATTTAATCCCAGTTCAGCTCTTCTCTACAGCACCGAGACCCGCCAGGAAAAACGTTCACATGCTGGAAGGTATTTTCAAAGCTTTGTGAGCATTTGGGTTGGATTTATAAATTGCTAAGAGAAGAGTTACACGGTGACCATTTGAAAATAACAACTTTTCCCATAACAAAATGGCATGTTATGTGAGCCTGCAATAATTCTGCATCTTCGTGGCTACCAGCAGGGAAAAAATAGTCAGAAAATTACCATTGTACTTGATATTCGCTATCTCTGAACAGACTAAAAATCCTAAAGATCTCATTTATGGATGCATTCAGTGCTGCTTAAACAAAATTCCCCTGGATTGTCCAGTGTTTATGCGTTTTCCATGGGATCTATTCATGTTTCAAATTTCTGAAGCTTCTGTATGTCATTGTGGGGTCTGAAAACCTCATTCGGAGAGAATTGAGACCTCAGTTTCTAATAATCCTTCTGGCACCATTTTTATCTTTATTGAGGAAATAATAAAAAATCAGCCATTTAGACTACCAAAGTGTCCTCTTTCTGCAGTGTGCAGTTGTAGTTTTAATCAGTACATGCCTTAACAACTCTAGGAGGAATTCTTTATTTCTGTTGGCACAGCATGGTGTACTTTCCCCTTCCACTTGAAATAACATTTCTTGCCATTAGCGGGATGAAGTTTGAAAAGTTTAATTATACAGCGGGAAAGAAAGGGTCATAAACCAGAAGGCAAAAAAATCTCAACTCTTGCAGAGTCATGTTGAAAGTTTCTTTAAACAGATGAAGTTGGCCTTGGTGTTCTGAGTACTTACACCAAAGAACAGGTTACTGTTCTCTTTCTACCCTGTGTTGCCACATACCTGCCTGATTTGACACTGATTAAGCATTAAATTATATGTCAGAGGTCTGACTTTCAGGTCAGGTGCATTTAAGCAAAACTGTCCCATCAGCTGAATCTCAAAAATCCTGGAAGTCATTAGAGCAGGGCCAAAATCAAGGCTTGGCTCAAGATTAGTGACCACAGGCAGGCTGGTACAGCTGAGCTGCTTCTCGTTATCCCAGATCAGCAAAACACAGCCCCAGAATGAGTCATAAAACCTCTGCTCAACACACGAAGAAATAAACATCATTATTACAAGGTCAATGTGGCTAAATTGGCATCCTCACTGTATTATAAGAAAGTAATGAGAAACACCTTCAGCCTCAAACAGAAGTCAATAGAAAATCAACCAGTGGCTACTGCAGACATCCTTTTTTTCTGGCAGGAAGCAGGGACAAGAGGCAGATGCTCTGGAGTGACACAAATATGCACACACGGGCAACCTTTAAGACAAACACATTCCAGCAAGCGGCGAAACCACCCACTGCTGTTATTTTATGAATAGATGGTAGATTTGCTTTCTGCATGTTGGTGAAATAATGAAAAAATCCCAGGATTTTGAAGGCGTAAAATTGCAGACAATTTATGTTTATAGCTGTAGACGGCCACACAAGTGAAACTAAATTGAGAGCCGGATGGAGCTAAGAGGAGAGGGAATCAGAAATGCAAGTGAAAGATAAGGCTGGAGAAATTTCTCCCTCCTAAGCTAATCAGAACTAAGTATCCTATTGCTAGCAGCGTGGAGAATGTTTCAGATGACAGATAGCGATGGAAATTATGTAGGATAATTATGTCAGAAATAACAGCAAAGGGGGCGTGCGCTGCCTCAGAAAATTGTCACCTCCTTCCTCCCTTTGTCACCCCAGCATGGGGTACCTGCTGCCACCTGTGATGCTGAATGTTACCCTACTTGGGGGGGTGAAAAAAGCTCAGGGATTAACTGTGGGTAATACCTACCATCCAGCATCGTATTCAAAACGTAATCGCTCTAATTTGCAATTGTAAATCTCCTGTTATCAATTAATTTACATTGTACAAGTAACCATCTGATTATCTTTGTGCATTGCTGTATTTACACTGCAATTTAATTGTAAGTAATTAGCATGTAATTGCATGTAGTTATTTATATCTTGTGAAGAAAGTGATGCATTTATATGTCGTTACAATAATTGCAGTTGAGAGCAAATCTTTTGACTTTCCTCCCTTTTCAATGCCTCTGACAGTTTCTGTGGCCAGAATTGCTGATGTATGGGCAAAGCCAGGTCTCCTTTGGGTGGGTGAGGTTTGCTTTCAGCAAGTGGAGTTGCATTTTGCTTTTGGCCGGGATTCATCCTCCGTTTGAAAAAACACTAACCTGCCCCTTTGCCTCATAAAGAGGATTCCTAATAGGGGAGAGTGCCGGGTATCCCAGGGCAGCCCGTGAGGAAGGAGTGAGACAGTGACCTCCGTTCCTGGCATGGATGAATGCTTTCCATGTAGCGGCTCTCTGAAAAATATTACGCTATTAGAGTAATACCTGCTAAGGGTATACTTTATGAATGCCATCAAGGGCAATGGTGGCTTTCATGTCTGGTATTAGTGATGGTAATTTTATTCCCCTTGCTGCTATCCTCAGTCCTCCCTCACCCCACTTCAAGTCTCTCTGATGCCACGCTTTGTACTCACAGCCCGTTTTCTTGCCGTCCCATCCTCCAGCACTCATCCTTTTAAAAGAAATACAGTGTTTTCAGAGCATTACCATAACAGAGGATCTCTGAGATCCAGTTAGGGGCTTTTGTGCCCCCTGAGGTGTAGCAGGGAAGGATACCTTGGGTTTGTGACAGCTCTGGGAAACGTCTCTGCTTCCTTATGTGTGCTGCGAGCTGTCTGCTGGGGAGGGTTTGATGGAGAAGGGAGATGCCCCATACTGCTGCTTGCTCAAGGCCAGTTCATTAGCATTTGTGTTTCTCTAATCTGAAGGGCTGGGAGAATATTTGGGGATTCACAAATCAGCTTTGAGTGGCACGAAGGACAGTATTATCTCCTGGGATAGTCCATGTCTCCTCTTGGGCTGGACCTGCTGGGTGCTTTGCTAATGAAGGGGTTTTTTTTCCTTCATTTGCTGGTTAGGCCCCAGAGTTTAGTAAAGGATTTTATGTCTGCTCAAGGGAGAGTATCTTTTCACTTCTCATTGCTGCTTCTGCATTTAAGAAAATAGCTCCCAGCCGTGCCACTGTCAGATTCATATTGTCCAGAAATGTTATGCCATAGCAATCATCTCATCGCTGGGACTGATGGAGAAGGTGCCTCTCCTTTTTCTGTCTAAGCAAATGGCATCAAAGCCACGTTTCAGCTCAATCTTCTTCCTCATTTAGCATTTCCCCATCCCAGCATTTTCACACAGATCCAGTGGAAAGAATAATATTTGTTAATGACCGTGTTCATTCAGCAGGGCTGCCAACCAGCCTGTGTCTGCAGAGCAACTTTGCCCATGGAACCTGCCTCCCCCTGTCCAGCTGGATGCAGTTGGGAGGGTAGAAGCACACCTGCAGCAGGGTGGGAGGAGATGGAGCTCTGCAGGAGCTTATTAGAGAAGGTGGTTGGTGGCTTGTGGCTTTTGGCTTCACAGCAAGTAGCTGAGCAGAAGGTGTTCCCTAGGACCTGTTCCTGGTGAGTGGCATAAGGGCTCTTGGGAGGTGCTTTTTGTCCTGTCTGCCCTGTATGGGGAAGATTTGTACTGTTAAAAGGCTTTTAGGAGTTGTAGAAGACAGTAGGATAAGCCTTCTGAGGATTAAGTGCAGGATTGGGTAAACTGCTGTGGTCAAAAAGCAGAGTTTGGCTCCGTGTTTATTTATGTCTCTGTTGAGTTCTATTTCTTGAAACTCTATTTTCTTTACCCTTATATCTCCTACATAGCTCCCCTGGTAAAACTAATGTTATTATGTAGATAATACTTTGGCTTCCAGAAGAGGTGAGCACGTACCTGGAGTTAATTACTGACCTGCTGCTTAGTGTCCTGCACAAAAGCTATATTAATTTATATATGAGAAACTTTAGTCTTGATACAAGAATTAACAAACATAAGGTGCTGAGAGGTCTCCAGGTGTGCTGGCGGTAGTAGCTGCTATTATGTCAGTCCGAGAAGCCTTGTAGCTAATGAGACTCCTGTGAAACATCTTGACCTCAAGAAGGTGGTCTCTAATATCTGCTGGTTTTCTCATGGATATAAATAAGGATTAATAGGATTAATTTGTACTCAGAAACATCTAGGAGCTGATTCTCACTGGCTCATTTGGGTCTACTTTAACAGTGTATTTGATACTTATTTGCATGATTGGGTTGCAATCCATAGCTAGCAGTGACAGTGGTCAATTAAGGTCTAAAGCTGGTCAAAACCTTAGAGGATATATGGATATATGTTCTGCTCAAACTGTAGAAAAGCACTATGAGATGAGTATTTTCCATTGCTGAGCTGTAGTAATAGTAGATAAAGAGAACATACTCTATGTAGGTTTACATGTTCTTCACTGGAGCTTTTGTGTTGGTGCGTTGTTTTGTACTGGTTCTTCCTTCCATTGCAATTGCTTGTTCCTTCCTTTTCTTCTATTTTATTACATATATTTATATTTCTATCATTTTGGTAAGTGTCTGAAAGGAATACTGAAAAGATATAGGAATACTACTTCTAGTAAATAAGCTGCTAGATACTTCCCACCTCCATCTCTCTTCGATAGCAATTACTTTTAGATATTTGTCCAATTCCCCTGTGAGTTGAGCAGTTGCTTGGAGCTCTGGGGATGAATAGCCAGGACTTGTTGCTCAAAAGAAACCGTTGACAACCCTCATTCCTGCTTCTGTGATAGCCTGATGCTAATCATAAGCTCTTTAGCCTTTGAGGATTAAGTGGTATCCTTAATGTACCGATATCGTAAAGTTTGCGTTATTGGTGTTCATATACAAATAGGTAAATATGGCTTTTGAGGGGAGGGATTGGTTTCATTCATTAAAATAGACATTAAAAATGTCTACAAAGCCAGGTGAAACTCAGCAGACCTGTGGTGTATAATGGCATATATGTGGCTTATTCCCTGAGCAGCTTTACCCTATGGAAATACTAGTTAAGGCATAGGTTTCAGTGTATTAGTGAGTTTATGACCTGTATAAAAATGTCAAGTCAAACAGCTGCCTCCTGAATTATTCATTGTATTGATAGAATAATGACTTTGAAGATGGTGACATTGGACTTAACCCTTTCAAGAGGAGTGGGGAGGGGAAATGAATCAGCTGCACTTGATTCCAGCCAGATGATAGGAAGATCCAATGTTCCGTGGCACCTTTGAGCAGTAGATTCGAGTAGAATTAAAAGTCAAGAGATAGGATTGATTTTGACACTGATGTGAATTTTAAATTAAATGTGTTTTTAGTAGAACTTGCTGGAAAACAGCAAAACCAGAAAAATGGTTTTGCTGAATACTTAAGCTTTTCACTTTCTTAAACAAGGAAAAAAATCATATTTTTTTTTCGGGAAAAACAAATGTAGGTGATGAGAACTTTTATATAATAGGAGCCCATGCTCTTAAAACATTTGTAGAAAAAGTCTTGTTTTAATTTCTCTTAAACTGCTTGCTAGTCAACTTTGTTGCAGTAATAATAGAGGCTTCAAGGGGAAAGATAGTCTGATTTATGGAGATGTAACGAAACTGTTTTTTCACTTGTTTCTTTACTTTTAAGCTGCACTTGACCCCTGGCTTTAGTTAAATGCCTTCTGTAATGGTAGCTGTAATGCATGCACAAAGGAACAAAACTTCTTTTTTCTTATAAGTTTAATATCTGAAAGTTTCAAGTGTGTGAGTGCTTGTCTGGATAGAGCTAAATTTCTCAGTGTGTTTTGTGGGGGATAAAATGTGTATATCTTTTTATATATATATAATGTATTTATACTTTCTTGGGAGATGTACAAAATATATTTACAGAATATATTTATGAAATGTATCTTAGAGAGCCCTCATTATTTTTATGAAGAAGCATATTTACATAAATGCACATGGCAATAATTTTATACTTCCTGTGTATACCTTGAACATAACATTTTGTATTAGATGCTATGAACATCTTTTCTTATTTTCAGATTTCCTGTATTATGAGAAAGTTAGTGCTCTCCTTTTGGCTTTCAAAACATATTTTCACATCACCAATCATGGCCTGGCAGCCACAACAAATCTGTTTTGCTACTAATAAATGTTTGGTGGAACAATGTAATTAACCAACTGGCTATTTTGCTGTGGGGGCTGTGGTTAAGGAAGTTGGAGGTGCTGGGAGAGGATCAAATCCTACTCCAAACTGTTTGAGCTTCCCAAGCATACGCTGCTGGGAGTCGGGCTGGGTGGCATCCAAGAGACTGGGTTTCTCTTGCTGCTTCTGGTTTCTGTTGTTCTTGAGTTCTGCTCATCCATCTCGGTGTCTTGGCCAAGTGTTAATGTTGGCACTTGCTGTTAACATGCTGCAGTGTTGTTTCAATTCATCTATAGGTGGTCAAAGCTTTCTCCTATTTCTTAGCAAGAAAGAATTTGCAAGTTTGAACTCTTCCCCCCACCCCAAGGATTTCTGAAGTTCAGTTGTTGGCATTTAGAACTGAACTTAGAATCATAGAATGGATTGACTTGGAAGGGACCATAAAGACCATCCAGTTCGAACCCCCTGCCCTGGGCAGGGACACCTCCCACCACACCACATTGCTCTGAGCCCCCTCCAACCTGCCCTTGAACCCCTCCAGGGATGGGGCAGCCACAGCTTCTCGGGGCAACCTGGGCCAGGTTCTCACCACCCTCACCCCAAAGAACTTCTTCCCAATCTCTACTCTAAATCTCCCCTCTTTCAGTGTAAAACCCTTCTCTCTGAAAGAGATTCAGATCATCTTGAGGGGAGCAGCAACGTGTTGGGATACGAGATGGGTTTATTATGACCTACGGATGCCCCAGGGAGCCCTGGAACTGTGTGAGCATCCCCCATCCAGCATCTTTTGTGGTGGAAATGACCTGGTCTCTGACACGGGAACAGTAGGCAGCGAGGGCTTACCTCTGAGCTGGAGAACTGCCCTTGGGTTTGTAAGCATGAGAGGCTTGGAGATGTGTTTAGACAGCGCGCTATCAAACAGCGAGGCAGCCTGCCTTCTTTCATCATCCCCTCGGCGTGTTCTTGGCTGCTCTCGAATGGATTCCCTGCGAGTGAGCAAGCTGAGAACATTCTGCTTGTTAGAAAGGGCCAAACCGAACCCTACCGAGCAAATACATCTCGCATCTATGGCTTTTCCAGCTCTTCAAACACGATGCGTGATATGAACGAAGCGGCACAAACCGCTTTGTAGGAACCTGGCTCTTCATAGGAAATTCACAAGCTGCAAAAGCAGGGCCATTTGTGTGGTTTTTTTTCTCACAGCTTCATTTCAGGCAGCTGAGTTCTTTTAGGAGGCAGAAGGAAAAGTGCCAGTTTCGCATAGTTTGGCTATAAATCTGTGCTTAATGAAAATAGTATTTACTGATCCCATTTTACGAAGGAACTGCATCAGAAGCATACTTTGAAATGCAGAAGAGCTGGTCCTCCCACCAAAACCCCACCTTCTCCCCATCAAAACCAGTATAAAGCAGTGCCCCATCAGAAGGAACCCAGTGGGAGCCCAGCCCCAGAACCACAACCTGGTGATGTTGGTACTGGCTGTGAATCTCCACTGACTTTGATTTATTCCCAGCTCGTTGGGTATGAAATAGCATCAGAACCAGGGTCACAGCTACATCCATTAGTGCTCCAGGACAGAGCTTAAAATTAATCCTTCGGTTGAGACGCAGATTTATGTAACAACAGGCGGGTCAGTTCCAGATTTCCCAGCAAACTGGTGTTCCACAGGCCTTTCTGAGAGCTCCAGACCTAAAGCGAGGAACATTCAGATGGACCTTTTATCTGAATTATTTGTGGCATTATTATTTGTCAAATCCATTATTATGGATTTCCTTTTATTCCATTCTCACCTGGTAAAATAAATTAAGGTGGAGCATAAGGTTGCCGGAATAAAAGAGGGAACTGATATTTATTTATACTGTTGAAGGAGTCTCTAAAATTTTAACTGAAGTCAGAAGCACAGATTTTCTCCCTTGAGAACATCGAGTGTAATCCTCTAGTTCATCTGGCACCCACCAGGATAATCTGCAGCTCGTGGCCTGTATGAAAAATAAGAGCCCAAGGGAGCAGATGACACTGCTGCCAGCTCCATACGAGGAGATCTGCTGCCATCTTTTGGTAGATGCCTGTTCCAGAAAGTAACAAAAATTTATCTCTGCACAGATACTAAATATGGAATCATAGAATTGTCTGGGTTGGAAGGGACCTTTCAGGTCATTGAGTCCAACCATCCACCCAACACTGACAAACCCACCACCAACCCATGTCCCTCAGCACCACGTCTGCCCAGCTACCTCCAGGGATGGCGACTCCACCACTGCCCGGGGCAGCCCATTCCAAGGCTTCATAACCCTTTCACTGCAAATTTTTTTTCCCTAATATCTAATCTAAACCTCCCCTGGTGTAACTTGAGGCCATTTCCTCTTGTCCTACATCTTCTCTCTCTGCTCGTTCTTCACCCACCTGTGGCATCCCCTCAACCCCTGCTCCAGAGACAGTCTGTGAAAATGAATATAAGCAATTGATGCCTCCGAGGAGAACCTGAGTGTGTCTATGGGGCTGGGAGGGCTGAGAGTGGGGCAGGGGGCTTGGGTGGTTTGTGTTTGGTCTTGCTGGTGAAGGGGAAAGGCTCAGGCAGAGCCAGTGGGGGATGAGAGCCCTGAAGGCAGAATGTGAACGCTGGGGAAAAAACAGAGAAGTCAAAAGCGGAGTAACTGGTGTGTGTGCAAGATGGATTTTCGAAATAATTATGTGGTGAGGGCTTGTCTGCTGCAGGTGCCATCCAAATGTCTGCCCGTCCCAGAGCAGAGGGGACGTCCCTCTGGTGAACCCTCTGGTCCCCCACCGCCATCAGTATCTGCGACCGGGGTGGGCAGGCAGCAGGCTGGAGGGGAATAAAAGAACTTTTTTTATGGCTGAAGGTAATAAAAAAGTCTATTTGAGAAGATGGGGAGGCAGAGGGGATGATGCCAGGGGAGGGAGCAAGGGCAAAGGGCCGGGGGTGGCACTCTGGCAAGGGGCAGGTTGAGGGGGGACATCCCATGCCCCTGCTCCCCACCAGGGTCCTGTCTCCATGCCAGCAGCCCCCTCTCTCCCCTCCCTCCTCTCCCCCTTGGGTGGTGCGGTTCCCTGCACCCGAGCAGAAAGCTCCTCAGCCTTTTTGCTGGGCTGAAAAACCTCATTTCATGGGTCAGCGAGCGAAGGCGGCCCAGGACAGGCTCCGACAAGCCCCGGAGTGTGGGGGAAGAGGGAAGGCAGGGGCTGCTGCCAGCGGGAGAGCTGAGAGCCCGGCCCAAACCCACACTTCACCCCGATTCCAGCCCCGTGCTCTGGTTACGAAACCCCTGCTCCTGGGCTTGCCTTGGAAGCTGGACCAAGAAAATGACTAATTCCCCTTGTAGTTAAAATTCCCATTCCTGATACTCGTGTGGAGCCAGAGGTGGCGGGAGAGGAGGAAGGGAGAGTTTGGGAGAGAGCTTTTTTTGAGCAGGGGAAGCTTTGTGGGGTGGTGAGTGTCCGAAGGAGCTGTTGGAGGGATGGGGTGGCCGTGAGGCAGCAAACGGGGACCAGCCGTGGGGCACGGAGATGCCCCAGTGAATTAGGGAGTGTGACATCTTTCCTAACTGCCACTCGGACACGTCACCCAGCCCTCAGGTATCACAGGGAAGCTGAGTCTGGAATGAAATTGTCCCATTGACAGAGGGTCAGGCTGTCGGAGAGGGACAGAGCCCAAAGCTGTGCCGCTTTCGGGATGAGACATAAACCCAGCCCCTCTCTGCTGGAGGCTCCTGGAGAGCTCGGAGCATCACCCACGAGATAAGCAGGAGAACCATCCCACCCAGGAAACTCCTGGAGGTCTCGATAGCCCCCTTTCGGCCCCCCAGCACCTGGGGAGAGATTTTTATTAGGAAGAATAAATCGTTCCTAAGAGTTTACTTCCCACCCACATGAACTCTTATTTACTTTTTTAAAAAAAATTATTATTATTTTTTTACAATGAATGAATTCTTGCTGTTTCTCCTTTGCACGGCGGGAAGGGATGGAGAGAGGCAGTTTCCCTGCTCGTGCTCTCGCCTGGCTCATCCCTTTGCTCCCCCAGCAGCACCTCCCCAGAAAAGCCACCGCTGCCCCGGCCATGGTGGGGGACTGCTCTGTGCCCCAGCACAGCCCCGGAGCCCTCCTGCTCAGAACCACTCCTGGAGCACACAACTACACAGCACTTGTGAACTTTGAATCGGGGTTCAAACTAAATAAACCTTGCAAGGGACTTTATACGGGACAGAAAAAGATAAGTGAAGTGGCGTGTTGGAGGTTGGTGGTGAGATGAGGGTGTTCAGCCCCGGAGAAGGGAAGGCTCCAGGGAGACCTTGGAGCCCCTTCCACACCCTTAAAGGGGCTCCAGGAGAGATGGGGAGGGACTCTGGATGAGGGAGGGGAGCCCCAGGAGGAGGGTTTGACCCTGAGAGAGGGGAGATGGAGCTGAGAT
>BJBW01000076.1:320592-334221 GCA_004320125.1 Scolopax mira | reverse complement strand
CAAGGCCAGGCTGGAGGGGGCTTGGAGCAACCTGGTGTGGTGGGAGGTGTCCCTGCCCAGGGCAGGGGGGTTGGAACTCAATGATCTTTAAGGTCCCTTCCAACCCAAACCATTCTATTGATACAACATCTCTTGGCTGGGAGATGTCACTGCCCATGCTGGGGGTCCAGAAAAGCTGATGGGACAAGTCCCCGGCAGCTCTGCAGTTGCCATCTCTCATGGAGATGGGGAGCTGAAATGTTCAGAACTACTGGTACCATCAAGAAATGGTATAGGAGTCCAAATTTATTAGGAAAAAAAAGCAGCTAGAGTAAGGTTAAATCCAAGCTTTTTATTTTCTTAGCCTTGGATCTGATAGACTTTGTGGGAATTTTATTCTTATAATGGATGTTATTCTTAAACTTTCAGGTTGCTCCTTCCCCTCATGTAAATACCATAAAGTTGATAAATGTGTAAGGCGAGTTTAACTCGGAGATGTAAGAGGGTTGTGAAGCAGAGATGAGTCTTCCTTTGGTTGCAGCCACTCCTTACGTTTGTCAAGGGCACCCTGGGGCTTTGCTGGCTGTTGGGTTGATCTCGATTTAATTGCCCAGAACGGCATCGTAGGGTGAAAAGTTTGCCATCTGCGACACTGGAAAATATTCAAATTTGGCCTGAAGCTCTTTGTCTTTAATGAAATCTTCACTAGGGCTGGCTCCTGGCTAGGAAGGAAGTTTCCCATTTTGGCAGCTATGAATCCACAGAGTTCAGGTTTTCTTCAGCCACGGCTCACGTGAGCTACAGTGTTTTCCTACTCAAGAAAAACCAACGGATTTTCCTGCTTAGAGCCCGTTCTGTGCATGGTGCTCGGCCTGCTCCCCGCGGGAGTCGGGGTGTGTGGTCACTCGGAGCTGGGTGGGTGGTTGGACAAGGATAAAAGCCACGAATTCATTTCAGCCCTAACCCCTAATCTGAGTTAACGTGCAGGGATCCCACTGGTGAAAAGCAAGGGCACTCGGCCACGGCCATTCCTTGATCCTTTAAGAGTTTGAATCCCCATTAAGCATGCTTGTCTCCCAACCTGCACTCGCCCAGGATGTAATCAGTTTTGGTTTCCATCTGTTAAACAAGAGGCTTCTGATTAGCCTGAGCAAAGAGAAATAATAATTGTTTTGGTTCTTGCTGACAATGGTGAGGTCAGCCCCCAGGTAGGCAGCTCGGAGGCCTTCCTGCTCTCAGCAGTTTTACACACTTACAGCCTTTGCCTTACAACCGGCAGGGATCTGGCTTTCAATTTTGTCCCTTAATTATAATAATTGCCTAATTGGAGATCTCGCCCTCTCCCACTGTCCTACAGCCCCAGCCCAGGGGCTGTCACAGCTCAGCCATCCCACCAGACACACGAGCATCACTGGGAGCAAAGCTTGCCTTTCCTGGGCTTGGATGAGGGCAAAACGTAACCTACAAAACCCAAACCAAAAGCATAAACCATCCCGTTTTCAAGAAAATATTTTGATTTGGTGAGGTCACTCAAAGGGGCCGTTGATAAAACGTACCTGGTGGATTCCAAAATGCAGTTGGCAGAGAAGCTGCATTACCTTCCACCGCAATGCTTATTTGATTTCCAAACGTAGGGATTTTTAGTGTTTTTAATTTTTGATGATGCTAAATGGAAATGCCCATCCCAGGGCTCTCATGAGGCCAGGCAGGGAAGAAGCATCTCCCAGACCCACACAGAGCCCTTGGGGGATCCCCCATCCCTTCCCGAGCGCTGCCTCAGCCCGGCCTTTAGGCTGTGATCTCCAGGCAGGACACTGCACTCTGCTTCCAGGGACTTTAATAAGGAGCAGAGGAATTACTGAAAGAAATGTGTTAATGCCTGATTTTTAGGTTTTTTTCTGTGCATTTTTTAATTTTTTTATTTTTTTATTTTATTTTTGAAAAGGTTGGTTTTTATGTATAATATTAAATCCCTGCCTTTGAGTTCACACAAAACATGAAGAGAGACATTTAGGTCTAGTATAAGCAGCTAAAACAGCTTTGGAATATGGAATACTTTTTTTTTAAAAAAAATATTTATTTTTAATATAACTGTTGAGTGAATTCACTGCTTGTGAATTTGGGGCTGCATCTCATTATAGATTTATAACTGGGAAGAGATGACAAGCATCCAGGTGGTCTTTGCACCTGAAGCTACATCACAGCGCGCCCCCTCGTATCCTACTTGATTTACCTTCCCAGAAGAACTCTTGGCTTTGAGTTGGCCACGGGCTCTGTTTTGGCCCCTCTAGGACAGGGATTCTTCGTTTGTACAACAGCAATATCCTGCTGGAACAGGCAGCAGCCTGTGGGGTGGAGTGCTGGAGGCAGCGAGTGATGGGCTGACGGGGCTCCCTCTCTGATGGTCCTGGTGGTGGTGGCTTGTCCTGAGACTGGCAGCCCAGACCACAGCCAGGAGAACTCTGAAGAGCATCCCTCCTGTTTCCTTTGGGATCTAAAGAAGTAATTTTCTGTTCAAGTTGAATGATTTGGAGCACGGATTATCAGGCGATTCTTTCAAGCGTTTGCACGCTTGTGTAATGAACTGCTTATTACTTTTGTGTAACCAAAAAGTTTGGGAATATGGAATTTTAGTGCAAGGGTGGGTATTGAGAGGAGCAGCTTTATAAGTATGATTTATCTCCTTGGCCTTTATGAAATGATGAAATCTTGTCTATAAAGGCTTATATCATGTCAGAGGGTTTGACTTTGCTTCCCTAGACCGAGTTACTGCACTTGGGTAAGAACGTAGGTGCGGTTGGGTTGTTCCCCTCATGATCCTACTTTCTCCTCCATATCTGATGAGGAAAGCTGGGGAGGGACTCTGGATCAGGGAAGGGAGCCAGAGGATGAGGGGGACTGGTTTTCAACTGAAAGAGGGGAGATTTAGACTACAGATTGGGAAGAAGCTCTTTGGGGTGAGGGTGGTGAGAGCCTGGCCCAGGTTGCCCCAAGAAGCTGTGGCTGCCCCATCCCTGGAGGGGTTCAAGGGCAGGTTGGAGGGGGCTTGGAGCCACCTGGTGTGGTGGGAGGTGTCCCTGCCCAGGGCAGGGGGTGGCACTGGGCGGGCTTAAGGTCCTTCCGACCCACACCATTCTGTGATTCTATGATTTATTTTTTTTTCCCCAGTTGATGAACAGAAAAGTCTTAGAAATCTGTCAGTGAAAAACAACCATTTCTCGATTTTGCTGCCATAATGATACCCATTTAATGCTCTGAATGAAGTGGGAGAGATGCTCCTGATGCTGTTCCTCTCCCAGTTAGAGTTTCTCAGGGAGACTGGGACCCTAATTCTTCACGTCCCAGTGCCCGGATCCATTGCCAGAAACGGAAGAAGCGTTTCCAAGAAATGGTTTTAGAAGAAGTCATTCATTCATGCATGATTCATACTGATAAGAGAACAACAGTTCACTCTTTCGAAAGGCACAGTTGGTTTTTGTTTTTTTTTTTGAAGTATCTATCTGTTCTGTAACCTGTTTTTTGTCCTCGATGGCAAATGGCCGGTCATTGGTGCCACTGGCTAATGAGCAAAATCAAATCACGCTCTTTGCTCCAGCTGCTTTCTTCTGGCTGCATTTAATTGATAGGTGGTGGATAGAAAATTAAACTGGCTGAAATGGGCTTAAGTTTCTTAAGTTTCTTGTTGCACAAATGAATTAAGTAAGTTTCTAAATGCTGTAATTTCCCTTTTTTTTTTTTTTTTTTTTTCTTCCCCTCTTCCAGAAAATGGCTGTTCCTCCTGCTTACGCCGATCTGGGCAAGTCTGCCAGAGATATTTTCACCAAGGGATATGGTAAATAAAGCTAAAATAAATGTGATCTATTGCTGTCTACCCAATTCATGAAAATGCTAGGATTTTATTACTTTTCTCAAAGAAATATCCCGATGATTTCCCTTAGAATCCAGAGAATTCCTGCTGCAGTTTCACGTTGCCGTTGTTGTCTGGAAAGGGAGAGTACTTCGGGAGAATACTTAGATATTTCTTTTTTTCGGACAAAATTTTTCCTGTTGCCCAAAGGACTGTTGTCTGTTTTGAAAGAAAATGCTGTGATGTATTTTTGACCGTTTCCTTCTATCATGAATAGGATCATTGATGTCGGTAGTTTGCTTATGAACCAAATGCTGCTCAGTGTGAATAAAGACATTATTACCTCACTTGGTCCCATTCTAGTACTGAGTTCAGGAGGATTAATCAGTCCAGTGCTTTCTGAAGTGAGTGGTCTCCTTCATAAACACCCATGGCTTGATAACTGCACCCTTGGTTTATATTGTAATAGTTCTCAGGAGATTTAGAAGGAAGTTTAAGAAATAATCAGAAATGCTTTTCAAACTAACATATATATATATATATATAATTCTTATTTTTTTTTTACTCATCTTCTAGGTTTTGGGTTAATAAAACTTGATTTGAAAACCAAGTCTGAAAATGGACTGGTGAGTTTGGAAAGACATTGGAATCGAGACCATCGCAGTGTTCGTGTGGTTACTGTGTAGTTCTTTTTAAAAGTAGAATCCCTTACTCTGCCCTTACCAATTTTCAGATTATTACTACCCTGCAAGTTCCTTTGCACTTGTAATTTTTGTGTAGGGTATGAGAGGGTTCTGAGGGTTTATGTGAGGGTTCTGAGAACTCATCAGTATTGAGTAACATCCCAAAGTATAATGACTAAATACTTTCTACAAGTATAACTTTTTGCCTGCATGCAAATATATACACATATTATATATTATATATATATATATATATATATATACACACACTTTATTTTTTCCCCCTTTTAGGAATTTACAAGCTCAGGTTCAGCAAACTCAGAAACCAGCAAAGTCAGTGGTAGTTTGGAAACAAAGTACAAATGGGTGGAATATGGTTTGATGTTCACGGAGAAGTGGAACACCGACAACACGCTGGGCACCGAGATTACTTTTGAAGATCAGGTAATTTTGGGCTCAAAAGATGCAGTTTGCAAATTAACTTCTGACAATCTCTAATGATAAATCCAACCCGTGAATTTCTTTTCTGTTCAGCTTGCACGTGGCCTGAAGCTGACCTTTGACTCTTCCTTCTCTCCTAACACTGGGTAAGAAGTGAGTAAGCTTGACAAAAAGAAGGCAATTTGTTTTTTTTTTTTTTGTTTTCCAAAATACTGTCTTGCTTCTTTACCCCTTCTGTCCTAAGACATCGAAACAGTTAATAATCAGCCTGTGTATGATGAAATCATGTACAGCTGATTTAAATCTTACTATTACCAATCCCTTTTTTAATCCAAAGCTACAGGAAGCAAATTTTTAAATATGGCAAGTTGAAAATGAGAGTCAGAATTAGGGTGGGAAGAAAAGGGTTTGTTTGCACTCCTTTTGCTTATTTCTGGCCATGTCAGAGGATGAGCTACTGCCTGAATAAAAGCCCTAAACAAGTCAGCTGTAATGCAAAGCTTAACAAGCTCTGGGAGCCAGTTGGCCACGGCTCTAATTAGTTGACAGAGTAATTGGGCTTTTCTCCCGAGCTGAATTTATCATCGGAATTCTTGCCGGCCACAGCGTGCCGCGACAGAGGAGGAGGAGGAGGAGGAGGAGGATTTCAGCCACGGCGATTGGATGCCACGTTTTATGTGGGCCAGAGGGATTAAGCAGCAGCTGTAGGTCGAAATGTTGTTGTTTTTTTTTTTTCCCTCTCGATTATCTTCTTTTTTTTTTTTTTGTTAGCAGTTCTGCCAGTGAGTCAAAATCTCCTGCACATCAGGTTCCCCTGCGCTGGGTTATAGTCCCCGCGGAGGTTTCACCTTGTCTCTTAGATGAATGTCCTGCATCGTCAACTGCTTCCAGCCCGCTCCTAATTTTAGATTAACTAGATATTTTTGTATTTGTTAAGCAGAATAATTTCTAGTGTTGTTTGAGGCTTATTTCTTAACTGGTAGGATTTTTAAAGAAATAAAAAAGAAAAAAAAATTGTAGGAGAAGGACAAGTTGCAGCCCTGTAGCTATTTCTTAGGTGCTTTATAGAGACACGGTAGTATCCGAGTGCCTGGTTTGAGTGACACAGAAATAATTTCTCTTTTAATACTTGGGAAAACTGCACTTTTAGAAGACTTTGGTGTGTGAAAATGTTTACTTTATAGCCAGCTAGTGTCTACGGGTTTCAAGGTCTCAGTGTTTTCAAGCTCCCCAGGTGCGGGGAAGAGGAGGAGCAAGACCCAACCTGCCACCAGGATTATTTCACACCATGAACGTCACATTCAATAGAAATTAGAAAGTTTGCTGAGGAGTTGTCTCTCTCTCCCTTGATGGCTGAGATCCTGAAAACTCCTTGCCCCAGTGCCGGGGGCCTGAGCCCTTCCCTTCCGAAGCTGCAGTGCTCGCAGGGTCCCACATCGGCTGCCCCTGCTGGGAGAGTACGGCTTTCTGCGATGGAATGGGCTGGGGATAGTCCTTGGGATCACTATTGGTTCTTTAGTGTAATTAATGGTAATTATCTCATCTTATTCTCATCTTATGGTGGATGAGAAGCTTAACATGAGCCAGCAATGTGCACTGACAGCCCAGAGAGCCAACTGTGTTCTGGGCTGCATCAAGAGCAGTGTGACCAGCAGGTCATGGGAGGTGATTCTGCCCCTCTGCTCTGCTCTGGTGAGATCCCACCTGGAGCTCTGTGTCCAGCTGTGGAGTCCTCAGCACAGGAAGGACATGGACCTGTTGGGATGATCGTGTTGTCCACGAGGATGATCAGAGGGATGGAGCATCTCTCCTGTGAGGACAGGCTGAGAGAGCTGGGGGTGTTCAGCCTGGAGAAGAGAAGGCTCTGGGGAGACCTTATAACAGCCTTTCAACATCTGAAGGGAGCTACAGGAGAGCAGGGGAGGGACTAAATAGCTGTTTATTGTCATTTAGATCATGTCAATCAGATTTAGATTAGACATTAGGAACAAGTTCTTTCCAATGAGGGTGGTGGAGCACTGGAACAGGTTGCCCAGGGAGGTGGTGGAGGCCCCTTCCCTGGAGACATTCAAGGGGAGGCTTGANNNTCTAGTTGGGGGTGTCCCTGCTGACTGCAGGGGGGTCGGATGCAGTCTGACTAGATGACCTTTGAAGGTCTTTTCCGGCCCAGATGATTCTATGATTTAGACAGTTATTCTATCACCCACTGACCCCACCCTATCTGGGAAGGGGAATTGGGAAAAACAAGGAAATCCAAGGGTTGAAATATAAACAGATTTAATGGAATCATAGAATGGTTTGGGTTGGAAGGGACCTTAAAGATCATCTAGTTCCAGCCCCCCTGCCCTGGTCATGGACATCTCCCACCAGACCAGGTTGCTGAAAGCCCCATCCAGTCTGTCAACTGTAGTGGCCAAATGTGAAAGGCAAGGTGGTGACATTTCTCGTGGCTCTCCATGTAGGAATACTTTGTTTTCAAGGACTGTTACGCTGAGTCAAAGTAACCGCTTTGGTTGAGTTGCCACCCACGAGCCTTTCAAAGAGATGAGATTCTTTCCTGTTCTCTTCAGGAAGAAGAGCGCTAAAGTTAAGACCGGCTACAAAAGGGACCACATCAACCTTGGCTGTGACATGGATTTTGATATCGCCGGCCCTTCCATACGTGGAGCCCTGGTGCTTGGCTACGATGGGTGGCTGGCGGGCTACCAAATGACTTTTGAGACAGCCAAGTCTAGAGTAACCCAGAGCAACTTTGCTGTTGGCTACAAGACCGATGAATTCCAGCTTCATACCAACGTGTAAGTATTGGCAGACAGGCGTTAAAAAAGGCATTTGAAAGGATTTTGCTGCTTAGGAAGAATTAAAGGGATGAAGTTTCAGCAGCACTGAAAGGGCCAATGGTGGGTTTGAAGTTAGTTATTCTAGATGGCAAACTGCATTTTTATTTTAAGCTGGATTCGTGTTTCTTGGAATTACGTGGTTGAGGGAGTGCATGATGGAAGGAACTGGAACTCACTGAGCACCCCAGCATCAATGTCTATCTTTTGAACAGATGAGGATTATTAGAATCTACTAGTGGAATGATAAAACAAGTGGGTCATAAAAGTTGTCAAAAGTTGAAGGAAAGCCTTCCTTTTGCACATGTCAAAATCAAACAAAGTGATGGTTTGATCTGCAGGTGAAAGGATGTAGGTGACAGAGGATGGAGAAGAACAGCCAGTGGAAGAGATATGGACTGGGTTTGGTTTAGTCCCGGAAGGGATAGGGTATAAAAGTTTGTTTTATTTTTTTAACTCCTAATAATCTCTTTACACAAGCAGTTTTCCTTTCTGAATGCACGAGCAGCGGGAAGCTAGGACCGAATTCCACAAAAAACCGTAATTTCTCTTGTCTGCTGCTCCTCTTAAAAAAAGCAATGTGTGCCTTTAGGGAAGGCAAATTTTTTAAGATTAGACAATCCCTAATCCCTCCCCCGACTCCCTCCCCTTCCCCTTCTCGTGGGTAATGGGCTACTGCAGCCTGTTCCATCTGGGGGATGAACAACTCTTCTGCTCTCCTGGAGCTGCCTCTTCAAAGCTGTTCTCCCCCAGTTTCATGCTGTTTTGCAGAGATCTGTCTCACAGAACAGTTGAACCTCCCCAGCCCAGCCTGTGTTTGAAGGATTCCCAAAGCCCCAAAATATCTCCAGAAAACTCTCATCAAAACGACCTGCGGGGTCGCCCTCTGCTCCCTCACCAAGCACAATGACATTCAACTCCATGTATTACAGCAGTTCAAAACTTTGCATTATCGGCTTTGCTATGAAATGCTCTAATTATTATCACTCTTAATGAAAGCAACAGCAGAAAATAACTTTCTAAGAGCAGCAGGGGCTCAGGTCTATAGTGTTTCTTGGAATCCAGAGGATTCTTAGGTTGCTGTTACTGTATGTGGATGATAAATCCTCTTCAGGAGGACGCCTGGTTTGTTTATTTCATAGTCATATTCTACCCATTGCCAGGCAAACCCATAAATGTGTGATACGACTAGAAATCTTCACTGACGTTCATAGATGAGTTAGGTATTGACATGTTTTAGCTTTCAAACGTGTCAGAATTTTTTCTGCACCCCCAGACGCAGTTGTGTGGGGGATTCCCGTGGTGGGTGGCTGTATCTAGAGAGCTCAGTGTCCCCGAGGGACCTGGGACAGAGCTGATAATTTCAGGAGGTGGGGCTTCAACGTGTCACCTCTTCTTATGGCGTTACAGAGAACAGCTGGGGACTTCAGCAAGTTATTTTCCTTAATATATTAATTTTCAAGCTTTTTTTTTTTTAATCTACATCTAATTTTTTTTATCTGATTTTTTTTTTTTTTTTTTAATCTACATCTGAAAAGTGCTATTATTACTACTGGAATTAAAGTTTGACTTCTTAATCGTGATTTTCTATGAATAACTAATAACTAAATGGAGGTAGGGCTGGATTCTAGTTTTAAATATGACTTTTCCTCATTTTTTTAAGCATAGCTCAGACCCCCCATGTTGCAGGTGAAGACAGAGCTGTGTGAGAACCTCGCACAGGACCTGCCTGTGTAACCAGCTCTCCTCACTCCTTTTTAACCCCTCCTTTTCTTGAGAGCCAAGCACACGCAGCTCTATGTGAGCTTCAGGCTTGTCTGAAGTAAGTATTGTAGTGATTTTGGGTTGGTTGTTTGGTTTTTGTTGTTTTTTTTTTTTTTTCCTGGAAGAATTGCTCTAACCATTTCAAAGCTATTGCTTGCGTTTTTAACTAGGCATTTTGCTACTGGTTGTGCAACTGGGATGAACAAAAGAGCGGCAGGGCAAAGGGGTAAAAGTGGAAAGAGTCTAAATCTGCCCCTTCTTTTCATGACCAAAGGTACAGCTGTAACCATAAGAACTATTGCAAATGGTATTTATTTGCCAAAGCCGATAGACTTGGACATTAAATTGGCATCTTCTGTGCCTGGTGAAAGCCTGATGCTGAGGCTCTGTGATGGGGGTCCAGCCCTTTGGGGGCAGGAGGGAGAGCTGTGCCTGGGAAAAGAACTATTTCAGAGCCAGGCAGGTAAGAATAAATCTCTTTACTACACAGTACTCCCCATCTAGAGAGAAGGGAAAATGGGAAGCGGTCATCGTTAGTCTATTTTTGATAGTCTTTCATGGCTGGTTTTATTCAGTTTCCCAAGTTGTTTGTTGAAATACAGTAACCATCAATGAATTAGAGTGTTTAAAAACAAGTGCATAACCACTCTGGCCTAATGTCTCTCTCTTAGTTGCTACAGGGATATTAAATGAGGCAAATGCTCTGCAAATATTACTGGAAAAAGAAAAACCCAACCCGAGATGATGGTTTTGGGGTGCAGTTTAAAACTAACGTGTTCTTTCCAGGAATGATGGAACAGAATTCGGAGGCTCCATTTACCAGAAGGTGAATGATAAACTGGAAACAGCCGTGAACCTTGCCTGGACAGCTGGGAACAGCAACACCCGCTTCGGAATCGCCGCCAAGTACCAGATTGACCCAGATGCCTCTTTTTCCGTGAGTGCTGCCCCGCTGCCTTTACACACCTCTTGAAAATAGGCTCCCGGGACGCAATCGTGAAGCAACTTTTACAGCAGCAAAGAGCAGTTTCGATGCAGTTTTGTGGTGTATCACTGGCACAAATATCTCTACTTCTCCTGGGTTCGGCCTCATGAAAACACCGCTATTGGATTTTCCTTAAAAGTGACACAGAACGTTTCAGCCTATTATTGGGCACTGTTTTGAGATTTGAATTTTGAGGCAAAAATAATTCTAGATTATCTATTTAAAAGATTAAATCCTTTACCTGCTTAAAAGGTGTTATTTAATTTTCAAGTAGGAAGGACTGTTGAAGAAAGACACCGAATTATTTACATAAGGTATTTTTTCCCCTTTAAGGCTAAAGTGAACAACTCCAGTCTGATCGGATTAGGATACACTCAGACTTTAAAGCCAGGTAAGTCTATGCAGAAGAAAGTCAAGACATCAAATAAGTGATATTTTAGCCTGGAAAGATCAGAGGGGTTTTTTTTTTTGGTATCAAAACATGAAACGGTTGGTAATGGTGCTGATTCTGCGTGGCAGCCCAGTGATGAACTTTGCCAGGGACTGCTCTGTTAATTGTGGGTGTTTACAGGAAACGGAATTATTAGAGAAAACCATCCACTGACCGGTCAGACACTTTTTAATTATGTCTACAATTAGGCATCTTGCAGATAAGTAAATGTGGGTTTTTTTCAGCCTTTCAGAGGCTTCCTATTACTGAGTTTATTTTGCTTGAAAATGTGACTTTCTCAAGGTCCCCCGGGACAATCTCGCTGCTGTGAAATTGGTTTTAATGTAGACTAATAAATCCGCTGCCAGAATACCAAGCAGATTGACATGAGATATTGCAGTCGACAGAGTTTGGGCCTTTTCATACCTAGATTTTAAAGTGGTTTGGAAAGGTGGGTATGTATCAAGGTCCCCATTTTTCATAGTCCTGGACTCTAAAATTAGATTAATCAGCAGACCAGCAGCAGTGACTTGACTCGGAGCTTTAATTACTTGAAGCGATAAGAAGCCAAATCCGTCACCGTTGTTTATTAGACCTTTCATAATTCAGAAAGACTTCATATCTGCAAATTGTTTTAAAATGCCCGGTCCTTACAAGGCTGGGTGCCAAATTACCCAAACCTCGCTAGCCAATAAATTAAAAGCAGCAACTAAAGCTCTGCACTTAAGTGAACGTAAAGCTCATCCCAGTTTTAACAGCTGTCTTTTCTCTCATTTTTCTCTTACCTCACAGGTATCAAACTGACGTTGTCAGCTTTGTTGGATGGCAAGAACGTCAATGCAGGTGGTCACAAACTTGGGTTAGGGTTGGAATTTGAAGCGTAAGGAGTGATCCTGCAATCAAGAATTGGAAAATACAGCATAGCTACCTTCAGAGCATAGTGTACCTTTCGATGTTGTATGTCCGGGATGCAAGTATTGCTACGTATCAGTCCTGCTAGTCCTGGTTAAAGACAGCTAAGCTTTAAAAATGATGTTGTAAAAGAAGTGGAGACAAAAGCATAAAAAAAAATTTTCCTGATTCCAGGCTTTTTTATTTTTTTTTTTTGGAATGTTATTGCCCATTACATCTGTCAGCTGCCACGTGCTAGGAAGTAGGCAGGTATTGATTACCTTCACTGACATCATGACTGCCCAAGGAATATCTGAGGTGTTACGAATCGCTGACCACTCTCTCGCACTGTGAATTCAAGCAAAACGCTCCGACGCTTAAGTTTTCGAGTCAAAGGGAATGTGCAAACTTGCCTGAAAAAGGGATATATTTTTTTTAATTTTTTTTTTTTTTTTTTTAGATAGGCATTTTATGAATGGTTTTGGGTTTTTTTTTTTTTTTTTTGTGTTAACTTACACTTGCAGCTGTCTCCAGAATGCTTTAGGTTGTCCACCTCGTGTTAGTGTGTTGCAGAGGAGGTTCGGTGTGACTCGGCCAGTTCTACCTGTCCCGTGTTGTGGTTCCTCTCCCTCACGCTGGCTGGAAAGCTTGTAAGGCAGGGCCAGAATCAGGGAAGAGTCTTTGTAACTGCCATCACATAGTTGCATCACTGAATTTAAAACGGACTTTTGTTTTAAGACCACTTTTTTTTAGCAACTCAATGGGTACATTTTTAGAGAGTCTTCCATTTTGTGTGGAACTAGACCCCAAAATGCTGTACTTGACACTACTAAAAATGGATACAAAGAACCCAAACCCAACTTGAATAAAATATTGAAATGTCACCTTTTACTTTGTCTTTATCTTAATTGTGAAAACAATTTCATATTGGGTCGGTCTCTTCTCCCAAGGAACAGGTGATGGGACAACAGAAAATGGCCTCAAGTTGCACCGGGGAGGTTCAGATTGGATGTTAGGAAAGATTTTTACATAGAAAAGGTTATTAAGCCTTGGAATGGGCTGCCCAGGGAAGGGGTTGAGGCACCATCCCTGGAGGAACTTAAAAGACGGGTTGACATAGTCCTTAGAGACATCGTTTAGTGATGGTTTTTATCAGAGTTAGGTTGATGGTTGGACTGGATGATCTTAAAGGTCCCTTCCAACCCAGACGGTTCTATGATTCTATATTAATTGTGGGCTCCAGAAGCAGACTGGAAACATCTTAGTGCCTATTTTGTACCACACAAACAAAAAATACTCGGTAGATTTAATTTCCAGACGTGTCTGGCTAAGCTCCGGTGACTGCACGTATGCACGTGTTTAGCTCGTGGAGAAGACAAGGTAAGGTGACTTCTTTATCTTTCTTTTGTTGCAGAATTCATGAAGTTGAATTACCTTTCCATAAGTAAATAGGTGGAAGCAAGGAACAGTTTTATGTCAGGAGAAACTTATTGTGGCTTGGGCCAAATTGGCCAATCTGAATGACAGCTGGGCCTCCCTTCCCTCCCCCCACCAAAGAGAGGAGAGAGAAGGTTAGACTGACCTAAACTACTTTAATGAAGTAAGGAAATAATAAAGTAGATACAATATGTATAAAACTGTGTCAAGCTCCCAGGACGACAGTCCCATCACCAGCAGGCACTGGGGAAGTCCCAGACTGGACTCAGTGACAGATGGGAACTGGGTTCCAGCTCCGGAGTCAGGAACACAGGGATGGGGATCAAAGGCAGATG
>BJBW01000076.1:307288-320494 GCA_004320125.1 Scolopax mira | reverse complement strand
CAGGTGGGACCCCTCTACGCTTTTTCATTTCTGACCCTCCAATGGGGCAAATAATGAAATTAGCTATATTAGCAATGCGTATAAGCAAGAGTCTCTCTGCACACCGTTCTTTGGCATGAAGTACAAACATTGGTCTCATTGCTCGAAGGAGTGCTTTTCTCCACAATACACTCCTAATTTCAGAGAGTCAGAGGAGGCCTGGCTAAGATTTCACATTACCAAACAGAAAGTTGGTTCTGTTTTACTTCAAACCAGGACAAAACTTTTCATTAAAACTTTTTTGTTGTTGTTTTTTTTCTCTGCAAATGATGGGCATGGGTGGCGAGAGGCTGTGGGCACAGGAAGACGTGCCTGATGAGGCCACGGCGCTAATGACAATGGCCAGGCGGGTAGATCCACCTCAGCCACAGCCTGCAAATTACACAGCGCCGGCTGCCCTCCCTGTTACCACAGCTTATTCCTTATTTCCTGGTATGTTTTATCTCAAATATTTAACTTAACACTCCTAGAGTAAGCAGTCCTCTTTCAGCTTTCACTGAGCAAATCGCATGCAACCAGCTCGCAGTAACTTGGCAGAGGCTCGACAATTGATTTATGTTGCCGTACGCCATGCAGGGCTTGTGTTCTGTATCCCCATTAGGCCTTTGAGCTCCTTGTTTTTGCTATTTCTTGTGCTCGACGTGTCTGTGTTTTGGAATTTGTTCTCTTGCGATGAGCTTCAAGGCTTCTCTTGGGGATTGCAACACCTCACACAGGGTGAGAGCAGGAAAGCGGGATACTTTTTTTTTCCCCCGTAGATGTATCAATTTTTGAAAAAAAGCGTTTGTGAGTGGTGCAGCAGAAAGCCCTGTCAGGCATTTATCACTGATGAACACCATCCCAGGGCTGTCGCTTTGTGTGGAGCCCTCACCCTAAACATCAACCTCTGAAGAAGGAAAACCCCCATTTTCTGTCAGGGGGCTGGAGGCACTTCCATCTCCCTTAGACCTTGCTTTCACGGGCCCTGGCAGCCACAATGGCCTCCGCATTCCCCTCAGGGCCGATTCACTGTCCCCTCTCCTTCCCGCCCATGCGCATGCGCGGCCGTTTCACCGGCGGCGCGGAAGGTTTCCGCGCAGGCGCCTTTCCTGCGCGCGCCGGGGGGCGGTGCTATCGCCACGTCGGGCCGGGCCGCGGGGGGGCGTCCGGGAAGATGGCGGCCGCCGGCGTGAGGGGCGTCCCGGCGGGTCGCGCTCTCTGCCTCCTGCTGCTCTGCGGCTGGGCCCTGACGGCCCGCGGACAAGAGGGCTCCGGTGAGCACGGCGTGGGGCGGGCTGGGCCCCCGTGGCTGGCAGGGGTCGGGGGGCTGGGGTCTTCTCACCGATCTCGGCTTTAGCGCTTTCAGGCCTAAAGGTCTCTGGGGCCGCCGGCGGGGCCCGCCTTTGTTTTACCTGGAGTGTTGGCCGGGTAATGAAGAGAAAGGGAATTATTGAAGGGAATAAAGCTGTTTTGAACTGGCAGTTCCTTTCTTGCTTGCCAGTTGGTGTATCCGAACCGGCTCTGTTTGTGTTGTCCCTCAGCTGGTCTAACGCGCAGGCAGTCATGAAGGAAGAGGTTCAGGGTGTGTGGCAGAAACTAGTAGGAAACCACGAGTTATTAACTTCACAAATCGTACAACTTGCTTTCTAAAAAGTAAGTTTTTCCTGGAAGTTAGTTTTGACACTGTGAGATGTTTTTATGTATAGTGTTTACTCAGAGCACTTTGGTGCTGGTTCTGTCACCGCGATTGAACATTAACATCTATTTCTGCAGCTGGGGCATCTCTGGAGTCCAGGCACTACGTCTGACATCATCTGACACTGTTGTGTAACTGTAAACACTGCAGCCGCCGTTTATAATGCCAAATAGTTTTAGGTGGACATCATAAATCAATTGTGGGGTAGTTAGTAAGCTTGCTACTCCTATTAAAACAAAATAATAATCACTTCTTTTACTGATTATAGGATTAAATAGGAAGTTATTCTTTTACACTCTGTAGCAGCGTTAGCTGGTGGGAGTCCCTTGCATTTAAGCATATATCCTAAGCCTTTCATTTCAAAATAAGAATAATTTGAAATGTGAGAGTACATGCAGTGTAGCTCTATAGGAAAATTGTGCTTGTTTGTATTTCATACAACTTCACTATTACTCTCAAATCCTTTTTGTCGATTTGGTGAGGGTAGCAGTAAGGTCTTACCTCCCTCATAACATGCCAGCTCCTATAAATGTGAAACTATCTTGCTTTTCCCCATTTATCTCTACGTATGCAATTAGCTGGGTTGACTCCTGAGGGCAGATAAGAATTCCCTAAACTTGTCCTGTACAAGAACTGAACAAGTTATTGTTGATACGATAATTTAGGCTAATAATTTCTGAAGCAATGATAAGTGTGTTAAATGTAAAGTAGTTGACTTGAAACTTCACCAGAGAAGGCACTGTCATGTCTAGTTCCTACAGGATTAGTTGACTCTTCTCTGGTTTAGCTGGTTAAAGAGCAATTCATGCTGGAAAAGTGCACTCTGTCAACAAGGAGAAGTCTGTTGTAACTGATCCTTTGTAAATATACGTCTCATGAATAACATGATTCAGTGTCCCCTGTGTAATATTTTACTTATGAGTGAAGTATTTGACACAGGCAGTTGGTTGAATACTTCTACCATCTGTAACTTTTCAGTGAGCCAGGGAGCTCCGTGGGAGCGCTTAATGAAAGTATTGTTACTTTTTTAAAATAAAAAATTAAAAAATAGTTTGGCGTGCCAAAATACAAGGCAAGTATAGTTCCCTTATTTAAATGGTGATGTGTACTGAAAATCTAAAGTGTGTTCTTCATTTTTAAGGTGCCAAGCATGAATAGTTTGCTCTTTGATTTTTTTTTTTTAGGTTTAAAAACCTATTGGCTATTTATAAACTCCCTCTGCATCATTTTTTTACCTTTTTTTCGGTAGAGAATAGGGATGACGGGCCCTGCGTGTGATTTTAGTGCTCACCTTGGTTTTTAAGTAGTTCTGCAGAGCCATCCTAGCACTGGAGAGACTACCTGGGAAGAGATGCTAGGACCTTGTGTCCTGACTAAAGGAGATGTTACATGTTCTTATTTTTTTGTTGGAAAAATATGCAATGGTGAAAGATTAAAAACCTTTAATTGCAGGAGAAGCCTTATTGAGAACTTCTTTCTCTGTAGACCTCAGCAAATTCTGTGGGAGAAAGAGTTTGGTGATGGAGACAATACTAATCATGTATGATTCTACAAAACATGATAAATCCACAGAGGGAAGGAGGATGTGTCTCTGAAGTTCTAAATCTGGAAAATACTTGTGCTGAAATCTTCAGAGACACTTCAGTGTGCTAATCTAGAAATCATGTGCTTTCAAGCTTTAATTCCTGTCCCACTGAAGACTTCCCTTTTGAAGTTGCCAAAGTAGAGGAGTGTGTATTTCTGCTTATGAATTCTAAAAAGTCTGTGGTGTGAAATATGTCCCACTCATCATATGATTTCTTGTCTATAAAGTAAATGCCTTGCAATAATTTTCATTTACCACTAAAGTATCACAACACAAGTTAGTGCCTTGTGCTTAATATTTACTGTTTCTCATCCTTTTCTCAGATTCCACGAGAGTGGAGATGCTTCAGAAAAATATTTCTTCTAAAAGCGAGAATGAAACACTAAGTAGATCCCAAAATTTGACAGAAAGCTCACAGAATATAACCCCAACAAGAAAAGAGGCATTCCCAACAACAGCTAAAATCAGTGCCGTGACTGCAGTAAAACCATCTGTAGCTAAAGGTGATTCTCCACAGGACGTTCTCTCTCCTGCAGTGACAGCTAGTCCAGTGTCTCAAATGGATGTTGATGCTTCTGAAGATACTAAAATAGAGGAAGAGGATCTTCTAACAGGTTTGAAGGACACACTGAATAGTTCACCACCCCTCATAAAAGAAACCATGGACTCAGATGGAGGAGATGACTATGGTCCTTACGAAATGACATCGAATTCCAGATACAACCCAGACCTCGAGATGCCAGAAGATGACGACTCTGACACCATTAGTAATTACAACGAGGAGATTAAGACCCTTGATGAGAAGATAAAAGATGTTTCTGTCACAGGGTTGGAAGAAGAAGAGGAAGACAGCCATTTCTTTTTTCATCTGGTCGTAGTTGCCTTCTTAGTAGCTGTTGTTTATGTCACCTATCACAATAAGAGGAAGGTGGGTGAGCTGTGAAAGGCTGAGAAAAACAGCTTTAGTAGATAAAATGCAGTTGTGTTTCCTTGTATGCTTTTTCTTAAGAAGAGGAACTTTTTGGAGAATGAAATCTTTGACCACTTAGTCTTGTTGTGATACTGATATGCAGATCATTACTGCCATTTTTATCTGTAACTCAAAATGAAGTCGAATCAAACATTTTTGATTAGAAAATCGGATGATTGATACCATCAGTAATTAGTCAGTTCAGTAATGGGCACTGGCAGTGTACAACGAGTTCTATAACTGAGCCAAGTTGAGCAAAGGGGATTGATTAACTAGTTTTGTCTCTGCACAGGATTATAACCAGCAAATTAAGAAAGGTTTAATCCCAAATGGCGTGGGAATGTTCTTGTTGTAACTCTGATAATACTTGTAATAAGTATTCACTTTAAGGTGGTCTTTATATCATAGATATTCTGAGATCTTAACTACAAAGTTTTAGAAAATTCTTTAACACTCTTTCCAGTTTTACATAGAGAAGCTCAAAAGTGTTTTCAGGTAACTGTTTCTTCAGTACAAGCTAATTCTCTGTATCTCTAAAGTAGCCTGATAAGTGTTATTTCAAAACATATTGCTGGCATTGAAAATTACCCCAGCCAGAGCCAGGGTACTGCCAGTTGCCCTGTCTAATAAAGTGGATTCATAGATGATGTCTGTAAGAAACAAGGCTAAATAGGGTGAATATAATAGACATTTTAAAACCTGATCACTGGAGTGCTTTGATTTATCATATAGCCTCTTTAACTGCTCTGCTGATACTGCTGAAGGGGGCACTGAGCTGTAATGCAGAAACAATTTATCAAATTACACCATTGCTGCTTCTGTTGTGTTTGTTTCAGCACCAGTAATACAATTATTTTTAACAAGGGTGAAATGCTGGAATAGGTAAGATAAATAAACCAGCAAATGTCACTGTCTGGGGACAGTTTAATAGCCTCTAAGTGCCACACTTTTGAAGCTGCACACGTATCTTTGCTGAAGGAGCTATGGGTTGGACGCTGGGTTTTTGCCAAACTGCAGTTTAGGTTGCCACTAAGTGACTTGGTGGCAAGGACAGTATGGAACTTTATAGCCACAGTAATGCCAGGGTGAAGGGGTAGAGCTCTGGTATCACTTGAACTGTTAAACTTTCTATCAAAACCAAAATATTTCTCCGTAGCATTAAGTAATTTGGCTGTTTCTTTCTTTCAGATCTTCTTACTGGTCCAGAGCCGAAGATGGAGGGATGGTCTGTGCTCCAGGACAGTAGAATATCATCGTTTAGATCAAAATGTTAACGAAGCAATGCCTTCCCTGAAAATAACTAATGACTACGTATTTTGAAAGCACTGTGATTTGAGTTTGCTGAACTTATCACTCTTTGCCTGCCTAGTCATGTAATGATATTCAGGTATTCTAAATATGCTGCTTGTACTGAAATGAGATGTTCTCTCTTTGACTTGAATGTTTTTGAGATTAAATCTCATGGAAGATCAAGGGCATCAGACATCTGTTTGCTACTTTGGTCAGGTTTTATATCAACTATAAAGGTACAGAGATTAATAATTAGTGCTCTTTCCATTCATTAAGCATCATCCCTTCTGTCTGGAGCAGTCTTAATAGTGGTAATACAAAAAATAAGCATAAAATATTTTAGGTCTAATAAATTAATGACTTTGGCATCACTAAATCAAATTAATGATCTCTTTGCTAATCACTTATGTGGCTCATAAATTCCACTATATTGCAAACTTAAAATATAGTTACTTTTTTCTGTGCTTAAATCCTGATGCCGGAAATTTTTCATCTTGTTTTTTTTTTTCTTCTTTTTGATTCTGTTTTCTTGTTGCATAACTTCATCCTTTTTTAGGCAAAATAGCTGGCATGGCAATTTCATAATGTCCGCATGTGTTCATGCAGTAAAGAGTTTGAAAATAATTGTGTCTAACCCATTTTATTTCATAAATTATATACCATATATTTCTTTAAAATATCCAAGACCTTTGGGAAGGTATGCAGCTTCCTGACTGTCCAGGTTTTTTTTTCTTTAATGGCATTTATGACTTTCATTATCTTTGTAATTAATGAATGGAAAACAAGCCTTGTTGAATAATCTTACTAAAATCTAGATAGTTGACGGGCTTTCAGTACATCAAAGCTTTGGGTTAAATTTTAAGACAGTTGGGAAACAGTTATGTGGTTTGCTATATTGTTGGGAGAGGCCTGAAAATGTAAGAATAATTTATTTTTGTTATTCTGAGCCAGGTAACAGGCAGATGAAGGTGTTGGTGTGTGGGGCCGGTCTGTGTGCAGAGCACTCTGCATTTTTGATGAACATTTATGCATTAGTGTAAATCAAGTTACTGGTACAGTAGGGTTGTTTGTTTTTTTTTTTTTTACCTTGTCTTTTGTACTTCCATTATTTATGTTTTCATGAGTTGTAAAATATAAAAATCTTAGTTTTCTGTACATTCTGTTTGTGATTTAGTTTTCAAATTGATTAATATGTAAATAATGGTGGATCAGAACCCCACAATTAATGACTTGGTATTCAAGTAGTTGCATAACATTTTGAAAAAAATCAACTTTACAGCTGCTTTTGAAGGCATGATACTGTCTTAAGAATGAAGTGCTAAAAGTTCTAAATCCTACTGTTAAATGCATTCTTTTCATAACCACACACAGTAAAGCACAAACAAAATAGCCCAAACCTCTTTTCTTGCAGTAATTTTTATCGTAATTGGACTTGTATCACTTAATATTTTGAATAAGGTTTTTAAAATAAATGACAATAATAAGCTTGTGGTTTTTATCTTAACTGTTTCACTGCTTTTATACAGAACCAGTTGATGAAGAGCTTGCTTACCCTTGGGATTGGATAATCAGTTTAAAATCATCTTTTCTGTTCCTGATTAAATTCATTATTTATAGGGGGTTCAGAGTTTTGTTTTATGCATCTATGGTTAAATGGTATGTAGGGTAGTTAGCAAGTTTTAAATGAAAACTTTTCCTCTGTAGCGATTAATAAGTTAACAAGTAATTTTTTAAACTTCAATTGTATAATCAATAATTCTTATGGAAGATACTTGCAATGCTTACCTGATTGTACCCAGATTGGAACATTACACTGCTGTGATTGGGATCCAAAGGGAAAGGTTACTTTGCAAAGCTCCTTTGGGATGTTTAAATGTTGGAACTGGAGGAGGTGGTTGATGTTTTTCCCTCCAAGAAGTTCTGTAGCTTTCTCCTTAAATAACATTCATAAAGTGCAGTGATTTTCATTCAGCTTGGTACCTTATGCAGACCCCTGAGTGAGGGACTGAAGTGCCCACCAGCACAGAGGTAACAATGATAACCCCGTTAAAAGTTTCATTTCAAATGTTATTTTCTCTTCAACCCATCCAGTGAATAAAGCCATCGAGGCAGGTGTTACATTTTCAGTCACTTGACTGACTACAACAGCTAGAATGCTGTTTAAAACATGCAGGAAATTCACATCAACCTAAATTAGTAGAAATAAGGCGTATTTGTTGATTTCTGGAGTCATAGATCTGTTACCTTATTCCATCTTGGATGTCTTCCAAAGCTCTGAGCTCTGGCTGAGTCAATCCAATCTAAATGTTTTTCTTTTTTTCTTTCTGAATTAATAACAATCTCCTCTTTAAGACCGTACATTAATATATTGGTGGAAAAATCTTGCGTTTCCTTGCCCTCCCTCCCTCAAATTGTTTCTCCTTCTGAAAAGACTGTCTGTAGGGAGAGAAATTTATTAGTTTTCCAGCTTTTTAAGCTGTTTCTCCCAACAAACCCTCTCTTTTAAAACCCCATAACTTCTGCTGGAGGAGGAGATGGCTTTTTGTGAGCTTTTTAGGGAAAACTGTTAAAAGTCTAACATGGGCTCAGTTACTGAACCTGCATCTTTGCACCTTATTTGGCAGTTGGGGCATTTTAAAACGCTCTTCTCTTTAGCTGTTCCGTGACAATACTTGTCCCCAGGATTTAGTCGTATCGTTAGTGAAATAAATTCCATGATATGTGAGGTCATGGAATCATGTCATGGCACACATCTCTTCTAGCAGAGGCTTTGCTTCACTCCAAGCACTTAGGGTGAGCAGTTTCTCTTTGCTTGCTCTGGCTCTTGTGCACATCCTTCTTCATCTCACAAGTAAGAGAAAAAATTCTGTTAAATATGTACACAAACAATTTTTAATAAGCCTCTTGAGTTTGAAAATTTGAATTTGGAATCCTTGACGTCCTTCAAACAGCTTGTTTCATGTGGGGAGTTGTCCAAATGGCTTTGTTTCAAGGATGGGGAATCTTGCCCCATCAGGTTGAGGTTTTTTGCCTCCAAGGAAATTTTTTCATCCTCAGTAGCCCTTGGATTGTTGCCCGAAGAGGGGAAATGCCGTTGCTGAATGGAGCTGGGTCCTTGATAACGCTGTTTCCTAATAAATACAATAAAAAGGGAAAGGTTTCTCGTGATCTGGTTTTATACGGGCTCCACCAGCACCGTGAGAGTGGGGCATGTGTCATCCATTGTGCAATGAAAGAGCCATTTGCTGATGAGGTCATCAGGAGTGAACTACTGTTTTTTAATTCCTTTAATTGAATTTGCTTGTGGGAAATTAAGAGCAGGCAATCAAGAATTCATAAAGTGCTGAGATCAAATAGAGGAAAAAGCAAGCAGATTTATGTCAGATCTTACCAACAAGAAATGTCTTGATAAATTTCTTCGCTGAAGAAAGGAAACTTTCTCACATTAAGGTGAATTATGGTTTCCATCAATATTCTGATAAAAGGAATAAAATATTCCTAAGGAGCTTTCTGATTAAACTTCTCAAGATGAAAGTTGAAGCTCTATTTATGTAGGTTCTCATTAGTGGTTGGGTTTTATGAAACGAAGAAAGAAAAAATGAATAGGAGAGTTTAAACAAATGATACATTTCACTTTGACTATCCAGGAAATCAGGTGTTTTAAAATATTTATAGTTTAATTTTCATTTAGCACCGATGCATATTATTTATCTAAGTCTGTCCTTGGCTGCTGCTTGGTTGTATACAGAGAGAACAGAGAAAGCTTCATCTGAGCAGGGTGGTTTGAGTTACAGGAAATTAATTTACAGAGAGGAGATGAAAAACATGATAGCTCTTAAGTGAATTTAAATGCTACAGTAATATAGGGAAATTTCCCTACAGTAACAGGGAAAAGGTATTTCATTGGCTCTAGCACAGACTTCTAATATTAGAAGGAGAAAGGGGATGCTCTTACAGCTGTAACTCAGGGTTGGGGAAAGCTTTGCTTGGTTTCTGAACAGGAAGGACCTGGGAAAGATAAGGTCCTCCTGCTTCCAAGGGGAGGAGCTGGTCTTCCCAGGCTGAGATGCCATCAGGGAGATGGAGGTTGCAGGTGCTGGTGGTGGGATGGTCCTGAGGGTATCTCTATCAGTGGGGTTGGGTTTCTGAGAGCTCCTGACACCCCAAGAGGAGGCTCTGGCTTCTTGCCCCACCACACTCCCGGCTTGGGAAGGTAAGTGGGTTCCTAACCCAACAAAACAAACCCTCTTCCTGTTTTTCATCTTTTTTTGTTCTTCCTGGCTTGATTTTCAGTCATTTTGGGGCGCTGAGCTGGTTGACCTTACAGCCAGGGCTGTGCCAGAGCTGGGTCAAGGCAGAGCTGGGAGCGTTCCCCGTTCTTTAGCAGCAAGCTGTTAATTTAGTTTCTCGTAAAGCTGTAATTAAGTCATTTCCTAAAATGTAGTCGAAACAAGAGCATTTTACATTATAGAGTCCAGGGGGTGACTGGTTGCTGCAGGCTCAGAATAATGTTGTTTTTTAGTTGCTGAGAGGCTGGGTCAGCCTGAGGATTTAAGCTTTCTTTGGGTTTGGGTTGCTTTTTGGGGTTGTTTTCTCAGAGGGACATCCCTGAGCTGGGGAGGCTCTAAGGGATGGTGCTGCCCCGTGTCCATAATGATGTGTGTGTGTGTGTGGTCCCCTGAGGCCACTACAGCTGCTTGGCCATCAACTCCCCTTTCCTGTCCAAATCCAAACCCAAACCTGAGCTGCTTTTGGTGCTCCCTTAAGGCTGAGCAGCTTTATGGGGGTGCTAAATCCTCAGTGTAAGGCTGATAGAGCAGTAATCTTTCAGGCCATGTATCTCATGAAGTGGCAGAACTAATGACATCATTCTTACACCTCTTCTTCTATAACCAAGTGTCCTTCAAGGAGGAGTTGTCTCTAGACTATTTTTTTAAAAACTTTTCTGATACAGAGCATATGAATGTGCTCACTGTAATAAAAATTGGTTAATATCAGAACTTCTCGGCTTCAGTGTTTCCAATATATCTAATTAGAAAGGGAAGAATGAGATCTTTCTCTAATTGGTCCTTAAATCATTATCAAAATAATTTAGCGTCCTCCTTAAACTTATTTTTAATTACAAGGTCTATTGCCTCGTAAAGTTATTAACACTGAAAATCACTAATCTTGGCAATTTCCTATCTTTATTAAAAAAAAAATACGAAGGTCATGTAATCCTTATTGAGGTGCCCTCATGGAGGCTTTATTAAAGATTAAGTGAAACCAGATTTAATCACTTTGTCCTGTTCTGTAAACAGTGTTGAAATGGATGCAATGAAGCTATTTAAGGAAGCTGGTGGGGTAAAGAGCTGAAGTTCATGTTCATGGATGTACCGAAGATGCTGAAATATTTCAAATTCATGTTTGTGTTAATTAGGAGACTCTTGTATTTGTTGATCACAAAGCTGATACTCGTTATCAGCTGGGTCTGTGAGGTAGTGGAATTATATTGTATATTTTTGTTAGCACCTTGCTGCCTTTAGTCTTCCACTGGGGCAAGAAACACCTGATCATCCTTTATATATTTTCAACATCTAAAAATTGCCCTGTCAGGATTAGCTGACAAATCTAGAAGAGGTTTTAATTTCTAATGTGTGCTGACTGGGAATCCCAGCAGCTGGAATGCCAGATGTCCAGAAAAGGAGAATTAAATTCCACATGGTTTGGGGAGGGGAAGGAGGTGGGGGTAAAGGGCATAACGTGCAGAAATTAACCCACAGTCTCCCAAGAAGTGATGTTACATTTTCAGTATCATTTATGAGGAAGATTCTCTGCATTTCAATAGGAGTTCCCTAGAGAAGAAAGAGTGTCCTTGATCCTCAGAGGATTTGGGATGGATCGTGCCACAAAACGACAAAAAGGCTCTGTGACACATTATCTCAGCAATATTGGGGCAGTTTGATAGACAACCTTCTTTGGGGCTCCTCATCATTGAGTGTAGCTTGATTTAAAATGTGTAATTTTATACAGTGGTGGCTGTGGGACGCTCACACGTAGCAGTTTGGTGACTTTGGGGGAGGTGGTGGCATCTGAAGGGCTTTCTTGTGGCTCTGTGGTTTGTGAGAAGGTGTTGAGATGGTGGTTGGCTTGGACCAAAGACCATGGCTCCCCAGCAGGTATGGGCTGGGCATTGGTACCTGCCTGGGATCTGGAGCCAAATGAAGGTGGTCCTTCCAGAGAATAAAAAGATGTAAATATTTGAGGGTCTCAATATCCTCCTGGCTCTGAGAGCGTGGTGGAAAGCCCTGGAGGAGCTGTCTATGCTTTATATCCCACACACTCTGACTGGTGGTGACTGAAACCTGTGGGACAGGGTCTTCTGCACCATGTCCTAGATGAACGTACAACCTTCATAGAATGGTTTGGGTTGGAAGGGACCTTAAAGCCCATCCAGTCCCATCCTTGCCCTGGGCAGGGACACCTCCCACTCGACCAGGTGCTCAAAGCCCCATCCAACCTGGCCTTGAACCCCTCCAGGGATTGCCACAGCTTCTCTGGGCAATCTGAGCCAATCTTCTTGAACGTGATTCTGTGACCTTCTAGGAGTCCTGCCTTGCTCCTTTTGTCAGCTCTGGGCCTGATTTCTCCCTCTGGGGGTCAAGAAGTTGCAGAAGGTTGGATGAACTTGCCAGACTCTCCCTCTTCCCTCAGTAACAGTCGCATGATGGTGTGATGGGTTTAGGGGGGGTTGCTGACTCAGGTTTCCTGCCCATCCAGGTTGGGCAGGTCCCAGGCACCAGAGCCCTTGGTGGGGAGGTGACACTGGGAACTGTGCCTTCCCCTTTGGCGACCTCTGGATGCAGATGTTTATGTCAAAAACACGGTTGATCTTTCCACATCATCCTGGGTCTGTGTGGGGCTGATTTACAGGAGCTTATTTTGAAAAGCAAACCAGGAGTGGGCAGTTTCTTTATCTCCCCACCCCAGAAAAGCCCTGGACTCGTCTCTTCTCATTTCGGTGTGAATATTATGGGTATCACAGTACAAACGAGCTGAGTTCTGCTGCTGGGCAGGTGGTGGCTGTGAGTACATGAGGGTCCTGCTGTGTCTTCCATGGTGTTTGGCCGGAGCACATCCTGCTCCCTGCCTCGGACTCCGCCGCTGGGAGAGCAGATAAAGCATTCAGTAAGAGTTGTATTTCGGAACAAATTCAATGTTGAGGCAGAGGAAGGTATTTGAACTGGCAATCAAGCTTACCTTGCTGGTGCTGTGAAACCCTTGCTGCTGGGACAACTTTTCTCTAAGTAATACCCAGAAAAAAAAATAAATATCGATGTATGTATTAAAATAGTTTCTTTTTCCCCGCTTTTCCTGCTGCTCCCCTGCTTTTGGAGGAGCAGCCAGCAGGGGGGAGTGTGACTGCACCGTGCAAGGCAGCTTCCCAGCCATCCTGAAGCTGGAGAGGTGCAAAATAAGTTCAGAAATGAGCATTGGGATCTATTCCGACAAAAGCTGACCCGGTGGAGACACAGGATCCCCTAAACCACACGCCTTCGCTTTCGGCTGCTGGCCTGGGGAAGCAGGAGGGATAGGGCTGTCCCGCATCCTGCGACCAGGTGTCTGCTCCAGCAGGCTCTGGTTGTCCCCACATATGCTACATCCACA
>BJBW01000076.1:281952-297527 GCA_004320125.1 Scolopax mira | reverse complement strand
TAGGTACTGAACTGTGGACATGTTGTTCAGCAAAGTATGGAGGCCCTCCCTTTCTCCTCTGCTCCCTTGCTTCAGAGCCTGCATGTACACTGAGTTTGTTGCCTAAACCAAAAGGGACAGAAATGGCACCGTATCCCACTGTGTGAGCACTTAGCAACTAAATGGTGTTTGTTATGCCTTAGGCACGGCAGAGGGAAAGGAAAAGATGGGAATAACCGAGCCAAAAGCTGGAGAAAAACGTTGTTGAGAAAAACGTTGTTGAGAAAAACGTTGTCTTTCTTGGACGTAGCTTTTCAGTTTTAATTATCTACGTAATGTTACCTCAAGAAAAAATATTATTTTTTGACTAATTACTTAATCCCTGTCTGGTGCTAATGGAAAACTGCATTTCAGGGCGGTTTGTCGTGGCACAGCTGAGGAGCGAGGCAATTAGTAGTAACACACACTAAAGCTGAGCCTCCAAACCTACACAAAAGGTTTAACGAGACAAGGGGGACAGCTGCCATAGATCGGGAGCCAAATGTGTGGCAAGTTGCTTACTGTCATTAAACTGGTTTGGAGAGCCTTCCCCTCTCTCTGCCCAGTGCCTCCCACACTGGGTGTGCTGGGAAGTGCCTCTCAGGGCAGCGGCTGCTGGATCGGAGCCGGGTCCCCCATCCAGATGTTTCTCAGAGCCGTGGAGCTCTTTCTCTTGCTGCCAGCTCTCCAGTGAGGTGAACAGCTTGGCTGAGAGCACCGCTTCCTAGCGTCAATAATTGATTTTTTTTTTTCGTTTCACTTCCTACTGAGATCTTGGCAACCAAACCCCCGGCAGCCTGGAAAATCTCAGCAGTGAGGTGGGGGGATCTTTTGTCTTGGAAACCTGTATTTCCTAAAGTTGTGTGTTTAGTTGATGTGGACATTATTTCAGTTAGAAGGAAGGTGCATTATCAAATAAATACCTGATCTGCTGCTTGGGCCTTATGAATTCCTGTAATTCCAGTCTTGCACAGATCAAAAGAGACACATCCCATGGGAATCTTGACCTCCAGCCATCATTCACATCGCTGAGCCCCAAACACACGTTTTGAGGGTTGTTTCTTTGCAGACCACGTCCCTGCCTGTGCACAGGCTTTTGGCTGAGAAGAGCTGGGTTGAACACCCCTGGGATGAGTATTGGATGCAACTTCTTCAAACTGGAGTTTCTTCTGGTGCTGGAGTGAAGCTATTGCCCAAAGTGCATGGGTGGAGAGGAGAGCTGGGTCTCCATCTGCCCACCATGGTGATGCTTAATTCATCCATCAGTATCACAGGGGATGGAAATCATTGTTCCTGGACTGTTATGGGCTAGTTGGTGAGATGCATCGTTCGTTCCATGGTGTTTTGGATGAGAGTCCGGATCTTCATCCCCCTGATGGTAGGAAGAGGACCAGGTGGTGGCAGGGTGGAGATTCATGGGTTTCTTATTTTATTTTGGAGAAGGTGGGCAGGACTTGGAGGCACAATGTGTTCCATATGTGTGTCCAGTTCAGTTCATGAATGTTACAGGTTCTTAGCAGCAAGAAAACACTCTTATTGTGGATGTTTTCACCATGTATGTCTATGAGGTCAGGATTAGCCCCTGGTTTCTGACTGCCTGAGTGTAACAGTCTCAAAAATGACTTAAAATTATTGCTCTCATATTTCTTTCTTGTATGGAGTGGAATAATCTCTTTTAATTTTAATTATAGAGCAGGGATTAAGAAACAGTGTGGTCCTTACAGGAACTACAATCTTTCTGCCCGACTTCTACCAGCTCCCCCCGCCCCCCCCCCCCCCCCCCCCCCCCCCCCCTCCCCCCCACCCCCCCGCCCCCCCCCCCCCCCCCCCACCCCCCCCCCCTCCCCCCCCCTGCCCCCCCCCCCCCGCCCCCCCCCCCCCCTCCCCCCCCCCCCCCCCCCCGCCACCCACAGCATTATTATAAAACTCAAACAAATAATTTTCTTGAAAGAATTGACATGCTGGAATGAACTCCCAGGGTGTCTGCCTGGAAAAACGGTTGGCTCCCTAGCAGTAAATTGCACTGTAGTAAATTAGGGAGGCATTTCATAACTTGAAAATTGATCATTTTTTTTAATAAATGTTAATATATTCAAAGGAAATTCTGTGATCCAACTGTGCCAGCCAATGCAAGCATTAAAACAAAGGGTCAATCAAGACATAATTTTGCGATCATATAATTCAGAATTGCTGTGTATTCTTTCTAAGTCACTTGCTTTTTATTGCTGAGTCTCTATTACAGATAGTTGTAAAATGCTGTTTATGCCTATTCATTCATTCTCTTAATCCTGATTTAAACCACAGTTTTTTTACAATTTATTTGAAGCTGAAACGATGTCAAACTCTGCAGGTAATGGGTGTTAATAGGAAATCACTCTTTAACTGCAGGCTTCCTCAATGCATCGCTCATCAGTGGCTAATTGGACTTGGAGAAATTGCTGAAATATCTTTTGTGTGTTGGGTCTGATCCACCGAAGCGTCCTCTGGATCCGTGTCAGCGCAATCGATTGCCCGACACCTGGTCCCTGTCCAATCCCTTAAGCCCAGAATAGCCTCAGTATCACTTGGATTTACACGGCACGGAATTAAAAACTGGCTAAAAGTTGACATAAGTGACACAGGCCACAGCCCAGACCAATTTATTTTTTTGGGTTGATTTCTTTAAGAAATGACACTTCAGGCTGCTGGTGAAGACGCTTCCGGGAGGGTGTATCTTTTCCTCTCGTAACTTTTGAGCCTGTTCACGCATTTTAACCCTGTTTTCTGATAGTAGAGGCTTTGAAGTGACGATATTCCAACAAATTTAGTGGCAACAGACAGTGGAGAAAATCCTTTTCAGAGCTTTAGAGTATGGGAAAGGCTGGAGCGTTGCCTCAGCTCCTCGCTAAGCGCCGGGGAATCAGCAGAGGAGAGGGATCAGCTTGCAGGGATGCTGCAGGTGAGCAAAAAGCTTCCCCAAAGCTGGGGCTTTGGAAGGTGAACAGAAGTGCTGGATCTGTCAGAGCTGCTTGTTTAGATGAGGAAGAGGAGAAAAGATGATTTTTTTTTAACGAGCCACCAACCTTGTTGTTTGCCTTAATTGCTATTAGCCATCTTCCACGCCCTCTATTTTATCTTTGGATTCTTTGCCTTGGAGTAAACCTGGAGATAAAACAACGTGAAAGATTGCATCTGTGCACATTTTTAATATTATTGCCGTGATGTGCAAGGTTGTATTTCTGGCTGCAAGAGTGTATTGGGTACATAGATAGATTATTTTTTATTTTTTTTTTCAACAACCCATGTATGCAGCACCCTTACAGGGGCTGTGTCAGCCTTCCTCTTCCTCTGCTGGGTTTATTGTTACTTATGATATACTCACAAGGCTGCTGGTTGCTTTCATCTTGCCTTTTTACTGCCTTGCTTGTTTTTATCTTCATCCTGTTGTCTCTAAAGAGGTCTTTATAAAACAGGCTCTCTCTGCTATGCACATCCCTCTTTTATTAATAATTCATTAATCAATTTAGACTGGAGAAAAAAAAAGAAAAGCACCAAAACCAACAGCTAGAAGTGATCACAGCTCAGGAACTGCGCCGTGCATATTTGGCACCTCGGGCTGCATCGTTCTCCAGCGCTACCTGCGATCCTCCTGCCAGAGATATCTGGAGGTCTTTCTTTGTAGATCTGCTTTGGGGGATTAAAAAAAAAAAAGAACAAAATGAAAAAAAAAAAAAAAGAAAGTGTTCTTTTTTGTTACGTGGAAAAATGTTCCCTGGGAGATCAACTGATATTGAGCAAAAAATGTTTCTGGAGCCAGTGTTTGATTTTTGCAGGGAAGCAGCCACTCGCCCTGTGTGCTTCCCAGGGTCTGCCGGGCAAAGAATTACAGGTTCATCAAGAATTAAAATTCACCAGTGGCTGCACAGCCATTTCACTGAAGCTTCTGGTAATAAAGTCAAAATTGTTGCGATGACATGTAGGAATTAATGCCTGATTCTGACCTGGCAGCTTCTTTTTACAGCCAATATAATTTTCTGGTTTATTTTCATACATCTTGCAGAGGGAGATTTTGGCTCTGTGTGTGTTCCTTGGTCTGACTCGGTATGAAGGAGCCCTGTCCTGTGCCAGGGCAGAACCTGGGCACAGATGCCTGTGCCATCCCTTGGTTTCCATAGCTGGTGGTAGGAGCATCTGATAGACAGGGGCTGGGTAGCAGCTGGAGAAGAGGTTGTGGCCGGTGCTGTTGTGATTATATCTAATTGCTCCCAAATAAGTGCTGTCTCAGCCCTGACACTGCCTCTGATGCTCCTCAAGCAGCTCATTTGGTGATGGTGCTTCTCTCCAGCTTCAGTTGCGCACAAACTCCATCTCCCTGGTCCTCACCACTGAATTCTTTCCAAACCCTGTTATTTTACCGTACCCAAATTCACTTTGCATGCCTCAAAATTTCATGTTAAGATTCAGCTTCTGTCCTCCAGACAGAAAATATAGAGATTTGCTTGCTTTTCCTATAACCTTCAGCGGGTTCAGTGCTAATCTTGCAGTGTTAAGGCAGTTTAATGCTCCATTAATTATTTTGGAGGCGGTCTGGGAGCGGCGCATGTTAACGACTGCGCTGCTTATTCAATGGGAAGTAACTTCTCAGCACAGTGTTAACCCCCGTTAATAAATGCTGTCTGGTCACCAAGGAGAGACTTAAAACCTGTTCTTCATCTGCTTCCGACCCAGAGTTTGCCTCCTATAATCCTCCTTTCAGCAGGCACAAAGCAGGACGCTCTGAATTAACGGAGCTCGAGTGACCCTCCGGAGGTGGATGAATCCCCCAAATACGTAAGATGTTAAACAAGTTCCCATATTTCATCCAAGTTCCTGCCACTAACTCACAGGAAGGGATAACATTATGAGTTTGTAATTTATTTCCATATTCTTTAATCATATTTCAGTGGCTGTTTGGTTTATGACCTTTAAAACCACCTTAGATTTAGATTGATGAATGGGTGGCAAATAAATTTAGCAAAATAAGCAATTTCAGCCTATGGAAGGTCAGCAGAGGACTGTGCAATCACGGCTTCCATTAATATGTTATATTTCAGTCAAAAGCTTTTAGAAGCTGAAGGTTTTCAGAGGGAAAACCTATAGCTTTGATGAATGAGTTTCTTCTAATAGCTGAATGGGAAATGAAAATCAAAGTAAGGGGAAAAACCACCTTGTTTCGGAAGTGGAGATGAAGTTAGGTGGTGGGTTTTCCTCTGGCGTAGGGTCAGGACAATTGAGTGGGTTTGGTAATGAAAAAATTACATTTCAGCTCGTAAAACCCTTTGAATAGTCTCGTGAATTAGTTAATTGACAGAGATTATGCATAATAACTATTATTATGATTGACATGGGGCTTGAGCAGAGGAGAGCCACGCAGGGCAGGTAAACTAAAAAGGCATCTTTATTAGCAGAGGTTAATAAGGAGAGAGATGAGAGAGCTCGATGGTGTTAATTCTCCATTTCCCACTGGCAGGTCTTCCAGCAGCAGCAGCCAAGGTCCAAGCTGGCCTCTTTGAGCAGGAAAAGTTTGTAAAATTAAGTGCTTGCTGTATATTAGCTCAGCTACATTCGGGGCCCCCCTTTTTGCTGGGGTATAAGATGTTGAATTAACGGGGAAAGCAAAGCAAAAGCTTCTTTAGGGACAGAGATGATCTTTTCTTCATTTTTAAAGCTATGGAGCTTTTGTGCAGAGCAGGAGCATGTATCTGTCGAAAGCAGCACATTGAAAGCTTAGTTAGAGCTTACTTCTGATTCTCACTAAAGAGTATTTTTGCCAAAAGTGGAGTTAAAAATCCATTGTAATAATTTTATTTTTTTTAGCAATGAAATACATTCAATTGTTGCTTCCAAGAGCTGTAGGTGAGGTCACTGGCCTGGATAAAAATATCTTGAATGACTCTGACAAGTCACAGTTGCCTCAGGGGTGATGTGACTTGTGGGGCTGGGGTTAACATGGGACAGGGAGCTGGGACAGCTCTGTCCCCTCGGCAGGAGGCTGCTGGGGTGGGCTGTAGTTTGCCTCCACAAGATGTTTGATCGAGGTGGCCTTGGTCTGCTCTGCCCTGGGGCTGGTGGGAGGAGGTTGTGCAGTCCCCGGCTCTGGGGAAAAGCAAGTAGAGATGCTTGGACTTGATGACCTGAAAGGTCCCTTCCAACCTAGATAATTTTATGAATCAATTCTTTGTGCCCTTGCCCCATAGGAGGCATGGCTCAGCTCCAGCCATGTCCCAGCCCCTTCCACCAGCTGAGGGACATGGGGCAAAATGTGGTTCGGGAGACCAAGGATCTCCAACATGGGTGCCACCGCTGCAAAATTCAACCCCCCTGTTACACCAAGCCATTAAAATTAAGATACCTATGACAAGCGAAGCAAAGACTTGTCTGTGGGACCAATGTGCCCATTGGGACAGGGTGGTAGGAGCAGGGTTGGGGCTGGCTTCGTGGGAAGCCAGGAGGTTTATGCGGGCAGAGAACCTGTTGTCTCTGGAGCAGGGAACTGGTTATTAATGCTTGAATTGCCGGTGATGTTTGCGTCTGATTTAGTATCACTTAAGTAAGTGATGTATGATTTCAATTAGGAAGCAAAGATGCTTACTGCATCTCCATGATATGTTTGGATGGAGAAAAGTGCTTTGCACGGTCTTTCTGTTCCGGGGGAGGTAAATGGAGCACGGGGGGTTCTGTGGGTTGCTCACTGCAAAGTTATTTCAATGTCGGCGGGGAAAGCAAATGGCACCAAGTTCCTCCCGTGTGCCAAAGTCAATGTAAAGTTGCTGGGGCAGAGTTGAGGGCTCTGGGTGGCACTGGAGCCTGGCTGGTGGATGCCATTGGGGGGTGCTTTCTCTTGATGGGGGGTGTGCTCTCTTGCTGGCACCCAGTGGAGCTTCTAGAGTGGTGAGAACCTGTGGTTTTGGAGGAAAATGCGTGTTTCATCCTTGTTGCTAATGTGAAGTTCACCAATGTCTGTACAGGAGCACCTGGATTTATTAAAACCCTAAATTTTTGTCCTGTAGTACAAGGCTAACGTTAGTGCCAAAACAACACCCGAGGCTGAGCAGCAGCAGGCAGTTTAACCAAGACCAGCTCCATGATTTTTGAGACATTAACATTTGAAAGGGCCTTATGTAGTGGGATGTGCACATGTTCTGGCTGGAATGGGCACAGCAGAGCTATTGCATCCCTTTGCTATAGGAAACCATTGCTCTCATGGCCTTCTCACTGGTGGGAGCTGCTCAGGGTCTATTGTCTGACCAACAGAGACCATCAACCTGATGTACCAAACGGTTTTGCTTCCATAGCAGTATTTCTTTAAGAGCCACTTGGGGGGGCTGCACTGGGGGGGTGAGATAAGGGATACCCAACAATGACAAGCTCAATCTCTGGGAAAACAGCTGGCATTTTCATGAAGGTTTCTAAAGTCTTGCCTGTCTTCTCAGATCATCATCTGAGAACAGAGACGTGTAAGAATCAGATTGTGTTTAGGAATAAGCAACAGAGTATCTCTGATATGGTAAATTTTTAAATTATAGGTGGGAAAATGTACAGTACCAAGAATGGCCAAAGCCAGAATTTGTGATTTGGTGTTTTTCACCCACTGCCCAGAATTCTTGTTTGGGTCAGCTGGAGACCCACATCCTCCAGGTCTTCGGGTGCCAGCTGTAAAGCACACAAGGTACAGGGTGTCCTTAGGTGGGTTTGGGTGCAGATTTACACTGGAACTGGAAGGAAAATGAGGTTAAATGACTGACACAAGGGTCTCTTCACACTCTCCATGCAAATGTCATGATAGCACTGTGTTCCATAGCAAATTAGCTGATACCAGTACTATTATCCTTAGAAAATAAATGCCACAGTGATTTAAAATGTTGTTTTCAAAACCCGGTTGCTACTATCGCTCTGGGTGAGAGATGTTCCTGTGTTTCAGACATATGAACTTTCAAACTGCTGAGATAAACAAAAGAGATATAATTTGCCTTTAAAATAACGTGGTGAAAGTGCTTACAAACAAAGTATGGATTACCTTGCACTGAGTAGAGGAATGGTTGGAAAGCCCCTGTAAAGCAGTAACAGAGATCTCTTAATTTCTCAGTGATGCATCACCAATTGTGTAGCGTTGTGTCTCCTACCAGATCCCATCCAATCCATAGGCAGAGCATGTGTCCTAGAAGAGGAAAACCCCAATCTTAGCGAGTTCCTCTTGGAGCCTTTCTTTCTCAGGGAGAAGAGAGAAGAAATCTTTTTTGGGTGCTGGAGAGCCCGGAGGTGCTGGACACTGGCTGCTTCGCTGCAGTGTCTGGAATATCCTCTGAAGAGCAGTGTCCTTTCTCTCCTGCCACCTCCTACCTTGTACGTGTCCATTCCTGCTTTACCTTCACAGTCCATCACTTCCCTGCATCATTCCAACACGCTCGCTCCACCTTCAGGAAGGGTTTTCCTCTTAATTAAATGTGATTTATTTACATTTTGCTGAACTCCAAAAGAGTGTGAGAAGCCAGCCCCCTCTTAACAGATGGGGTCAGCTCCTGGACGTGTTGGCCATCCTCAGCCAAAGCAGCCTTCAAGTCCGGATTCCCACAAGCCACATTTTCAAGTTGAAGGTGAGGATGACAGCAAGCTCTTCAGATTCATGCACTATTCATGCAGTCCTCCAGGCTCCAGTGAAGCCCTTATAAGATAATAAGAAATTAATGAAACGTGGCAGTCTACACCTCCACTACAGTTTTCATCTAGGGATCTCTGTGTTTCACTAATATTTATTAACTGAGTCTTGCAATAGTCTGCTGGGTCTGAATGAGTCTGATTCATTTTTGATCCAAGGGATTCACTGTGTGCAGTGAGTCCCTGGCAGGGTTGGGGTAAAACCTCAGCTCCTGCTTCCACCTACTGATTAATGTGAGGGGACACAGGCACCCTGTTTTGGACTCCTCACCCCCATTTCTATCCCTAGGGTGCTATGGGGTTTGCTAACGGAGCTGCTTACCTCTGCCTTCAACACTGTGGGAATGAAGGGAAAATTTTGGATCCAGTGCCTCAGGAAACTGAAGATGAGGGAGCTCAGCAATAATAAACACAGTTGTGAGTCGAGTTAGGGAGAGGGGAAGGATAAAATGGGAGCTGAAGTAGAGGATAAGGTCAAAAATGATGGCCCAATTCTCAGCTCTCCTGGGGCAGGCGTAGGGAACTGAAGTATCTTGGGACAGAAAGTTATGGATAAGGAAGGGCAGGAGAGGAAGGAGGGGAATTTAGGGAAGGACATACCTAAGTGAGAAAGGAATCACAGAGATGGGAGCTGGAAGGTGACAAGAAACAGGGGCAGGAAGAAGGCATTCAAAGAAGGACAAAAATATAGGGCTGGGAAAATGAGTTTCCAGGAAGGATTAGAAAAATAAGTGTTCATGTGCCCCTCTGTCTGTAGGATGGCTGTGATTGATTCATCCCCTTGCACATTTCCTATTTTTACAGAGGTATAAGTGTTTTTTTCCAGCTAGGGTATGTGTGGTGGTGGCTCTTAATTCCATTTGAGGCTGAGATCATCCAGCACTGGGGGCCATACTGGTCTGGCGCTAGAACCTCCTGGCAGGGTGATGCGTTGACCCTAGAAATGCTCCTCACTGAGAAGGCAGAGCCCTACACTGTCCACTTGAAAAGATGTGTTAATGAAAATTAGGGCTGTGATTGATGTGAGTGTGTATCTGCCACGTGTTGCATGTGGCAAGGAATGGGAAAGGAAAAGTCCATCATTTTTCAGGTTATTGAATCTGTCTGTGTAGCTGACAGATAGGAGGCAGTTGAAATTATGTATTTGTTTCAGAAATCAGAATAATCCCAGACCATAGGCTAATTCTCTTTCACAGAGATTTCGTATGCTTTGTTGCTTTTTTTTTTAAAAAAAAAAGAGATTGGAAAACTAGACTGAAAAATACCTTTTTACTCTTTATGCTTCCTAAACAATATTTGAAAGTAAGCTCCTTCTGTACTTGTACCAATTTAATTTTAAACTCCTTCTTTAGATCTGTGATATTAAGGAGCTATACATCTTTCCACCCATAGGTTGTGGCATCCTCTGCAGAGGGAAGGATGTTAAAAATCACCTGAGTGACTGCGCTCCAGCCTTCGTGGAGTCTGATTCCTGTGTTTCATACGGTGGTGGATACCAGATGCTGGAAGAGCCCCATCACAGGATCATCTACTTCTGCCTTTTAGCATCTGCTCCTAATCCCTAATACTCCGTAGGTGCCTTAATCCCGGAATACCCAAGGTTTGATATTCTTGGCAATTTTTCTCCTGTTTAAATTACAAACCTCACTCTACTTGTTAAAGTTCAGTAAAATCCCGCACCTTCAGCTGCAATCCTTGAAAAAATATCTCATTCCAGCAATTTAAACTAAAGGCTGGTACTGTAATTTCTTTTCTCTGCCTCCTAAAATTAGATTTTCTATATATTATTTACAGTTGTTTACTGTCATCCTGCTGTCATGAAGACAACATCTTTGTGGCTTTGCTGCAGAAATCAGTTGCCATCGTGCCGTGACATCCCCTCACACCACTCTGTGTCAGCACAAGGGTGTTCCTCACGTGGCGTGTTGAAAGCCAGAAACGATTTACATCTGCGGTCTGTCACTTGCCACTGAGGTTACTTTTATGAAAATCAGTGCTTTAAACAGCTGCTTCATGGGGGTTGCTTGTGCATTGGGGTTTTTTTTGGTTTTTTTCTTTTTGGTTTTTTTTTTTTTTTCCCAGTATCTCATCCTCTTCTGTTGGTTTCTGGTGGGAGAGGCTGAGCCTCGTAGGAATGAAGAAATTTGGGGTGACATGGACCTATTGCCCAGAGAAGCTGTGGATGTCCCATCCCTGGAGGGCTCCAAGAAATCTGGGGAGGGACTTTTGATCAGGGAGGGGAGACATAGGACGAGGGGGAAGGGTTTTAAACTGGAAGAAGGGGGACTGAGATGAGATACTGGGAAGACATTCTTTGCTGTGAGGGTGGTGAGGCACTGGAACAGGTTGCCCAGAGAAGCTGTGGCTGCCCCATCCCCGGAGGGGTTCAAGGCCAGGGGCTCTTCAGGGCATGCTTTCATGTGGCTTTGAGTCACCGGGTACCATACGTGTTACCTGAGATGCAGAGAGGTGTGTCTCACCTGACAAGGTGCTCTGCCTTTGCACCTTCATGTGTGAGAAGAGGATAATTTATTTAAATTTATGATGGCTAACGGGTTTATCTAACTGCAGTTAAAATAACTTGCTGAATTATTCATGTGATATTTGGAATCATGATTGTGGGAACAAATTAGCTGACTGCAAACTGGAGACTGATGTTGCTCATTAATAATGCATGGAGGAAGGCCAGGTGCTGGGCAAGCGGGTGGGCTGGCTCTGAGCATACAAATGGGGTGTTTCCATGTTAAAAATGTTCTTCCTGGGCAGTGGTTGGTTGGTTGGTTGGGAAAGTCTCACCAGCTCCACTGCTGGATGAGGGGTTGGGTGGGATTGCAGAAGGAGGAGTCTGCATTGCATGGGTCAGGAATTCTATTCAGTGCCTGCTGCTGAAGGTACTTCTGAGCTGAAGGATCATGTCCCAGGCAAATCCATGGCCATCCCATGGGGGATGTATACTTTTAGAAACATCTCCAACAACAGTCCAAATGTTGCCAGCTTCACTTTTCAGTGTGAAAGTTTGATTCCATAGAGTTGCCTTTTGAAGATGAAGCGGTACCTTCGGTCACCTGGCATGATACATCCCTTTTTTTGGATTGTGTTTAAAATGTCAGATAATGTGGTAGAAATGAAAAGAAAGCCATCTTATCACCTGGAGATCTAATGCCCATCTAATGGGCATTTCTTTACAGAGAAATCAGGTCTTGCAGCAGCAAAGAGCTAGAAGATATTTATGGGCTCAGGATCATATTAGCTCTGAGTATTTGCCAGATGGTTTTGGTGTGCCATCAGATAAGGAGGGTATAATACAAACAGGGCACGACTTGGATAATGAGGGGCTATATGTGAAGTGAGATGATTGCTTGATTAAGATAATAGTGGAAGCATGTGGAGAAGGAAATTATAATTTATATATTGCTGATTGTAAGGTTTATTTTAAGGACATAATTTAAAAATTGTCAAAATCAGAAAGAAAGATCCCAAGCAAAAAGAAGTCACCGAAAGAAAAGGAGAAATTGCTACTAAACAATAAATGTCGGAGGCCAACAAGGAGGGTCCGGTGGGCAGCAAAGGCTGGAAGAGCCAGAGAAGACAAAGACAAGAGCTCCCATTCTTAACAAAGAACAAAACCAGGAGCCATACACCTGTTGGGGTCAGGAATGGCATTGGATGGGTCTACCCCATCCTTTATGGGTAGATACTGCCTAAATTCAGCTGGTTGCACGGAAACTTCTGCTGTCAGCACTTCCAGTCACCCATGTCCATGTTATTGGGCATAATGTCACATGAGATCCGAGCTAACCAGTCCTGCTGCATGTCCTAAACCGTCTGGACAATGCCACATGATTTCACTGTTGACAGATATCTGGAAAATTAATTGCTGCATGATCTGGGGGGGAAATCACGGTGTCTTCAAATCAGGCCAAAACATCTAGTGTGGGTGTCACTGTGACCAATCTTCAGCATCTGGGCTATGCTTTGGTGATGGTGAATGTTGTTGGTGATGGTGAAATACCTCTGGGTGGTGGGAGACTGGGGAAGGGGATGGGTATGGTGGGTGATGTGGTAGGATGGCCATCTGCAGCAGCAAACAGGCATCCCCATGTCTCCAGCATCAGGAGCACGTGAGGACTTTTCTCCAAGGCAGCCAGTTTTCTGCCTGCGTTGCTGATTTGTTCATCTGCAATGTCTTTAATATGATTAATGTAGAGGGTTTTGCAAACTGATCAAGACAGACCTGTTCTGCCTGTAATTTCAGCTAAATTACTGTGATGTTCAATTTCAAACATACCTTTGATACGGTAATAGAAAAATGGTAATTTAGCATATTGCGTGGACTTCAGGCAAAGTGGAGGCAATGCTGAATATTGATCAAATACATTCACGGGTAGCAATATTGGGGGATAGTGATAAATATTTCTGTAGAGACCGAATAGATTTATATTGCTATCCGTCTGCAGGCTTGTACCTTAACTCCTAATACCTTTAATTAGAGCTGTTCAGGGCAGGCTTTCAGCTTGCTGCCGTTGTATTCCCATTATGAATCAAAAGTTTATTTGCTTCTCTGGCTGATGTGTGGGAAATAACGACACGGCGTGTAAGCCCACAACTCGTGCAGCCACCATCAAAACGCCAGGGTGAATGAAACTGCCCATGTGTTATGACCTTGATGCACAGTTCAAAGAGATGATTTTTCAAGCCAAATAAAAACCTTTCCCATTAGGCAGTAGATGAGCCACTTGCATGTGCTCCAAATGCAGCTCCCCCCTCTCCTAATTAATAATACAAAATAGTGGTGGAATAGATTTATGCTTGTCAGCAGAGCCGTTAACTGTCATGCCACTGATGAGTCAATGGCTTGTTGTATCATAAGTGCTGATAATACCCAGATCTGGGCTGGGCACTAAGCTGTGATACGGCAATTTAGTTTCCACACGCCATTTAGTTATGCTTTTATTTCAGACTAATCTCTGTTTTTTTCCCCTTTTAATTTCAGTTCTAATGCAATAGGCTCAACAGTGACCCAGGTCACTGTGTGAGAACTTGCTGTCACAGGCTGAACTTCAGCCGTGACTATTTCTGCAGGATTTGGAGAGAAGGATGCCTGGCAGAGCCAGGGGAACAACCAGCTCGTGGGCACACCAGCTCCTGGTGAGGACCGAAGCCCATGGTTGCAGAGATCCTACAAGCAATGGGAAAACAGCTCCACAGGTAACTGAGGTTCCATTTACCTTTCCACAGCAACACCAAATTCAAAAATCCAAATGAATTGCAAAAGGAAGAAGTGTCCTGCTCCTAAAAAAACTAAAACACCTAAAAAACCAGGTGTTTTTTAGAGGAAGGGTAATGTAAGGGCTCTTGAGCAACTCACATAACCTACCTGGACTTGTGCAAAGCATTTGACACTCTCCCACATGACATCCTTGTCTCCAGATTGGAGAGACATGGACTTGGTGGATGGACCCCCTGGTGGGTAAGAAAATTGTCTGGATGGTCGATGTCCAAGTGGAGACCAGTGACGAGTGGCATCCCTCAGGGGTCGGTGCTGGGACCTGTGCTGTTTAAAGTCTTTAGATATTAGGAAGAAATTCTTTACTGTGAGGGTGGTGAGACTCTGGCACATGTTTCCCAGAGAAGTTGTGGATGCCCCACAGGTGACAGGTTCAGGAGACAGTGGTGTATACTTCTTCACAAAACTCTCACCTCACCTTCACAGGCCTGCAGAGACTCTTTGGTCAAATGGTCCTTGAAAGCTGAATTTCAAAGCCTTTTGTGCAGCAAAAGACTTTCCCCTGCAGACACGGAAACACTCAATACTGTGCAGAAGAAGAAGAACCCTGAACCTGTTTTTAGTGTTGCTCCAGTGAGATTTCAGCAAAGTTGCATTGAATGAATTAACGTGGGGAAGGAAATCTTATATCCACACCTACCCTCACATGTGGCCTTCTCAAGTTTAGTAGGAAAATGCCATTCAGGGATACGTACTTAAAACAGACAACTGCTAATTTTTCAGGAAATTAAATGACAAGCAGAAAAAAAGGAACATCAGGCTCCAAATTATTTTTTTTTTTCCAATGAAACAATATCTATATATTAAATTTATGTCTATTTTCTCACATAGAGTAAACAGTTCTCTTGATCTACCTTGAAGCTCTGGCAGACTGGTTCTGAAAGGCAAAGGAAGGTCTCCCATGCATGTGGTGCCTGCAGAAGAGTGGAGGGTTCTCTGCCAACAGCATGTTGTATTTTATCACTCATGGTGATATAATGGAGAATTCACAGGGAGCCTTTATTTCTGCTGCCCCAAATCTCAAAGGTTTTCTTAAAAATTCAGTCTGACTGTTCATTGTGCTTGTGAACTTGTGAACCAGTAGGTTTTAGTCCTTCTGGAAATTCACTGAAAAATAAGAACTGGTAAAATATAAATGTACAAAGATCACTGCTTCAGCTCAGTGGTGGGAGATGGGAGGTAACCTGCTGCTTCCTGAAAAGCCTGCTTTGAGAAGGATGTATCTGACACCTAATTTTTGATGAGTTTGATGCCATTCCTCCCATTTCCTAGTCGGTCACTCCAAGATGCTTGGAGCGAAGTGTTTTTGAGGCAGCATTTCCACACATTTGACTTTTAAATTACGGTGGGATGACAGTGATAGCACATGGGTTACATGCTTAAATGTGTGAAAGAAATTGCATTTTATATTCTGTAACCCTACCATAGTGGGCTTTGGGTGAAAAATTCCATCAGTAATTTCAGATCCCACTTTTGCAGTCAGCTTTGCGTGGCTCATCCTTCCCACATGGCCGTCTGCTGGTGGCTTTGACACGACTTCGTGTGGCCGTAGGGATGCATTTCTGGCAGCACAGCCTGGGAAAACCTTTGTGTCCAG
>BJBW01000076.1:84868-281858 GCA_004320125.1 Scolopax mira | reverse complement strand
CTACCTTTCTGAAAATAGGCTTTAACATTACTATGATTATAGCCTAATGCAGGTTTCTCTTAGGGCATGGCCTCAATTTAAGGATTTATTTTTAGAAGGAAACTAAGTGAGTTAAACTGAAAGTAACCCAAGTGCTCAAATGTCACCACACTGTGGAATTTAATCACTGCAAGTAGCCAGTCAGTAGCTTTTGAGCTATGTTATTTGGGCACAGAAAGTCAAAGGCTCTTCTTATTAGTTTGTTTCAGTATTTTTGCATATTGAAATTTTTTGGAATTTTCCTGCACGATTCCTGTAGAATTTTATGAATTATAAACCAGGTAGATTTTGGAACATGCAAGAAAATAGACATGCAGCCCCAAATAAACCTATGTTTCACTGGTCATCCTGTTGTATTTGAATCTGCCAGGAACTCTACAGTGGTGAAGAACACCCTGCTCTGCTACCACAGAGAAGCTGAGAACTTCCACATCATTTTTGCTCTTGACAGTGCAGCCTGTTTAGAATAGGGATGTTTAAAAAGGCCACCTGTTTTCAGAAAAGTTATTTCTGATATATTTTGATAGAATCATAGAATGGTTTAGGTTGGAAAGGACCTCTAATGACCATCAGGTCCAACTCCCCTGTCCTGGGCAGGGACAATTCCCACCGGACTTCAAAGTCCCGTCCAACCTGGCCTTGAATGTGTCCAGGGATGGGGCAGCCACAGCTTCTCTGGGCAACCTGGGCTAGTATTCCACCACCCCCAGAGTAAACATTTTCTTCCTTCTGTTTACTCTAAATCTTCCCTCTTTTAGTTTAAAGCTGTTACCCATCGTCTTATTGCAACCAGCCCTGTTCAAAAGCTTGTCCCCATCTTTCCTGGAGCTCCTTTAGGGACTGGAAGGGGCTTGAGGCACTCCCCAGAGCCTTCTCTTCTCCAGGCTGAAATTCACCAACTCTCTCAGCCCCGCCTCCCAGCAGAGGGGCTCTGGGCCTCCTCTGGCCCCATCCAACAGCTCCATGTCCTTCTGCTGTTGGTGGCCCCAGAGTTGGAGGCAGCACTGTGGGGGGGGCCTCACCAGAGTGGAGTAATGATTCTGAAGAGCTGTGGATAACTGTGACAAGGCTGCATTGAAAAAAATACAGAAATCACTATCTAAATGAGTTATGAATCCTGGAATATTTAAATTTTTTTTGTTACTATGTCTAAAAGCAAAGGAAATGCCATCTAGTTTTTGAAAATGGGAGGGAGCCACACATCTTTTAAAACTAACTGCAGAGTGTCTGGATGGATGGGATGCCAGAAAAGTGAATACTGGAAGAGGATGTTTTGTGTATGTGCAGGTAACTGCTCACACTGCAATACCTGGCCTGCTCCTCTGAAATATCCATGATTTATTCTACGTACAGTGGCAGCAGATGGTATCGGAGGTAGTTGTTCGACCATTTCTTTATCTCAGTGATGACAGCCACTAACATCAATAACATCTGCTTTATTTAAAAAAAAAAAAAAAGGAAAAAAAGAAAAAAAAATGAAAGTTGCAGAAGCTCTGAGCTTGGTCTTGGCAGAACAGCAGTGATATTGTCCTTGGCTCATGGATGGAGAAGGCACTGGAAAAAGCATGTAAGTGTCTGAAAGTGCCACCAAAGAGGGAAGGCAAGACAGATCCTGCTTTGTTTTAAGCAAATATCCAAAACGCCCTACTCTGAGGCTGGTCTGAGCTCAGGGGAGCTGAGCTTGACACAGCTGTGGCCAGCTAGGCTGGTTTGTATTTCCACTGCCCATCACCCTTTTATATTCTTTATTCATATACATAAGATAATAAGGCTGAAAGAGGGAAATGGGTACAGTGATGGAGAATATATAAAGAGAGCAGATGATGCTAAGTAATGACCGTTAAACTACGTAATAAATCCTTAGTGATGGTACAAAACCTTTCCATCTGCTCACAAGGTAGAATTATTTCATTGCTTCCAGGCCCCGTACGTGGATATATAAGTCAGTGCATCAGCATCTTCAGGGACACATCCATAATAAAGATAATACTAATTTTCACAGCAATGTTTTTTCCTGTCAGGCAAAGGTAATTAAGTGGTTAAAGGAGAACTCAGTTTGCTACCTAATGTAAAAAATAACTCATGCGTTTTATGTCTCCTAGTCTTCTAACTTTCACCAGTGTCAGGCCACATTGGTTTTGCATTTAATGGTGACAACCTCTCAGTTGATACAAGACAGAGCATTCTAAGCGTGGGGTTTCTAACCACTTTTCTTTTGTGTCTGACATCCCAGGTACCCACGGGCTTGAGGCATGATCAGATCGTGGCTCTGAACTAATCAGATTTAATGTAGAAATAAAAGAATGGATCCAAAACGAGGTGGAACTAACAAATGAAAATAATAAGGAAATTTAATGACAGTAATTGAAAAGGTTTTGAATGTCTTAGCTGTGGTACAATAACACTCCTTTACTATTTATCCAGCCATGAGACCAGTTATTTGCTTTTGAAGAGTTTTGCAAAGGTATATAGATTCTTCCAAGTGCTGTATTTTCTGTACCTGCTCTACCTAGACTAATTGAAAAGCTATCACGAGAAGGAAATTGGGGTGGTGTTGGGAGGTTGTGCTTGTGCTCTGATCTTCAGGAAGATACAGAAAACGTCCAGAAAATTAATTGTTTAGACCTGAAAGTGCTCCACTAAGCTGAGATAGAGGGCAAATTTGGCATTCCTCAACACTGGTCCCAGGTTTCTGCCAAATCCTTCTACACTAATCATTATTTCTGCACCATTCAGTCCTGTATTTTCTACGTTTGCATAGCATATATTGCCAAATTGCCTCTGCAGCCGACAATGCACCATGGCAAAGGCAGATAGATTTTAAATTGCAGTAAGTTTTACACTATCTGTTTTAAAAGGGAAGATCATCCTAGAGCTGCAGAGATCCCGCCCCCTCCCAGCACTAGAAGTGGTGTTAAAAATCCCCATAAGAATAAAACCACATGTTGAAGCTTCATTTTTAATGTATTGGGGTTTGGTTTTTTGTTTTGTTTTTTTCTTTAATGTGTGTATGTGTGTGTATAAAAGTGAAATTTAAATCTTTTTTTCTGGTCAGGTCTCCATGAAGTCCAGCCCTCTGAGGACCACAACCCTCCACCATTGGCTCTTTTGACTCCCCATCATCAGGGACATGTCCCGTGGTTTCATATCCCTCCTGACCTGCAGTGCCTTCCAAGAGCAAAACCACTTTATTTTCTTCTCTTTGTTTGCTTTTTTTTTTTAATGCCTTTCCTCTTAACAGTGTATTAGTGGCAGAGGAGCTCATAGAAATAAGAGCTCTCCACAACAAAAAGGCTACAACAGAACTCTTGATACCAGGGAAGGATGAACGAGACCTTGAAACTGCAGCCTGCGATATATGGCTCAGTCGTGCTCCTGGGTACTAAAGGCATTAATTTCTGAATACTGTCTGCTTTAGTAGGTGATTTTTGTGAAATGCCTGGAGAGGCTGGTGTGTTTCACCATATACCATAATGAAGTATGGCAGGTTTTAGAGAGATGAAGGACTTTGCAAAGGTAGCAGCCTGACACCCGGATTCTTTTTGAGCATGAGCTGGTTCCTATTTTATCTAAAGCCTGATTCCGTCATCCTTGGAAAGGAGGCAGCTTGCTTTTGATGGTGAATCTTGTTATAAGTACTTCTTTGGCATGCCAGTGAATAAGAAAAGCTATCATGATTTGACACGTGAAACGTGAAGTCTCAATTACTTTTATGTTGTTTTTCCTTCTGTGGATCGGTGGCGAGAAATATATTTTAATTAAAAAGTGAAATATGATATCCAGATCTCAGCATGCCTCGTGGAGAACAATCTGAATTTGGGAGTGCTTCATAAGTCTTGGAGCAGAGCTTACGCTGCACTTCAGTGGCACGGGCTGATAACGCTGACTGATTTATTTGGCCATTATCTGACAGTTTCTTTACTTAAGGGAAAAAGAGGCTGCAGATGACATCCTGCATATTCAGATAGCTCGTATTGTAATGTTCCTTTAGGTGTTTTATATTTTAATCTTTGGATTTTTTCCTTCCAGGCCAAATTTTTTTAAGGGAATACGGGTTATGAGCTTGTGCTTTTTGCCTTCCTTCTTCACCTCCTGCCTGGCCACTTTTGAAACCCTTGACCAGCCTCACCTGAACTTGATCATGAGTTGAAGGCTTGGAGAAACTAAATCTCTGCAGGTTCTGCACCAATTGGTGGCAAAGCAAAGTTTTGCTCAGGTAAAACCAGGGAGAAGTTGGTTATTAGGCATTTTGTTTGTTTGTTTGCTTTTTTTAATTGGTTGGACTAGATGATCTTAAAAGGTCTCTTCCAACCTAGGTGATTTGGTGATTCTGTGATAACATGTGGGTTATTAGCTGGCATCTGAGATGGACTGGCTACAGCACATGCTCTTGACCATGCAATGAGCCAAAATAAATCCAAAAGCCACTGAAAATGTGAATTTCTGAACACGTTACAGTGCTAAAGTCACATTGGGAGAACGCTTGTCTCCGTATTAACGAGTTGACCCTCCATCCCCCATGTCATTAAGTTTTGGTATTATATTTTCCATTGGCCAGAAATATAAGCAAATTAGCTCCTTTTCTCAAATTAATATCTAATTTAAAATAAAAAGGATAGTTCTTGGCACATTGGGCAAAAACCTCTCCCATTACATTTTGAAGTGGTCTGAAAATGTAGTGGGTGTTTTCCTTGTCTGTGTTTCTTGCTGGTTGTTAAAGGCATCTCACTATTAATAAATAGCAACACATTCCTTCAATCAGTTTTAGGACAGAAACCTTGGCTCCTCCTCCACCCTAGTAAGTGGGCTGAAATGAAAGCTTTTTATGGAGCTCCCTCCAATTTCCCGATGTAGCATGCCATTTCACCAATAAAGCAGTATTTTTTCCTTAGCAGAAAATTGTATTTACCCGACACTTTGCTAAGCTAAGTGTGTTGGAAGTTGACCATCTTTAATATTTACCCCATAATGATGCTTTAGCTTTCCTTTGAATGCTCCAGCTGGTAGGGGCTGAACTCAATGCATATTGATGGATACTTCAGTGGGTGATTCCTCAAAGCAGCCTCACTAAGCAAGCTGAAATTTAGTCCATGCCTTACTGAATAACACTAGAATCATAAAATCCTGTGCTATGAGACTGGCAATCACTATGCCTGGTGGTGCGTGGTTTAAGCAGTAGTCTGTGCATCTAAAACCATCAACAACTTAAAAAGGAATCAAAATCCGCTATGACAAAAATATAGATGGATAATTATGCAGTATTTTAATAGAATCATTAAAAATTCATTATATTATCTGCATATCTTGCTTTCTTAAAAAAAAAAAAAAAAGAAAATGAAAAATTTTAAAAATCCTACCTCTCTTGAATTAGAAAGTGATGTGGAATTTTTTATGCTTTGCCCCAGAAATGACCTACTGGAAGTTGATGACATAATGACCCAAATCCCAGTGATGTTAGGACTGCAGAGGACAGGAAGCTCAGGAGCAGGGAGTGGGAATGGGGCCCCTTGCCCAGCCCCTTTGGCATGGCCCAGCTGAAGCTCACTTTGGTGTACCAGCATCCTTCCCAGGGACATGATAGGGTTTGCCCTTTCTCTATCAGTGCTGGAACTGGTGGATCTGGTGGAAGACTTCTGTTTCCACCCCCTGTCCTCCCTGCTATGGCTGGGGAACCCTATCCCCTTCTCCAGGCATATGATTGTAAGCTTTCTGCTGAGTGTTTTGTGCAGATTTAGTGCACATAGCAGGTTCTTTTAATCAGGTTTAAGGGGTCCATGAGTGAATAAACAGGGTCTTTCTACATTAGTCCTTTTGGTACTCTAAGTCAGGCTACAGCTCATAATAATTGTTTATTTAATACTTGGTTTATGTCACTAATCATCTTTACTTGCAAGGAACTGATTATATTTAAACCCTGGGAAGTCAATGAGTATTTTATTACCAATTTCATTAAGGCCAGCATTTTAATCGTTGCCATCTAAATCTCTGCATTTGAGTAGAAATTTCTCTAGAGCTCGTTACTTTAAATATGAGAGCAATGGGTGAACCTTACCAATCACACCATCTATTATTATATTTAATACTGGGGTAGCTGCAATGCTAGAAGGACTCTTCAAATAAACAGTCATTAAGCATGACAGTGATAATGGAATGTGCACTGTGAAATTATCTAATTACTGACACTTCGAGTCTGTATCAACAATTTGTTTTGAAATAGAATATAATTAAATTCTTTTGCTCCAAGTACATCTCAAAGAGCAATAAACTTTCAGACTTCAAATAACGAAGAGTGAACAAAAGGTGCCATGTAAAGATGGTTTTGAACATTTGGAAGATAATATTCTTGCAGAAAATGTATGTCATGACTACTATTCCTGGGCCTTTTTGCCGGGATCTATTAAAACCTGTTGACGGTTATGGAAATGAAAAGGATGTTCCCAAAGGAAGGGGAGAAGATGAGAATAGTAACAGATGCTACAGCACCCCAGAATGCTTTACTGTTGGCTGTGAAAGATATCTAGAGCCTGATTTGAACAGTAATTGCTTTATTGGGTCTTAGCTTTGAAAAGTAATGCAGCAAAATGAACAGATGCATCTAATCTGTTATTCAGAATAAGAATGATCATAGATGCTTCTAAGTGTGGAAGGTCATCGTTCCAATTTGTTGACACAGGCTGTGAAACAGAAATGTAAGTCAGCCTGCTAAGTAATAATTAGAGTTAGCAGGACACTTGGAAAGGTGTCTGCAAACATGTTTGATCCAAAGCTGTTAGTTTTCTACAAATCTGTTAGTTTTCCATAAATCTGAGTATTGCCGAGAGCAGCTTGAAATTTGCAGATGCGGAAGCCATGGATGAGGCTGTAGGGTGTGCTGCTGGTGATGAACAGTGATGCAAAGACAGTAGAGGACACAAGAAGAGCTCAGGAGGTGTGAAGCCATCTCTTGCTTGGTGTCACTCATGCAGTGGGTGCTAGCTCACAGACGAGGACCTTCAATGCTTATAAATACTTAAAGGGTGGGTGTCAAGAAGATGGGCCTGGTCTCTTTTCAGTGGTGCCCAGTGACAGGACAAGAGGTAACAGGCAAAAACTTGAACATAGGAAGTTCTATCTAAACGTGAGGAGGAACTCCTTTGTATTGAGGGTGGCAGAGCCCTGGAAGAGGCTGCCCAGAGAGTTGGTAGAATTTCCTTCTTTGGAGACATTCAAAACCCGCCTGGACACATCCCTGTGCAACCTGCTCTAGGTAGAGGTGCTGTGGCAGGGGGTTGGACTGGGTGATCTCCAGAGGTCCCTTCCAACCCCTATTATTCTGTGATTCTATGACCTCACATTGGGCAGGAGGTGTCTTGCCCTCTGCTCATAGGAAGACATTGCATTAACTTTGTCAGAAGTCTCTGATGAAAGAGAATCCAGAATTTTTTGAGGGGTTGCATTTCCAGGTACTAGCACATGTACCCCTGTCAAGAGGAAGAGTAAAATTCAGGAAAGAAAAGACAGCAAAGGAAAGATAAAAAGTATGTTTTCCAGATTACATTGCTTGTACTTTGCTCGAGCTCCTCCCTGTTTATGTTTCTAAAAAGAAATCTAGGTTGCATGCATGTAAAAAAAAAAATGTTGCTTTTCATCTATGAGCAAGAAAACTTGGGAGTAGTGTTCTCTTTTTGACATTTTTCCAAATTAATTAGAAAACGTATAACCCATCAGTATAAAAAAGCCAAGAATGTCATCTCTTAAGTTTCGCAGCCCTTAATAAAAGTCAGGGTGGCACCGCTCATTCGTGACCACCTGATGTTTATGGCTGCTGCTTCTGAAGTGCATTGTGTTTCGGCGTCCACCTTGGCTTGTGTCCATTCCTGCTTTAACCTCAATGACTTTGGCAGAGTTGTTGCAGGGCTGAACTTCACCCGTTTTTGTCTTCAGCAGAGTATGAGGTTGGCTGCTCGCGCGTCGAATATGAAACTGTGTACAACTGGGCAGCCTAATGCTAATGGAATCGATACAGCAAAAGAGATCTCACAACCCTTCTGTACTTTTTACAATTTACTTTGTTCGTCACCCATTAATTCTTCCATTGATTTTGCTATAAAACACAAACTGCATTCCTATCACAGCCCAAGAAAAAAGCACATTGATTGTATTGGAACAAGGTATGTTGTAAAAATGAAATGCCTAAAACATTTAAATGTAGTAAGCTCTGCTAAAGTACATAAATCACATTGTTTAATGTTGTAAATGAGTGGTGCTGCCTTAAACAAGGGAAAAATATGGTGCCATAAAACAATTTTGACACAAAATAACAGTCTCTGTTTCTCTGTACCTGCCATTTTAGAAATGCTATCAATAATGGTTACGGTTGTTTGCAAGTGGGAGGGGGGGAAATGTTCTCCATATCCCCTTTGAAAAGTTCCCTCAAAGTCACTTTGTAAAATCGACAACAGCAGTGTTTTACCGGGCTATAAATAAAGCCTGATTATTACTGTGTCCTGTTTACTTTTATCATTCACTCATCAAAAACTTTCTGATGCCTCATTACTAATGATCGTTTCACGAGCCAAAGTCGAGCCATGTGTTATTGAGGGGGAGGGAACCGCAGCTCTTGGTGCGCAGCACCTTGCTGAGCACATTGTCTGAAGATCATGGACACTGTTCCACCAGCTTCAAGGGATGATGGTTAGAATCATAGAACCATAGAATGGTTTGGGTTGGAAGCGACATTAAAGATCATCACTTCCAACCCCCCTGCCCTGGGCAGGGACACCTCCCACCACACCAGGTTGCTCCAAGCCCCCTCCATCCTGCCCTTGAACCCCTCCAGGGATGGGGCATCCACAGCTTCTCTGAGCAACCTGTTCCAGTGTCTCATCACCCTCACAGGAAAGAATTCCTTCCTAATATCTAATATAAATCTTCCCTCTTTCAGTTTAAAACCATTACCCCTTGTCCTATCACTCCACACCTTGATAAAGATTCCAACCCCATCTCTCCTCTAGGTACCCTTCAGATACTGAAAGGCTGCTATAAGGTCTCCTGGGAGCCTTCTCTTCTCCAGGCTGAACACCCCCATCTCTCTCAGCCTGTCAAAAGCCCTGGTTCAAAGGGAATTCATTTTTCTGCACCACTTAAAGTTTAACCCCGAGACGAGCAGGCTACTGATGAGGTCTAATTATGCACTGTGAGAGCGTCATGGCAGTGAAGAGTGGAAAAGGAGAATTTAATGATGATTATAAAATAGGTGCACTTTGTGACCAAAATTATGGTTGGAAAAATCTATTGGAGTTGAGATATCCATAGTGTTTCAGGGAACTGGTCACAGTCCAGGTCTCCACTAAGCCCAGTACAAATCCAGTAAAGTCGCTTTGGAAAACCTGCCGTGAACAACAAGAGAAGTGGCAGCAGCCAGACAGGGATGGATTTTGGCAGCAGGAAAGAAAATGGATGCGGGTAAGAAGGCTTGGGACTTGTCTCAACAGCTTAAAAACCTAAGCTGTTTCCAAGGTTTTCAGGATCCATGGAAATAGATTTGATGGGGAGGGTAAAAAAGAGAGGAAGGCAGGAAGAAAGCAAAACTGAGGGTGATTAATGTGGGTATTGTGCATTTGCTTAACACTTAAGCTGATCAGAGCAGGGACCTTGGCATCCTGCTCAGTGCTGTGCCTGGGCATGATGCTACGAAATCATCCCTTGCGCCAAGTTTTCTTGAATGAGCTTGGGAGGAGGAAGGGAGAAAAGGAATTAACTCATCTCAGATTTTGAGACCACAAAGCAGGGCTGAAGCTGTTGTCTGCTGCCTGACCTTTGGATGGGGGCTCCCGTTATTTTTGTTCTTGCTTCATCTTGTTTGGTATGTTTCAATTTTTGATTCAACTTTTCCTGTGTGTTTCTCTCACCCGTGAATCAGGGAAGCTGCTGCAGCATCTGGGATAGCTCTGCCAAACTTTTTTTTTTTTAAATCCATCAGCTAAAGCTTCCCTGCTTCCAGCTACATCGCTCTAAAACCCAGGAAAACTCAAGTGACTGTAAAGAGGTTGCTATAGACTTTACCAAGCGAGAGCAGAATTTGGCCTCTTCCTCTGGACAGGATTGAAGCAAAGGATTTGCTTCAGGGGATGTGAAAATTCACTCAAGCTTCTGAGATTCTGCCCACGTGGCCTCCCCCAGGACAAGGCTGGTGGAAATGGAGCTGGGTGACAACCCTTGGTGCAGGCTGTAGCACTAAATAGCAAACCCTGGGGGAATCTGACACACTGAGATGCCCTTGTTTTTTGGGAAGGGACTATTATCTATAGGTAGGTGTCAAATTTGAGACTGACTCTGCTCAGCAGGAGATCTGCAGCTGCAAAATTCCAGTTAATTCCTGGGTGCTTCATAATTTGAATTCATCAGCACCAGTTTTCCCTGTGGGGTTGGCAATCATTCCTTCTTTAAAGTTATAGCGTGTCCTTCTGGTAGGAGGTTGCTCTTGTTCGTGTTGTGTCAGCACCATTTTTCCCAGTTTTTTTGGAAATTGCACTGTTGGCAGAGCATGGTGGGTCTGTTCTCCCCCATGGGTTTGCAGGGCACCAGGGTTTCTTCCTTGCTCACCTCTTGCCTCTCTCTTCCTCCCAGACATGGGGGAAAAATTCATAGAAGGACTCTAATGTCAAAAACCCTGTGAAACGGACTCCTGCTCCTGCAAGGAGGAACTCCATGAGGACACCTAAAAGGTTAGCTCCAAGGCTTTCATAAGTTAAGGATGAAAGTAAATTCTCTCAGCTCTCTCATCAAGGAAAACTCTGTTTTCCAGGTTGAAGCTCTTAATTTTTTTTTATTGCAAAGATCATTCCTGTAGGATCCTCAGAAGTTTCATTGGGGCATTTTGCCCTAACGACAGCAACTTTGGTCAGCTGCTGCCAATGAAGATCACCTGTAAAGGGTGCCCCAGGGGTGGGTGGGTGATGTAGGGCTGGTCCCTATCAAAACAGTTGTGGAAACACCAAAGAGCTGAGGAACTGGAGGGGAAAACACTAAAGGAAAGAGCCCCATCTATTTTTTTATGAGTGTTCAGCCCATATAGCTGTCTGGCTTCACCTCCTGCAGCACATGGGGAGAGCAGGTTGCTGTGATAGATGGGCAGGAGCTGTAGCTGCTTGGAGAAGTGGCTTTCGATGGTGCAAGTTGCTGGAGGTGTTAGGAAGGCACAAGTGAGAGGAATTAGAGGTGACCCTCTTGCAAACACCAGGGAGCTGAAGGTCTGGACCCAGCTTTTATAGACTCTGCTCAAAACCCAGCTCTCTCTGCTCCGCGGTGAGTGTTTCCTTACTGATACTGCAGCCAGGTGTTGGGGACACGAAATAATAACCAAGCCAGGAAATATGGTTTATGGAATCCTCTGTGGGATAAAATAGGGGCTTTGTCTGAAGTCCTCTGCAATGAGCAGAGTGACAAAAAGGCAAGTTCTAACCCCAGTCCCCAAGCTTCCTTTTTCACGAAGGTTTTGTAACGAGCAGCCCCTGCAGTCCTCTACCCCTATAACTCCTCCACAGCCCATTGTGTGCCTGCGGGAGGTTAATTAGGGATCCAGGCAAAGCTGGGGCTCTCTACTCACATGTTTTGAGTCACTAAGTGCTTGCTTCTATTAAAACTAACACCCATTTACAAGCCTGCCTTGTATTTATCTAACGAGCATAATTACCCACCGCCAAAATGACATGATCTATTTGAGCTAAGGCAGCTGGCCTGCAGGTGGGGGGAGATGGTTTTGGGTTTTTTTTTTTGTTGGTTTGGGTTTTTTTTTTTGTTTGTTTGCTTGCTTTGTTTTTGTTTTTTGCCTGTCCTTACAGACCAGCTTGGAATGACCAAAGAAAAGTTGAGAGCCTGCAGGATGATCATGGTCCAGGTCTGAGTAAGTTGAAAGGATTTCTTTTCATTTAAGCTGAGTTGAGTATGTTCCTCCCAAAATAAAAGCTGGTTTCCCACAGTATATTTCTAGGAGCTGTGGAGCCAGTGGCAAAGGCCAGTGGGTGGCTTGGGAAGCCTGACCTGCCTGGTCTGTTGGTTTTTCTAGTGTAGGGGTTTTTTTTTGTGGTTTGGTTTTTCTAAGTTTCTGCTGGTTGTTGTCACAGTCACTGTATTAGTTAAGCAGTTGATTGTACTTCCTAGATGCTGCAGCAAGGACAAGGTAGCTCAACTTCTGATAGGCTGGTTACCAAATGGGTCTCACTCTTTCTCCAGGCAGTTTCTCTTTTAAGTGACTGTTCATTGTAAGTGCTGTTTTCTGGTGGCCCAGTCTGTACTTCTGAGATGGTTCTGTGTGCTTGACTCAGTGTTTTGTCTCTGTAACTACTTGAATTGCTATTTTCTGCCTTAGACACAGGTAATTGTTATTGCTGCAAAATGCTTCCTTGGATGATTATCAGTTGACTTGTATTAATATTTACAATAACTTTTTTGTTAGTAATTTTTTTTTTGGCTACAACAGGAAATGAAATGCAAATTAACAACTGTAAAGATTAAAACATAATGAAATAGGACATGAACTCTAGAGAACTAATGAATAAAGTGGCTCGAAGGCACAAAAAGATGTCCCTCAAAAACAAACAGAGAGATAAATAATAAGATAAATAATTTTTAGGTATTAAACTGACAGAGAGAAAGAAATACCAAGTACAGGATAAATTGTTTCATGCCAGAGTTAAAATTGCATTCCTTTTTCTTAATAAAAAGATGAAGTTTCTCCCCAAAGTTAACCAAACGTGTAATTGCTGTGTGGTAGATTTTTTTCCTAATTTACAAATCAGCACGTTAAAATGTCTCTCTGTTTACTTTTACTGTCCCCGTCTGGTTCCTTAACAAATACATTGAGCTAATGGGCAATAACAGTATTTTTTTTTTTTAATTTTTGTAATAAATGTCGCCTGTGCTTTCCATTTCTTGAAATAGAAATGTGTATCTGAAGCTGTTGGGTGCTTTTGTGAGGTGTTTAAACCCTGTCTAAGCTGACAGGTATTAGTCCCTTCTTCCACAAAGATTTGAAGCCCTGATATCTTTTGTCCTTTGTGAGACATGTGTTGGCAGTTGGTTTTAAGGCTTTACTCCTTTGTTTGACCAAGGGCTGGAGCACAATCAGGTGTTGGCTGCTTTTCAGGGCAAACCCCTTATTGATGAGATGGTGGACCTGGACCTGGAGCTGACTTCAGTTAACTTGCAATCTGTCAGTGGTGTTTTAGCTTTATTGTTTTTTTAGCTTTATTGTTTTAAGTTGTCTTAGATCTGGTAAAATCATGAGGTACCTCTGATTCAGTGCATCTTTAATACACTTTCACATGCTCTTTGGTATGATATAGCTTTAGCACAATGCAAACACCTGTACACCTTAAGCCTTTATGTATGAGTCTAAAATGTCTCCCCTTAAAACAATCAAGGAACAAGTTCCTGAGGTGATGCTCATGATGGAGCATCCATTAGACTATGAATAGTGTCAGGGCTGGGGTTCTCCCTTCTGCTCACAGTTAAGCCACATACAGCTCTGGTCCTTCAGAGGAGATGGAGAGGAGCTTTAGGGAGTTACTGCTCCATGACACATGGACTTGGTAAGATTAGGACAGCACTTGTTGTCCAGGAGGGTACAAACCTCTCTGTAATCCCAGACCATCTGGATTACCCCAGTGCCTGAGGTGCGTTGCCTCTTGCTCTGCCTTCCATCACTGGTGGTTTATTAGGGAAGAAGATTAAGGTTTGAACTTCTGAAGTACCTGGATGCTCCCAGGTGAAGATACTTCCCTAGTTGGATTTTCAGGAGTGCTTGAGCCTCTCTGGAAATAACCAGGTTCAATGTTAATTTCAATTTGAATTACTAGGCTTTTAAAAAAAATAAATCTTTGTGCAATTTCCATTCACCTATCCTTTGTGAATTTTCATGACATGCTTTGAAGACCAAAGGTGGGACCTCACAGGAGTTACTTGCCCAGGTGAAGTTTGTTTGTATGTATGAGTCCAGGTGGTCTGGCTCTCCCACAGCTCATGTCTGGAGCCTGCAATGATTTGCAAGGATTCAGTTTGGCTTTTACTCAGATTTTTTCTTCTTTTTTTTTTTTGGCATATTTTTTGTTCTTGTTGACAAGGGACAGTGTCATTAAAACAAGAGCCCCTTATTTTTAAAGAGAATTAATGCAAACACAGTTTCTATTTATTCTCAGTGTGATGTCAGAATAATTCCGTGTATGATATCGCATTCATTACCGTACATCGAGCTGTGATGGCAAACAGAGGGCTTCACCCAAAGAGCAAAGAGGAGGAATGAACTCTCAAGAACAGATCAAACCTCAAAAGTTAATTTAAAAAAAGAGCTAGCTGTAAAAAAAAAAAAAAATAAAAAAAAAAAAAAAAATTTATCTTTTGTTGTTTGCACTTCAAATTCCCTTGGATGGCCAAGTAAAAAAACCATCTCTCCTGATTGAAATGTTTTCAGCTTTTTATCATGATGTTTTCTTGACTCTTAAATGTCATCTTTAATCTCTAGTTTCAATTTTGTATCATCTCACAGTTTTTGGTGGCCTTGAGGCTGCAGCTTGATTGCTCAGAGTTGGCACTTTCCAACTTGGTGGCACCTCACCATGTCTGAGCAATTAGACCAAGCATAAAAATAATACCTTGTACCCTATTAACTGTAGAAAATGATCTATCCCAGTAAATATATCTGAGAAAAAAACCCCAACCTATCGACATTGATATATGTTCTTCTCCACCTTTCCATAACCTTGGTGGCAACTTATACAAATATTTCATCTGCTGAATGCAGACTTGGCTTTGGAAAGTGTGTATTTCAACTCTCCATAAATAAAAATAATGGGCCTAATTTTAATTTTTGCTAGGGACCACTTATATCTATTTGGGGATAGATTCTCAACTGGTGTGAGTTTTCAGAGTGTTGCTGGAGCCAGAGGAGTTTTGGTGCCTCTCGCCTACCGAGGGTTTGTTTCTGGGTGTTTCATGGCCCCATCGAGTAAGTGCAAATTTACACCAGAGCGTTGCACGGGGCCTGAGCCGGAATGAGAAACTGGTCTAATTAAGTTTTGTAACTGAAATCATTATTAAGGTCTCTCTCATTTCCACTATACAAATATTCCAGCTGAAAGGATTATATTTACAAGTGCTATTTATAATTAAACATTTCACTTGATTTGCCTGCAAACAGAATGTAAATCATATTTTGCTCTGCTAAAAGGCAAGGAAAAAGGGGAAAGTGTCTTGAAGTAATTTATATTCCATTTTGTAGTGAGCAAAACCACAGGTTTATGCAAATATGGATTTGTTGAAGTGTGTGTATTTTACTTGTAACGGTACTTTATTTCACTCGGGCTCTGTTGGGCAGAGGAGAGGGGGAGGAAGATGATGAACTTGCTCATCCTCTGTGGTGCAGCTGAGCAGCCTCTGGAGATGGCCTTGTGTGGACTCGGTTGGAGGGTGGATGTGTCCCTCTAACAGTGACTGTCGCAGACAGGTTGTGCTCCCAAAAGATGTTTGGGCTTCCTCAGGTATGGGGGTACTGTCTGGAAGAGGACACTTGGACACATCAGGAATCCTTTTCTGTGGGTATGAGAAGAAGCTTGTCAAAGCACTGAAAGATGAGGATGGCCAACCTCTTTGGTAACTCGTGGCTTGGTTACAGATCAAATTTTCTTGCAATAAATGAGCTTCTAATGTTGCTTAAAGGCTTCTGGAGTTTTGTTCCTGAAGATGGAAGGAGACTTAAAAACTTAATGCAGAGAGGGCACTTCTTTACCCCACCGCCTCGGGAAGCTGGTAGCCAGGAGGTGACACCTCAGCTGTGAAAATAGGATGCTGTGGAGGAGTCACCAGGTCATTTCCAGGAAAAGGAAGAGTAATTCTGTGTTGTTAGTGGCGTGGCCCATCTCCCCACACAGTTCAGCTGCACCCCACATTCAGGGTGGACGTTACAATCCTACACAGGTACCAACTTATTTGTGTGGTGAACCTTTCTCTAGCTAATGTAGTTAGCCTTTCTCTAGTTAATGTAAATTACCTGAGGTGAATGGTAAGGATAAAATAACTTAGAAATTATACTCTTGATGGTAGCTAGTCCTGAATAGACATGAATTCATCTTCATGTTTGCATATAAACAACCAAATAAAATGTTTTGGTTTTTTTTTTTAAACTTGGTTTCTTATTCTCTCTTGTCAGCTAGCAGTTCAAGGTCCTTGTATGTGGCTTTGTGTTTTGGTTTGTTTTGAGCTTTTTTAAAAGCAGCTGACATAAACTATTATTTTTCCTTTTATCTGCTGTTTTTATGGGAAGGGGATCTTTCAGGAGCACTCCCAAATTTGCTACAGAGCCAAATCCTGTAGCCTTTATTTGCGAAGCTAGGTTCTGATTTAAATTTGATAAATAATACAACATTTTCATCCTGCTATTCAATGAGTTTCAATAGTTGCAGGCTACCACGAGCCCCTGCTGTTGAGGGCTGAAAGAGCCAGCCATGGGCTTGCACAGATGAGATGGCTTTGAGCCATTAGGAGGAAACACAGCATTGCCAACAGTGGTGGCTGATGAAGCTTTTCAGTTTATGGTGATGCCAACGCTCTTATCCAACCACAAAATCACAGTGTTTCAGAAAATTGCAGTGATGTCTGAACGGTGTGGCTGTGCCTGACTGTCCCTGCTCTTGTGTTTCCTGAAAAGAGGAGAACCCTCCTCTATTCTGAGGGTATGTGGCTCAGCATCAATGAGGAAGGTGGTGTCCCTCATCAGGAGCAACTCCACGGGCTGGAGTTGGAGTGCTCAGGCTTTGGTGTGTTGTGGCACATTGTGCAATAACTTGGGATTGTGTCCTCAGCAATAGATGCAGTTGATGGGTAAAAAGGGGCATGGAGAAGGCTCGGACTCAAGTAGGGCCCAAGATACTGTTTTTATGGGAATGGGACCCTTGGGTTTGCTACCTGGGTTTGCTATAGGGCAAGATAAAATGTGTTAGCTTTGGACACTATCTAAATGGGTAGAGAAAACCCAACCCTCCCAAGCCAACAGGTTTTGGAGATTTGGCTCCCTCTCCTGGTGTTTCCTTTAGCTGTGTTGGTTTCCCAGTTCTTTCTTATTCCCAATTCCTTTGGCTGTCATCTGGCTGCTTGTTTTATCAGTGCTTCACTGCCTTCGGTGCAGCAAGGACCAGGGAAGGAAATCAGTGCACTGGGGAGGAAGATGCAATGCTTCTATGCCACCATCTGTCCATGAATTAGGTGGTTTTTTCCTCTTTGAAATGCATTTTGTGAGAGTGTTTACTGAAGAGATGAAGTTGGAAAGAAACAGAGACAGATTCTGATTTATGCACGGATACAGTTTGGGAATAATTCAGTACTGAGTCATAGTGTTTTGGAACAACTGGAACAGGCACATTCAAGCCCACAAAGAGTTTGTGAGTTCAATAATTAAGCATCAAAAAAGTGTATCCTCGGCCGTGAGAGGCCCTTCTACTCTACACCCAGTTAAGAAAATGAAGTCTAAAATAACCAGTGAATTCTGAGCAAATGCTGATGCCATGTTTCCTTCTGGGTACTTAATGTTTTCTGCCCAGTGCTAAATGGGTTGTTAGTGCAGGTGAGGTTATAGGTGATTTAAGCTACTCAAGATGCTGCAGCTGGCACAGGAGGTGTTTCTGACCTACCCTTGGCTATAATGAGTGTTTCCTCTTGGAATGGGGTAGGGGATTCCATCCAAAAATGTTCACAAAGAACCGGGAAAAAGGAAACAAAGGAAATGTTTCCAGTTGGATACATGAGCTTGAGCCTTTCCGCAGACGTGTGGTCAATAGAGCTGACACAACAAAGGGAGTGTGGCTTCATTCAGTAATTAAATTTTCTACATAAGCTATAAAAGCATATTGTGTTCAGTTTAAATTACATGTCTTTTTAAACCATATTTTCACTGTACTTTAGGTATTCATCCTTTGATTACCCCAGTTAATTGAGAACTGACTCTTCAATTTCTACTGAAAATGAAATATTTTCGTTACTGTGGTGATTAGAAACTCCAGCCAAGGGTTAGACTCTGCTTATGTTAGATACTGTACAATCATAGCTCAAAAAGATGATACCTGCCTTAAATACCTCATAATCCAATAGGGAGACAAAGAAAATATAAGTATCTAATTACAAGGGAAGGGTCTGATGAGCGGAGGCCTGGGAAGGCAATAACCAAGAGATGGCTGGAGTGGGGCTGTCGTCAAACCCTTCCCTATGGGGGGACGTGAGTCGTGCTGCCAGTTCTGCCTGAGCAGATCTCCAAAATTAGTAAAATTTAAAGGCCATCTGCTGGTAGATTAGGTAAATAAAAATAGAATGTAATTGGTTTGGGTGCTCATTTCGGTCTTCTGGCTTATAAACGGTAAGGAAAAGGTCACGTTTCTTCAGGCTATCTGAAGTTGAGTGGATTTATTGTCGCGGCTTTTCATAACCCCCGGTTTAAGATGTAATATCAATTTCATTGTTATCTCGTTTTTTTAGCCATGGAAAAATCTCTCTTATGATGTTGCGTGTGGCACAGAGCTGTCGACGCCGGCTGGAGCCCTGCCAAGGGGCTGTGTGTTTATATCTCTCCCAACTGTGTTTGGAAACAAGGGGACTTTTTTTTTTTTTTCTTTTAAATGACAGATCAGTTGGGCTGGAAGCATCCCCCTCCAGTAATTGCAGTTCTGTAATCTCCTGCTTCTATACTTGGCATCGTGAATACGAGCCTCTGGGTGTTAGGGGAATAGCAGGAGCACAACTGGATCGGTGAGATCCTATGGCTCTTCCACAGCTGGAGGAACTGGACAGGAGAGGAAAGGAAGGGGACATGGGCAGGATATCCCAGGCAGGAGGTGTGTCAGGGTGAGCAACTAGAGGATGAAATGCGAGCATAACACAAGGGCAATGAGCGTTCCTTTGATTTCTTTCAATTAATTGGAAAGTCTTGGAGATGTACGGTGTGGCTGAGGGATGCATTAAATGATTTTCAGATGTGAGGGACCCAATTTAGAACATTTGTATCTATGTATCAGTGACACCAAACCTGGATTAAGAAAACACAAGTCATAGGAACCCAACTGCTGTGAATCACAGAATCCCATAATCAGTTGTTTGAGTTAGAAGGGACCTTAAATATCATCAAGTTCCAACCCCCCTGCCATGAGCAGGGACACTTCCCATCAGACCAGGTTGCTCAAAGCCCCATCCAGTCTGGCCTTGAACCCCTCCAGGGCTGGGGCAGCCACAGCTTCTCTGGGCAACCTGTTCCAGGCTCTCACCACCCTCATTGTAAAAAATTTTTTTCTGGTGTCTAATCTAAATCTCCCCTCTTCCAATTTAAAACCGTTGCCCCTTGTCCTGTCAATACGCTTCCTCATAAACAGTCCCTCTCTGGCTCTTCTGTAGGCTGCCTTATGTAATACATGTTCAGTTTAAAGAAAGAATGGGATTTGGAAAGTTAAATAACTGCTCACAAAGTGGTGTCTGTATTTTGAGACAGAGTATTTCAGCAGTCAAGAGAGTGTCCCAAGGAGGAGAGGGTAGTTGTGTTGCTGCATCTGCAGAAGTTCATCTAAATGAAGATATGACTAGGTGGAACACCAGGGTCACTGAGGAGGTACCTTTAATTCTTTAAGTATTTTCTTCAGAGCTGTTCTCTAGAAACATTTACCACTTCCTTAAAGTTTGAAATAACATTTCAAATTTTCACAGAAGTTTTGATTTTAATTTATGGAAGTAATTTAGTATTTCAGTGTGAAGTGATGCTGCTTTTAAAGCTTTCTAATTGATTTATCATGGGCACATGTTTCCTCTAGACATCTATTTCGTGTTCACACCTACACCTCTCCTCCATCCCACCTCCTGCTCACTGGGTGGGTTCCCAAAAACCAGAGACGAAACACAATCTATTTTTGCCCCGACAGGACTGGGTTTGTTACAACCCATCATGCAAAGGCACCACACGTGCCCCGCTGGAATTTCCACCCTTTCATTTCTGATATTCTAAAATGCCCAAACAATTTTAGGCCACCTTTCTTTAGATGCAACCTCCCACAATATATAGCTATGGAACTGTTTTTAAAGTGGTCCACATGGTTGAAGGGCACAAGGGCAAGGAGAAGGGCTGCTGTGTGGTGCAACTGTCAAGCAACAAGAGGGAGGAGACATCCTCCAAGCTAAAACGTGAAGGGTACCACACTGAGGATGGCAGACTCAGCACACAAGTGGGTTTTTCTTAGTTCATCAGGAGCTGGGTGGTAAATCCAAACAAGGCAAATCAATATTTTTTTTTATTTTTTTTTTGCCCACCCCTTCTCAGTCTTGGTTTTGCAGAAGTGCTGTAGGATCTCTCGGGTGAGGATCTGGCAGCCCTCGGGTAGGCAAAGCGGAGAAGCTACTGAAGAACATGTTTAATAAAGTAGAATGAAAACATGCAATATGGGTTGTGGGGCACAAAAATGTTATTGAGGGGAAGAAATGAGCTCCCCAGGCCCTGTAATGCAGATATTAAACAGCCCATTTCTCTTCAGCCTGTGTGTTTGGTGTTTTTTTTTTTTGCCTTCTTGCCAATCTTTGGCAATGCTTAACTCAGCCCATGTTTGCAGAGGAAAGAGGAACCCCATGCCATGAAGCTTGGAGGGGTTGAAGCATTGAAAAGTTTTTTTGGGACAAACCCAGTGTTTCTGAGCTCATCTTGCTGGTGGGACACACATGTGCTAGCTTGAATGTGGTGGGGGTTTTTGGGGGGTACCTGAGGTACCCTTCTTGGGCTGGGTGAAGCAAAGCAGAAGCTTTTCCTGGCACGCTGAAACAAATCCCTGCGAATCGAGACTGTGTTCAAGAAAACAAACCCCATGAAGATAAATAGGGTTAATCCCACCGCAGCCTGCAAACAAACACCACTGTTCAAACCCCAGACAGCTAACACAAACAACCCTGGGAATGCAGTTTGGAGAGTGTCAAATCACATGACAAAGCCAATATATTACTCTGTGACTTCCAATTAGAGACTTGCTGCTGTATAATTAAGTTTCTGATGACACTGTATTTAAAGTCATGTCAGTGCTTTCATTTATAAATACAGCTCCGCAGGTGCCTGAGCTCCCAGCTGGAATCTGGTTTTCAGGATCTAATCCTAGAAGTGATTTTTTTTTTTTTTTTTTCTCCCTTCTTATTTCAATTTTAAGTGTGGGGGGAAAAAATATCCCTCTGAGCAGTTAAGGTACACAGGAGGGAAAAAAAGCAAGTATTTTCAGTACGTTTTAGTTTTGCTTTAGGTCCCAGCTGTGGGTATGTGTGTTTTATTACTGGCATAAGGGGCTGTGTATGCTCAAGTCTGCACATTTCTATAAAGTATCAGTAATCAGATCTGGAACCTGCACTCTTGCAACTTTTATACTTCATACAAATTGCAAAGGATGTTAGTTTACCTATTTTTTTTTTTTTCTTAATTTATACTCCTTCCTTCATAAGATTTATCCACACAGAAGATGATGTCCTTGTTCTGTGGGATCCCCAAGCCTCTGTGAGAGCAGGGCTGGGGTGGTGTTTGGTACCGGGCAGGTTCTGTGCGTCTGGGATGTATTTATTTGCACCATCACGGTTGGGATGTGATGGGCTGGGAGTCAGGGCTGGGCTGTGTCTGGCTGCCCCACCGTGTGCCACAGGCAGTATGTGATGTTAAATCTCCTCCTATGTCTCTGCAATTAAAGCAATGAATCAAGGTGTTTGGGAAGAAGCCCTCCCCCTCCCAGACACCCGTTCATACCATCATCTTCTAATATCCCAGAGCTGAGAAAATCCAAACCTGAGCCAGCAGCCAATCCCATCCAGAATGACCATGTCTGTGCTTCTCATTTTAATTAATGGGTTTAAAAATAGATACAAAATATAAAAATGTAGTAGAGAGATGAGCATCACCTTTGGACTCTGGTTTGCCCTGAACACCGGGGCAGACACAGCAGACTGAGTTTTTCACCCCTGGCTCATGGGAGCATCATCCCAGGGGGGTGATGGATCCTGACCTGGGCAGGGGACAATGATAGCCAGGACTGTGTCCCTCTGCCAGTCTGAGCTGGGGACCAGGCTGTCCCCAGGGTGGTGGTGTGGCATGGCCAGCTCTTTTCCTCCTCCACTCCCTGCCTGTGGAAGGGAAAACAGTCTAATGAGTTGAATTTCTTTGGAATATCTTAAAAACCCACTCAATCTGTTGGTCGTTACAGTACATTTAGAGCCAGATGCAGATCCCCACTGGTCCTTTACTATTTTTTCTGTGCTGATTAAAATTATGTGAAGCCCTGAAGGATGGAGAGCCTGGAGAGGTGCTGAGGGTTGGTGGTGCTTTTCAGCTGGAGGGGATGGATCCTGAGTTCCTAAAGGTGGTTGCTCCATCAAATTCAACAGACATAAATAATGATACCCACAGAGCTGCAAAACCCTGTGTGTGCACTTCCTGAGGACTAAACCATTTGATTCGGTCTCGCTCAAAGGACTGAAATTTCGGAATGGATAACTGAATTCCCGAGTCCATTAAGCAAGGCAATTTACAGTGTTCTCAAGCTTTGCCTGTGGAAACACATTAACACGGGTTCCTCTTTGGTTTGTTGAAAAGCCATTATTCTAAATACAAAAAGGGAAAGAAAAATAATTTTGCTTTTTTGAAGTGTGGGGGGTTTTTGTGTTTGCACCGGCACAGGGGTGTCGAGTGCTTTGACAATATTGGAGGGAAATGTGGGGGGGGAATGCTGTGTTCCCACATTAGGAGTGCTCTCACCAGCCTGGATCTATCCAGGTAGCACCTGCTGCTGTCCTGGAAATCTGCATTTTTCTGTTTTAGATGTGATCTAGCAAATGAAGAATGAAGGCAGTCCTTGGAGCGGATCAGAAAGATGGATCTTGGCACACCTGACAACTCCTGAAATCACCAAAATATACATGAGGAGAGATAGTAGATTGTCCCTGGTGCTGTATCTGATAATTTAGCACCCCCAAATTGATCTTTAAGATGATTGATTGCTGTGATAAGATCAGTTGTGTTTTGGGGCTTTGGTTTTGTCTGGGGTTTTTTTTTTTTTCCTTCTCGATTTTCTGTCTCCTCCTTTAAACTCAACGAATGCATTTCTCCTCTAGGTTTGAGAAGAGGGATGGATTTGAGTGAAATAGGTGATGTGAAAAGGTTCCTCAGTTGAGGTTGGGATTGCTTTGTCTCCCTGAGTCTCTGCTTCCCCTCCCTGATCCAAAGAGCTGCTCATACTGTCTCCTTTCTTGATTGTGGCTTTGGTTCTTGATGGCATCTGTGAACAAAGCACAGGTCCTGGATAGCTCTGGGGATGCAATTTGTTTTCTGCAGGTATTGGCTAGTGACTTTTTAATTCTCATTTTGAAGAGCAGTGGAATTTATCAGTAGTTAACACGCTTTGTCTTGGAAAGGCAGCCCATGTAATCTTGCTGTTCAATTTAATGCATTAACACAGTTTTCCTCTCTGTCAGAGCGATGCTGGGAAGGCAGGGCCAGTTGTGGAGAGGGATACCAAGGTAAACAGCTCCCATTAGTCAAGTAGATGGGTAACTTTAGCCTTATACTCCTCCCTTATGTTTCTAGCAGAAAACACTTTCAGCCCATCAGTATTGGGGAATTAGCAGCAAATCTTGTTTATCTGTCATATGCTACCGAAGTAAACACCATGTATTATCTCAGGCCACCTATGAAAAAATCACTTGAAGATGACAAAATGAGTAAGACCTTTTTCCTGTTAGTGGTGACAGTATCTCTGTGTTGATCTACATGAAGTCAGTGTTGTATAAAGATACCCAAGTCAGGGAGGAAAGGGTTTCCTTTAGATGGAGTTGTTGTTAATCTCTGAATTTCTCGTGCTGGTCTGTCTTTTGCATTTTTAATTATTATTTACTATATATATCCCCCTTTATAGCAGTAAGGAGGAAATCCTCAGGTTTGCATGAGTAACAGTGTGTCCCTTGTTGACTTAGGAAGGCGCTTCCCAGCTCCTTTTGAGAGGAGTTCACAACTTGCTGGTAAAAAGTTATTCTTTCTGTTGACTTCAGTGGTCAATTTATTGTTGGTGGTTTTTTTTTTTTTTTCCCCAGTTTGTTGATTTTTTTCAGGCAGACTGCAATAATTTTTCTAGTTATTTTTGCTTTACTTAATAGTGTCTAGAAACTTGCTCTACCTGTCAGGCGCAGCTAAAGCCTTATGGGTTGTCAATAAGAGGGTGCTCTCAGAGCCTTCAGCAAAAATGGTTTTATAGAAATATTTTTAAATATCACAGCATCAAGCAGTGCTAGTTTATTTTGCTTTTGTGTTCTAATTGCTATCCACCGGTTGAAATTTTGGCAGACCGTTTACTTGAACAAGATGATGTACCCAAGGGTAGGAAAGAAAGGACAATACAGACAGGGGTTACTGCAAGAAAAGGTGCAGGAGAAACTCACTTTAAGCCTATTTAGAGGGCTGACAGTTGATAGATAACATATTCCTACATATACAGGAAGAAATGGCATTTAGAAGGAAAGTGGGCACTCTTTATTATTATTATTACTTCTGTCAATGCAGGTGAAAGAAAAACTTTCTTTAAAGATATTTCCACAGAACACAGGTAACTGAAGCTCTGTACCACGAGGCAGAGTTGCAACCAAAGGTTTGACAGCAATTAAGAAAAGATTAGGCAGGAAAGATAGAAAAGAGAAGTTCTGGAGATGCTAGTAGATTGTATTGTGAAAGAAGTAGCGTAGAAACAAGCTGGTTACGTTAAAACCAGAACAGTGATGAGAAGAATGCTCTGACCAGGTATTTCTTCATGACTAGTAAATGGTGAGTGTGTGGGCATTTGTGTGCTCACGCTCATCTATGTACGTGTGAACCTTGTGCTGATAGGGATTATCTGAGAAGTAGTAGGTGGGCGCATGGTTTTTCCTTGCTCTTTCACTCTTTCCTTGCTTTTTCACTTTCTTCCACACTTTTTCAACAAAAAAAGTAAACCCCACCTTTTAGAAAGTTGGAAAAGAAGATCCTTCTTGTTCTTTACCTTGCCCTGAGGTGCAAGGTAATAATCAGAATAATCAATGTGGTGATTCAAGCTTAATCTGGATCTCTTTTGACTTGCAAACCAGGTACGATTGTCCATCTTGACCTATCAGTGTAGGGACAGAAGTGATGCAGTGTGAAAAGCTCTTGCTCCCCAGTTTCTTCACTACACAGAGATTTCATTGGAGCTCTTCTTTAGATTTGTCTGAGTTTCCTCTGGCTTCCTGGTGAGATTTAGGGTGCGTGTGCTTCCCGCAAGGCTCACGATCCATCACGGGCTTAATGGTGCTTTCAGGCTTGCGATGCAAGGTGAGGCTTGCAAGATCACCCTCTCCAGAGGTCACACAGTTTGAAGGTCTGGCGAGCTCCTTGCTGCAAGGTGCTTTAAATAAAGCAGGGTGTTATTTCCTAGATTATCTTGTAAGACTTTCCAGCAGGCTGTGGAGTTTGTGTGTTGCAGGATGCTATAACCAGCATGATACGACGGCTCTGCAATTCCAGCTGATGATTCACAGCGGATCGTTTGATATTTAGGGCTCTGTTCATTAATAAGTTATGCTCCATTTACCTTGTTTTCCCGTGGAATTTATGAGTCAAAAGTGCAGAGTGCACCAAAAAATGATCCATTCATCAAATTCCTCTTCTCCCGGTATAATTGGCTAACCCATCATCGCGGCCCCCGGGGGCACATTGTGCAAAAAGGTGTGTCCTGCATGAGCGAGCAAAACGGCCTCGGGAGGGGAAACAAGGATTTGGCTTTTGTTTGAGTCTGCAGGTTGTCCCAGTTGGTGCCTTTGAGCTGAGCTGCGTAGGCAAGAAACTTCCCCAGCCCGCTTGTTTTCTTGTTTGCCCTGTGTGTACCCTGGGCGTTGTGACAGCAAAGGAGACGTCCTGCTCGTCCCCAGGTCCCACCGAGAGCTTGAATGCCAACGTTGCAACTGCAAGAGTCAAGAGAAGGAGGGAGGAAAAGACCATTCTGATGATCTAGATCCATCTGCAGTTTGCTTGCTTGCATGCACAAAAGAATAGCCCAGCGGTGACACAGAATAGAGGTGAATTTGGTGAGGGGTAGAAAACCCTCAAGGTGTCAGAAGTTGTAGCACCAAGGGATTGTCAGCTGTGGGGACACAGGGAATTGGTGAGGGGGGCAGGTTATATACAAAACAGAAGAAAGGAAGTGCCTCTTTGCTTGCAAATGACAGGAAAATGTCTGCAGACCACAATGTCCCTAGTTGGCATCTAACCAACCAGCATTGTTTCTTTGTTTTAATGTTCTTCTTAGTTAAGCACGTAAATACTTACATGTTGGCACAATTACACATTGACGTAAGCTAGAGAAGCAATTTAATAGCAGTGAAGACGAAAGAATAACTACTGTGTGTATCCTTTTGATTTTCCACCACTTAATGGGTAAAGCCCTAAACAGAAGACAAAGCAAGAAGTAATTAGAACGTACTGCTTTACAGGATGAATTGTGAGAATGTCTCTACTGCTGTCTGCATTCTAGTGTAAAGATACTTGCAATAGCTTTAAATGACCTGTCTAGTTGCTAAAGCAGGGAGCCTAACATAGATTAATTCACCATTTTTAGCACTTGGTATCTTGTTTAAGGCTGCTTTGGGTAACTACAGCATCCTGCAATGTAGATACGCTGCTGACTTGCTTCTTTCCCTGGGTTGCTTGATGAATAACCATTCAATGTTGGAGGTATCTGGAACATGGTCTCAGCTGACTCTTGGGAGAATGGAGGTTGAGGGAGGTAGGATTTAGAAATGCAATATAAAACTTAATCTCCTATGCAGAGAGCTGAACATTGCATTGCTGGGCAGCTGACTTTCATTCTTTTCCATATCTAATTTTCTTAGAAGGAGTTGATATAAACTCAGAATAACAGACCAGGGGTTTGCTTTAGTGTAAAAGGAGATACTGAAGCTTGGCAGAGGAACAGAATTTCACCTACAAGTAACAATTAATGAGGAAAACTCAATTTAAAGAAATACCTTGCCCCAAACTGCTTGCTCCCTACTACGAGGTGGATGGATTAGTACTTCACCAGGCAGCATCACAGAGATGGAGACGATCGTGGCAGATCCCGGTCATGGTTCCTGCCTTCTCCTGTTGGATAGAGCTATTATTCCATCCAATTTAAAATATTTTAAAATGTCTTTTAGCTTTGAAGCTCAGTCAGGAGAGGCTAAACATGCTCCTTAGTCTCCCAAAGCCTGTGTCTGGTTGGTTTCAACAGAGTTGTCAGATGTCTCAGAGGTTCCTTGTGCTGAAGTTGAGGTGTGTTGGATGGTGATTTAGACCAAAAGTATATGGCCATTGCCTTGGAAAAGTCCTGCTCCATTCAATGTGGGTGAACTTGAGTGCTTTGTCTTACGCAGAAGTTCTCACTGATTTATAAGAGAGTTCGGAACCGATGTTCTCTGGAGATCTGGCTTCCCCCCACTGCCTGTGAGTGGGGCACAGCCAAGTCATCAGGTTGGGCAGGGGAAATCTGGTCTTCCTGGCCTGAAGACAGAACTGAAGTATGATTTATTATAGATTTCAGTTCTGTGCACAAACCTCACTTTTTAGTGCTTCTCCTGAAGCAGGAGCTATCTCTGCTTGATATCAAGCCAGTTGATGATGTGCTTGGCTGCTTCTGAGGGAGGCTCTAGGCTGACCCTAACCTCCCTTTTCCAAGCCAGGAGAGACTGAAACTTTGATTTTTAAAATAGACTTGCGTATGCAATTCCTGATGTAAGCCTGGAATAAGAAAAATTAATCTCAATAATTTGTCTTAATTGCGTTAGTACTAAAAGAGAAAAAACCCAAACATCCTCTGTGCGTGTGAGTGGAAGCCAGAAGAAAATATTTGGAAGTGTTTTGGAGGTCATGAGTATTGGATTGGAGCTTGTATGAATGTAATTTCTGCTGGGAGTCAATTCTAATAGCAATGTAATTTATATGAAATATATAGCCAGGGGCTGTGTCTCAGTCCCACTGAAGTTAATGGTAAAACTCCAGTGTCCTCAGTAGGGGCAGGATTTGATGCCTGGAGAAACATTTTATTATTAAAAGTTTATTAACGCTTCATATGGAAGGGCTATCTTCCCTTGCTGTGTTGTTTCATCTGTAGAGGTGTAAAAGCTGAGGAACTGAACAGTAGAAATAATGCACCAAACCTCCCTTTCCAACTGAAATTCTCACCGCAATGTTGTGTTGAAAGGACTGTATTGAAAACATTTGGCAAATAGATTAAAATATGGTTCTTTTAGACAAAGAATCCTCAGAGCAGGGCATACAGAATAGCTGTAACAGATTTTTATCCCCTGAAATTTCATAGTGTAATAACTCAGGCAACCTATACAAACAATGAGAAATTTGACTTGTTAATTTTGCATCCTTCTGTTGTTGCTCCTGTAGGATTAGCTTTTCACACACCTGGTGAGTCCTGTCCTTTCCTTGGTTCTGTGTACCTGGGATTAATCTCTCTCTGCCTTTTTTTTTTTTTTTGATACATTTAAAAATATCTCTTATGTTTTAGAACTTAAATTTTTGGGCCATACAAACACACTAGATGACCATCTCATTCCAGGAGTGTCAGATGTCATTTTCTTTTCATTCACGTGTACTTCAATGGCAATTTTTTATGACCTTATAGTCCTATCAAACCTGTACTGCAGTTATGGGTATTGCTCTGTCATATCACTTTAGGAGATTGTTAATCTTATAATTAATTCCCACCATAATCTCAATTAAATGTGCAGACACCTTAGCTTTGCGCTCTTGTCTACGGAAAATGGATGGTCCCTATTATTGCACGCTGCTGACTGAAGGGTGCATTCCCTGCATATGGAGTTGGTGGCTGCCTTTTTAACCTTGAAAAAAGGTGCCCTGCGGTAGAAAGGTAGCACATGCACACAGAGAAATGCTCTTTTTTTTGCTCTCTTTCGGACCAATTTTGCTGCCAGATGCGCAGAGTACTATGTGCCGATGAGAGTGTAAATTGGAGTTACTCATTTAAAGGATTTCAGCAGCTCTCCCTGGGTGCTTTTCTGCATCTTTAGGCAGCTAAACACATTTATCAACCTGACTGCTTGTCTCTGAGAAGTGGCTGACTGCTTCAGCACAAAGCTGGGGTATCCCTGGGTACTGGGATGGAGAAGGGCTGGGGCTGAAGGACCGTTGCTTGCGGTGGGTCAGTGCCTTCAGGCCACTGGCTCGTGGGATGCTGTTGCCAACCGACATCCCAAAGCCCCACGGGACTGAAAGAGAACTTGAAAACTTGCTGTACAGCTCTTCATCTCTGTTAGAGGCCTGGAGAGAGACAAATCTATTAGTGCTTTCACAACATTTTTCCTGTTAATATTTCATACAAGTAAGCTCCTGAAAGGCTTGAAAGGAGTTTTGAAAAATTACCGGGTATTAGTTGTTAACACTATTGATAGCAGTGGAGAATTCAGACTACTGAGCACTTGGGTAGGACCTGCCAAGATAAAAAGGCTGTGATTATGGGGTTGTATTTTTCTGATGTATCTCTAGAGCTAGCCAAAGGGGTTATAAGGCTGTATGACTTATGTGAGAAAGCATTTCTTGGTATAAGCATTTGCAGAAGAAACGCCTGTTCCTAATCAGTTTTGAAGTCTGCCTAATTCAAAAGCAGATATCAGGAAACCAAATCTGAAATGACAGCTGTGTCCACAGCTGCTGTACATCAGGTTGTAACCTTTGCTGATGTCTTGAAAAAAAACCAACCACAGCACACCAGACCAAGAGTTGATTCTCAGCTGTCAGTTCTGCTTTCCTCCTTTTGGCTGCATTTTGAGATTTCCATTGACTGCACTACTTTCCTTTTAAAAACAGCCAAAACTGGAAGATTTCTTATTCTGCCTCTTACTGGGTTTCCTCTGCTGCGTTATCAGTCCCAGCAATGTAGCTCTGTTGATATGATTGTAATTAGAAGCCGCATTTATTAACTTGATATCTGGCAGAGGGTGTGGGATCAGGGCCAGGGAAGATGATTTACCTCCTTGGGCTTTGTGGGCCACCACCAGCGGGAAGGGGAAGAACAAATGGGGCTGGTTCTGGGGAGCGGTGCCACAGCTCCCAGCCGGAGCATCACTTATCTCCAAGAAAAGTAAGCTGGAGCTGCTAAATCAGCTGCCACCTGAAAGGCGCAAGCATTTAGGAAATGGGATTTGGGGAGAGAGCGTTTGAAGCAATAGAAAGCACTTGAGGTCTGCTTCATGCATAGTTAAATGTCTTAGATATTTGCATTTGAAAAAATAGCAACTCCAGGTAAGGCCTTTAGCCAGAGTCTGTTTATAACCACTTTGAAGTCTAATTCATATTTTTTTTTGTGCAATTTTTCTTTTTTTTTCTTTTTTCTTTTTTTTTTTCCCTGAAGGCTCCATTGTGAAGGCCTGGGAGCAAACAAATATTATCTACAATGTCTCATTTTAATTCAAATAAGTCCAAAAACCTTCATGCTTCGATAGCTATAAACTTGGTGAGTTACTGGCATGTTCAATAAATAAATAATTAAAAAGGGAATAATAGTGTCTGAATGTTTAAAAATCAAAATCTGCCAAACAAACCCATAAACTCCCTCCCCAAACTCCCCCCAAAATTCAAACCCAGTCCAAGCACAACAACAACAAAAGAACCCAGCCCACCCCCTAAACTCCCCTGTCATTTAGAGGTTGATTCCAGGTGGGCTGGGATGAGGATTCCCAAATAGCACTGAGAATTTTCTGCTGCCTTGGAGAACTCTCAGAAATGGATGTGTCCAGCAGAGATTTGCAATCTGGAAGATCGGTCAAACGAACATTCTAAGATTTTTGTCCCCCAAATTCCACCTTTAAATAAGACCTATAAACTTTATAGCTTTACCCAGCATATTATGATCTTGGCTGGAACAATAAATTGTGGTTTATGAGACACCATGAATTAAGCCTTTTTTTCCTAATTTTGATCCTTTTCTTCCTACGTTACTGCTTAAGAAGGAGCAATACTCAATGGCAAGAAAGAATTGCATATAAATTGCGAGATTTAAAGTAGCAGGAGTAGATAGATATTTATTAATTAAACATTAGTTATGGTAGTTAAGCATTTAAGGGTAATAAAATGTAAAAGTGCTTTCAGCACAAGTTGTAGTTCTGAAAAAAAATTTTTTTTAGAAAAATTGTTGCAGTAAGCTTGTGGCTCGTATGAATTGCTGAATTTACTTGCTATACCAGACATTTCTTATACTAAAGAGTAACTTCAGGAATTGCTTTTATTAACACAGGCAACATGACTTGTGTTATCCGATCTTCTGCAAGGTAAAACATGGCGCCTTTCCTGGGAGATTCTAGTTTTACCCTCCTTGATGGTGCGTCCCTTTTAAGAAGATGGTAGACAAGTCGACCCTGTTCTTCATCTGGAGAATATATGAGAGCAGAAAATAGTTTGCTGGGCTGTAAAGATTCCTCTGCTGTGAAATGGGAAGTCAGACCACAAACATCCCCTTTGGGTCAGGACTTGGTGTCTGTCTTTGAGCAGGAACTATATCTGTTAATATTGGCCAGCTTTGTGGAGGTAGGAGATGATTGTGCAAAACGCTGATGTAGGTGAGTTATTCCTCACCTCTTCTCCTGTCTATATGTCTTGCATGCATAATGCCACGTTGGCATGGAAAGTGCCTCTAGTTAAGGGAAAAATATAATTACGTGTTTGTAGGTAAACTTAACTAAATAAAATTTAATTGGGAAATATGTAAATAGAAATACCAGACATGGTAGATAAGGTCTACCATGGAAAGCAAAACTGTAAATGTGATTCTTGGATCTGGAATCACAGAGTGGTTAGAGTTGGAAGGAATATTAAAGATCATCCGGTTCCAACCCCTTGCCCTGGGTAGGGACACCTCCCACCAGACCAGTTTGCTTAAAGCCCCATCAGGCCTGGTCTTGAACACCTCCAGGGATGACGGTTGGTGAAGCAGGAATAGCCATACAGGAACACATATGGGGGCAACGTGAGAAGCAGCTGCTTTTCCATCCAGTTGACAAAGATCTTTTTGTTGAAGGGATGCTTTATCGTGAAAACTTTGCTCCCCTATCTCCAAGTGACTTGGAGCCACTGGAGGGGGCTGTGTGTCTGTAACCATTGCCCGTCACATATGCACCCCAGGAGAGATGGGAGATGACCCCGTGGTGGTGCCACTTTGAACTGATGGGGTCACAAAAAGGGGACTCGGGTGCTGAGAGGGGAATTGGCAGAGGAGCTGTGCTGGATCTGGCCTTTATGGGAGCCTCCTGTGGAAATATGGCTGCAGTTGGCAGGTACATCTCTCCTTTTGGGGGACTACCATGTGAAAAGTGGCACCAATAACACAAAAGATGGAAACAAACCTCTGCTCTGAGATGCTGAAACCCCAAAGGTGCTTCCGAGAGCCTGCATCTACTTGCACACCGGGGTTAGTCTTTCCACATATCAGAATATCGGAGACATGAAAGGGGTTTTATGGGCTAATCTATACTTTTGATTTGCTTTAATGACCTTTGCAGCCTGTTATTTATACATGGCATTATTACACAGCAAGCTTCGTAATGCATTAGGTCATTAACATATTCGCTTTACAGCTTGTTGGTTTTGCAGCAGAGCTGACCTGTGGTGGGTGCTCCTGGGTATGTGCCTTGCTTCTAGATGAGGCTCCTTTAGTGATAAAGGCAAAAACATATTAATAAAATGAGAAATCTAGCATGTAGCAAGTGAGGGGTTGGCATCGGTCCGATGCAGCTCTTTCCCTGAGAACTGCTTGGATGGGATCTCGTTTGTCCCAATCCTGGTGAAGTTGAGCCTTTATTGACTTCTTCCTGGAGAGGATCGATTCCATTGCAATGCGTAACAAGACCAGGCAAAAGAAATTTCTCAGTTTTACTTCTAATTCCTAGATAATGTAATATAAAATCCCTCAGGTGATTAATTTTATATAAAGCCTCTTTATATTCTTATATATACCTTTAATATATCTTTTTCTGGACTTTCACTATAATTCTGAGGATGGGAGAAAGGCAAGGAAGTGCATGCCGCTGGCTTTCCAGGGGATGAGCTTTGCAAGGTGGATCATTGCTCATCAAATCTTGGTGGAGCTGATGTCCCTGGTGGGGCACCCCATGGCAGTGAGGTAACGGGTGTGTTTCAGAAGGACACAGAGCACAAAAGGAACATTGAATTCTCCTTTGCATCCTCCCCGTGTGTGGGAACCACTTTTTATCTCAGCTCCATTCTCTGCCCCTCTTCCCACACATTTCCCTTTGCCACTGGGTTGGGACTTATCCTGTTAATCAATGTAGCAAAAATCGTCTGAATTATGTCCTTAGTCTAAGTGGGGTTTTTTTGTTTGTTTGTTTGTTTTTTTAAGAAAGGTACAATTCGGAGGCTCCTGCTTTGACCTGTGCTGCAGAAATTGTTCCCCCACTGCAAGCTGTAGGTTTTTAACACCAAAATAAGCAAAACCTCCTGATGTGAGAAGGGTCTCATAAATGGCTAATGCAAAAGCTTGAATGAAAGCAAGGATTGAAACCAGTCAGGAGCCAAAATCTTTTTTGGTGTGAATTTCTGTTTTTTCAAGGCTTTTCACCTGGAATTGGAGTGAAAAGATAAAATTATGGGAAGAAAGAAAAGTATTTGGATTTTATTCTTTCTATAAGACCAAATTATTGCCTTCCTATAGTTGTGAAATTTGAATATGATAAAATATTTTATTTCAATTACCTCAAAACTCATTCTAGCCTATTAAACATCTGTGTGGAACAAAGTTAATGTTTCATCATGATATAAAATTTGAAATGGAATTAATTGAAATAGCATGTAAAAATACGAATTTTGGTGTTTCAGAAGACAGCAAGAGTTGCCCATATTTCTCTTTGACTTTTTAGCTTTTTAGGGGCTGTCTTGGTCCATGTCCCCTTGCCCTGGCCGTGCTCCCTCATCCCTGCGGAGGGTGGCGTGGCTGGAGCTGGGTGATGCTGGATCCGGCTGTGCAGCTCCTTGTTCTTCCTCTGTGAAGAAGAGCAACGATAAACCATCTGTAAAACAAGAGGGATTTGTAAGGTTTACACTTATTAAAGTTTGTAAAGCACTCTGTGCTGCCTCAGACGGATGCTGGTGCTGGTACATGGGATTGTTTTCCTTCTGTGCCGCTTGGGAGAGCTGCTGTGATTTGCTGTTCTCCCGGCTCCTGGGGAATCTGTGAGGACTCTCAGCTGCTTTGCAGTCTCAAATGAGATTTTTCTGCATCCTTAATGTATTGAACTTACTCTAATAGAAAGAACATCAAGACACCCGGGAGGTTTCATATCATATTTCATATGAATAGCATTATGGCCAAGCTCAACTTCTGATAAGGAGCTGCAAGCCCCTGCTCCTGCCTCCCTCAGTGTTTGGTTTTTATTGTTTTTTGTAGTGAGGAGAAATAGATTGACACAAGTGCACATTGAACATGACCACCAGCAGGAAAAATACTGCCCTGTCCCCCAAGTTTTGCACGAGATGGAGTTTTTTCTGGTCTGAACAGAGATGCGTTCAGGTTTTGGTTCCTGAATAGGAATTATTCAGGAAGGAAGAGAAGCTCGAGGTCTGACTGGATGTAGATTGAGGACCAAAAATTTGTAGCCAGGCTGGGGTGGTGTCTGTGACTACAGGGAGCAAAGGATGGGCATCGCTGCTCTTTGTGGTTGCTGCCAGTGTGTTGTGTACAGAAACCAGGAAATTCGTTATCCCTAATGATGAATTTCCACTCAATGGCTGTTTATGGAAAACCTCTTTCATCTTTGTTATCAACAATGATCACACAGAGGTTGTAAAACACTTATATTTTCCATATTAGCTATAGAGAAATAATATTAAATGTTGAACAAGATTGCATAGTGTATAGGGGGAAATGACATTAAAGCAAAACTACAGTGGTTTAGAAAAAGGGGGGGAAAAAGTCACAAAAAGAACTGAACCAGTATCTACTGAGACAACTTGAAAGAAGGCAGCAGGAGGAGAAGCCCCTCTTAGCAGATGGCTGATGAGTTGGCCAAATGGCTCTGGATTGCCATTTGTGTGTGACTGAGAGCAGAATAGAGCCCAGACGTGATCTTCTCGGTTTGGGCTGGGAAGGTTGTGGGATGTTTTCTTCAGAACGAAGCTTTCATCTCGCGGCGGTTGTGTTGTGTGACTTTGTTTATTTATTTATTTTCTTCCCAGCAGCTTTGATGTTAGATTGCAAGCCCGAGCAGAGCCTGTCCGTGCCGGGGCAGCAAACCGGGTGGTCCAGACCCCATTCCCCACCCGGCTGGTGATGAGAAGCTAACTTTATTTATTTACTTGTAGAGGGTTTTTTTTGTGTTTTGCTGTTGTTGGTGTTTTATTTGTTGGTTGGTTTCTTTTTTTTCAGAATCTGCAATTTCTAGAGAAATGAGTTGAAATCTGCTGAGATAATTTTGTGCTTGGCTATTGATTAAGTCCACCCTGTTCCTCAGCAGGCGTTTGTTGTCCAACTGCTCCTTTTTCTTGTCTCCTTGCTGATTATAATGGGGGGAAATGTAATCCCTGCCCCTATGAGAAAAGAAAGGCCACTTCTTTATCTACCCATCGACTCGAGACTCTCTTGTCCAGCTGTGTCCTCCTTCTCCCAGCTGCTGGGGAGGACACAGAGCCTCGGTGGCAGCTGAGCAGTGGGTTGGATTTGTTTGTTGCTAATGAGCACATTTTTTTGAGTTGATTGAAAGGGGTTTTAATATTGAAAGAGGTGCTGTGACGCTGATCTGTGTGCGCAGACAGGTTGCATAGATCTCTGCTGTGCTCTTCCAGAGTGAAGTTTAGTCTTGGATGAAATTATGAATTAATGGCAAAGTGTGGTGGGGGTGCTGGTGTTGAATTATTAACTATGTAATTTATAATATATGTCTCATTATAATAATATACATCTCATTTTGACATTTCCAAAACAAATTGTTTCTCTCTTTGCTCTCAAATCATACTTTTGGAGACAAAGTTAGTCAGTATAGAGACTTCTCTTTTAAATCAGAGGAACTAAGAGACATTCTGACTGCAAATAACATTTTGTTTGCTCTTTGACAGGAGGGAAATCTGGTAGATTGTCATGAGGGTGAAAAACAAATTTTCTTTCAATCTTGTTAGGATTTTCCTGCCTGAAATCCCACTTTTGCCACAGCTCTACTTGTCCCCTCTTTCCTGAGTGTCCAGGGAAAGGTGCTGGAGCTGGAGAAAGGATGGAAAAGGAGGGGGCTCATCCTTTTCTGGGATGCAGCAGAGCAGCAGGGAGCTCCCCGTGACTTAACAGGGCCGCTTGAAAATTCTGTCAAATTAATTTTCTCCCCGTTGTTAAAATGACAACCTCTGGCGATGGGGTTGACTTGAAAGGCAATAAACAAGGAAATTGCATATTCTATTGCCAGCCTATTAATTTCATCGTTTGAAACATGAACTCATTTTCTGCCGTTGCCCTGGGTGGTGGCTCTGTGAGCGTGTGTGCAGGTACCAGGCACTCGGGAAGATCAGTTCCTCACCCTTGCAGAGGAGGGAAGACAACTGAGTGATTTTCTCATTGGGTTTTGGCTGGAGAGCATCCTTGGTCCCTGGGCAGCCGGGGCTGGGGGCCCATCTCCCTGCACCAGGGCTCCATATCAGAGAGGGCGGGGGGTGTCTGTGGTCAGACTCCTGCTCCTTATCACATAAACCATTCATTCAAAGTTTCTGACCTTAAACTATTGACTACTCTCTGATTGACAGCTCAGATTTTTATTGCGAGTTGTTGGTTGAAAATGCCCTTTTCAGAGAGATAATTTCACCCAGGTGCAGGATTGTTTTTGAAGTGTTATCCCTCTGAATTATCATTCACGAAAGAGATGGGAGATGGTTTTCAGGCTGAAATTTCAAAGTGCCTGAATTAGAACAGAGGTTAAAAATTCTGTCTTGTAATACATGCTTAGTTTCGCTGTCAGGCCAGTTTCCTTCAGGTTTAATCAAGGCCATTAGCACTACACCAGGGCTGAGTTTATTCATAATTTCTGTGTCTGGAAGCAGAGGCTGCTGCAAGGCTCTTCACACGAGGGCTGGATACCCAGGCTGACGTGTCACAGGGGTTAACTGATTTATTGCAGTAGAGTGAATAAGTAACTTTCTGTAAGACCCTGGGAAACTGATTTTGGACTGTAGTTGTTTTGTGGAGAAGGTGACTATATTTTGGTACAAATCAGTCTATTAATAGATTCTTTTCCTTTTTTACCCTTCTTCCTAAATTTTTCTTTGCCATTTTTTTTCGTGTTTCATTACTGTGGTGCATGGATGAACACGTGCTGGAATGCTACTTCGGTACTGCATTAGATACGTGCATCCTTAGATCTGAATTTATACTTTCAAATATCTATAAACCAAATTCTTGGCCATCTGTAAGAGCACGTGTTTCACTGAAGTTAATGGATGAAGGAGAGATGCTGCTCACTAAAAAGTAATGAAGAAATTGTAATTTCATGAGCAGCTGGGCAAGTCTTACCTGTTTAACTCATAAACTGATTCTTTCTCCTGTTCTTTGGGAAAGACCTGTTTTTATTGAGTAAACAATTGGGACTCAGGGATACTGAAATGGGGGGGGGGGGGGGGATAAAATGCTCCTTGCGTTGTTCAAGAAGCCAAATGACAATTTCAAGTCTCCTGAATCCAGTACTCTTCCAAGTTGCATTTAGAACTGATGATTAAGCTTCCTTTAACTTTTTAATCTTGAACTGATATTGAGAAGTCTTTAAAAAGATGTTAGAGTAAAACAACGGACTTTCTAATCAATCACACAAAATTATAATATATTGGAAACTTATTATTAATAATGGACTATTATTCTTTATGTATCATGTCTTACTATCTAATCTATCTATATTAGTTACTTTTAAAAGGAATCGGGTGATAAATTACTCCATTAAAACAGAACGAAAAGGCTTAAACTCTCCAATGGGGAAAATTACAAAGGGGATTTTTGCCATGATTTAACAGTTTTGCCATCGCATGATGTGCTGTTGGCTTCCTGGGCACTGAGCTCTGTGAGGAACATGGAGCTTTGACCAAGGGATAGATATTCATTTAAACGCTGCATTGTGGTGGAGAGATGAGCAACGTGAAGGCCACCTCTTCTTGGTGCAGTGTGTGTGTACCACGCAGGTTTGCTTGTGGTTCTCAACTTAGTTGAGATGAAATATAAGTTTAAAAAGTGGTGTTTTGGTTTGGGATCATGGAATCATAGCATGGTTCAGGCTGGAAGGGACCTCAAAGACCACCCAGTGCCACCCCCTGCCCTGGGCAGGGACACCTCCCACCACACCAAGTTGCTCCAAGCCCCCTCCAACCTGCCCTTGAACCCCTCCAGGGATGGGGCAGCCACAGCTTCTCTGGGCAACCTGGGCCAGGCTCTCACCACCCTCACACCAATGAACTTCTTCCTGAGATCTCATCTAAATCTCTGCTTTTCCAGTTTGAAGACATTACCCTTCATCCTATCACTACATACCCTTGTAGAAAAAATAAATCTCTCATTCTTTCTTGTAGATCCGCTTCAGGCACTGGAAGGCCATTATAAGGTCTCCCCGGAGCTGAATCCCCCCAACTCTCTCAGCCTGTCATGCCCTCACAGCAGAGGGTCTCCAGCCCTTGCCTGGATCCCATCAGCTTCCATTAGATCTCTGTTGCATTCACTAAGTCTGTGCAGGCTGTGAATTATGGAAACTTCTCTGCTTGACCCAATGTGTGAGATGAAAAAAGGAAACTAAAGCAACAGCCCTTTCCTCAAGCTCTTTTGAAACTGTAGAGAAAATATATAGGAGAATTGGAGAGAACTACTGTGTCAGGACATCTGCATTCCAGTTTTTGCTCTTTAATTTGCCCATCTCCTTTTTTTATCACTTCGGGGTGAGTTCTGTAAAACTGACTGAAACACTCTGCTCGTGTGTGGTTTGTTTCTGTGGGCACCTTTCCCTGACAGGTGTTGATTTATTGCACCCTTTCCTTAATGCACTTATTTTTTCCCCTCCAGCACGGCGTGCGAGTCCCTTTCCTCGTGGTCCCTTGGGCACGTGCCTGGCTTGGGGAGAGGAAAACAGAGGGATGAGCACATTTGTGCTTGCAGCTGTAATGGTAGGGAGAAAGGCTGCGAAGTAGCACTTTGTTATTTTCCCACAGACTGATAAAGAGCAAATTTTGTGGGTCTTGGGAAGAATCCTTCACAGCTTTTGGGGGAGGCTCAAACCAGAGTGGAAGAAGTAGACCAGCTGGGGACATGGGGCTGTTTGAATGCTCTGGGCACCCCAGGGCTGCTAGAACCATGATATTGGCAGTGTTGTGTGCAGGCTTAAGTTTATTTATCTCCTCTGTTGCTACGATTTATTGCTAGTAGAACAGCACCTAAAAGATTGGATTGGCATTGCATGGGCACTGTGCACACCCTGGTACGTGGAGAGGTGCTACAGGAGAGGTTCCAGGTGCAGAAGGAGAATTTGGACAAATTCAGATGAGCAGGGAGAGAAAAATCACATAAATGAGCAGAAAGGGATTAATTTATTTTAATGTTTTAGCTGTGCAGTGCACATATAAAGGAAAAATCAATTTACTGAAATCCTAAATAAATAACTGATAAAAGAATACATTCATCTTGAATTGAATACAAAAATGGAAATGGTAAATAAATGATTGTTTGAATGGGTAAAACTGTTAAAAGCAGCAGTAGCAGAGTTGGAGGGCTAAAGGCACTACATTTTCATATAAAACAAAAGATAAAAGCAGCATAAATTGGGGATAAAGGCTCACTAGTAAGAGGCCTTTGTTTGTTTACTGGTGCTTTAAACAGCTCATTTTTCTCCTCATTTTGATTTAAAATAATCAAAAAAGATGGGGAGGGATTTGCTGGGAAGAATCACAGTGTGCAGCCTAATCTGCCATCCCACAGACCTCCCAGCATTATCATAAAAATGCTGGAGGTTTTCTTGGTTCTCCACTACTTTTTTTTTTTTTGGGGGGGGGGGGTGTGTGTTTATTTTTTTTGGTGAAAGTCTTGACAAATGAGCCCAAGTGCATTAATAATGGAACCGGAGTGATTGTCGTGTGCTTGGGAAAACGGGCAGTTTATTTGAATTGTGTGTTTTCATTGACTTTTACAGCTTTTATAGTGCCCCACGGGCAACAACGTGCCCTTCGCCTGGGCTTGGGTTTGGTTTGGCTGGGCTGGGATTTCCCAGGGTGTCATCCCAGTTCCAGCTGGCCCCGTATAAACCTCGGTGTTTTGAACCTTGTGAGGTGCAGGGATGAGGAGGAGCAAGACCCGGGCACTTGACCCAAGCTGTCAACAGGATATATTCTGTCTACTTTATTTATGTATTTATTTATTAATTTTTGGCTGAGGCAGCTGCATCAGGAGATTGTACGTACCCAGACGATGACTCTGTGAAGGAAGCTGTTCTGGATAACAGTCCAGAGGAAGTGATGGTAAATGCAGTCTAAAGAAAATGTGATTTTTCAGGTCAGGCCAGTTCATTTCAGCACTGTGTAATACTCGCCTTCTCCAAACAGCATATTTAGTATTATAGGAAAACCTACATTTCTACCTATTTTGTGAGATAAAGCAGAATCTCTTTTTCTCTCTTGGCTTTTAACAATAACTGCATGTTGCAGTGGATTTCACCCTCTAGAACAATAAATATCTTGCAGGACAGGTGGAATTTTAAGACCTTATTTTGCTGCTGCTGCATGTTTGAAACTTCTATTGAAATTAATGGCGATTGCACTCTTGTAACCGTGTTAGGGGAGAACCCTGTGACCTTATAAATGCAGGCAATATTGTGAAGCAGCTCGCTGCCTTCAGGTGGTGAAGAGCAAACAAAACTGCACTTTATATTGGACATCACTCATTTGTCCTTTCTCTTCTTCCATTGCACTCCGGGTCCTGATCCTATTAGCCACTGTGTCCTTTGGTAATTTACAAAAGTAATGTCTCACGCTGGGATGTGGGAGGTGATTTCCTGCGTTGCCTCCATCAGCATCACTCTTTTAACGGAGCCGGAGTCTGCAAATAGTCGAGCTCTTGCAGTTCCAGCTCGTGCCAGAGAGTCTGGTTTATTTGCTGGCTGAGAGATAAATCTGTTTTCAGTGGTCTCTCTCTCTTTTTCTCCAGCCCTGCAGAGGCAAACTGATGATATTTGAGGAAGGAGGAAGTGCTGGGGGTGGGCAGAGAGTGGGAAACTACATAAATGGGCGTGTGATTTATCTCTGATTCTTCCCAGTTATTCTCCTCGTACCTATTGCTGTGGTTAATTTAGTTTTTTGCTCAAATATGACCCCCTTCTTTAATTCCTGTGTGTATAATCTTCATAATGACCATGTAACATCATTCCTTGTAGTCTCAGATGTGTGTTTAAGCTCAAAGGTGTTAGGGCAGATTGGTGAGCATCGAGGTGTTTCCTGAAGGCATCCCAGCAGGGGCTGTTCATTTTGATCCTTTGCTAAAGGACCTCTTTTGATTCTTTTTAAATTCAAGTGAGTACGTGCTTATTAGAAGACTGTGTCTCATATTCTCAAGTCACTCACCTGCTTTTGAAAACATCTCCATGGTTTTTTTCAAAGTGCAGTTTTGTAGCATGTTCAAATTTTCTTAAGTCTTAAAAACCTTGGTGTTCTGCATTACTGTTAGCAGTGGAAAATTTTGCATCACTGCAAATGGATTGGAGACCATCTCTTTTCTTAGGCAGATCAAGGAGCTTACATTTCCTTCCATTAACTTATTTCAAATGCATTTGAATATTAATTATTTTTCCTCCTAAATGCACGTTAATCCAATTGTTAGAGAACTGTATGTACCTTCTGAAAAAGCAGAGTATTTTTGGTTGCTTTAAAAAGAGTTGAGCATCAACAGTCCTTGAGTTCTGCTTTTTTAAAAAATTATTTTTCCAAGTGGGGAAAAAAGGCAGCTCTCCCTCCTCACTCCCCCACCCTACCCACAGAGAAATCAAGGGATGTATGGGGTGGGTTGATCTTCCCCAGGAGGCACAGAAAGCTGCATTAGATGGCTGCAGAGGCTTCCCAACCTTTTCTTCATCACAGGCAATATTTCTGGAAAACAAAACAGTCAATGTGTTTATAGCTCAGGTTCAAAATACTTGGAAAAAAGAGAGAACCCAAATACAAATTCTGATTTTTTTCCCCTCTGTGTGCCCCTTCAATCACCGCGTGTCAGAGATGGTGTTGCTGGAGTAGCTCTACTCCTCCCGGCTGCCGAGAGGGGATGTTGAATCTCACTGTAGCACTAATTACTGAAAATGCCGTGGTGTCCTTTATCTGGATCTTCAAAGGGTGAAACTATTATTATAGAGAAATATCATATCACCTGAAATATCGCAATTGAGTGTGCGAGGCCATGGATCAGGAAGATTGCCTGAATTAGCTCGACTCGGTGATGAATGGGAAGGGTAATAACTTCTCAGAAGAGCCATAGGAGGCAGGCAGCAGCTTGATTAGCAGTGATATATCATGAGTGAGGACCTAGGGAAACACAGATCCAGAAAAAAATGTCAAAAATTTGACTCCTTTATGAGGCTGTGCTCTGAAGAAGACACAGCAGTGAAGGTAGGGGACGTGAAGCTCCGTGGAAAGAAAGAGAAAGGTTTGCTGGATGCCAGGGTCAGCAGCAAGCAAGGAAAGGAGGAAATGGAGAGGGGAAGAGTTTCCTGTTCTCTGCAGATCATGCTCAAAATCTCCATCCTGGGACTAATTTAGTATGAATTATGAGGCAGTGATAATCCCTCTGAAAGAGAGTTCCTGGCTTTCCTCTGGCTTACCCAAAGGCAGATCAGCGATCTCCGCAGAAATCAGTGGAGTTTATTTTGATTTACTGAGTTTAAATGAAAGGATTATGCCAAAGGGCCCAGAGTCTTTAAGCTGCTATACTTTATTGAAATCAATGAGACAGCATCACATTATACCAGCTAAGGACATGGCCTGATGTATTTTGTTTATGGGATGCAAATACAAAATCTATTAATGGGGACAGATATTTCGAGATCCTTCTCCATTTGCTCTAAGTTGTGTCTCTCTCCTAATTACTTAGTTCTAAATAGTCCAGGAAGGAAATTCAGCTGTTGATTGCTGGGCTTAGATTTATTTGTATTGATTTCTATTCATGACATAGTTTCAAACAGCTGGGATTCTGAAGATACTGTAGCGTGGATTAACATTTTATAATCTGATAACAGTATTTAATAGGCCAATCATTATTCATTAATTCATTGCTTCCTTTTTCTTTTCTTCCTTAAAATACAGCTTTATCTTATTTTATTTTTACTTCTGGTAAAGTCTCGAGATCCTTGGCGGTGGGTTTCTGTATTTTCATCTACGTTTAATTTGATTGCTGAAGCTGACAGGAGGCTTTAGATAAATGTTGGGTGTCTCGGTAGCATATTTGCTTCTCACAGTGATGTCCAAAGGTTGCTGAGAACAAGTGCCCAGCGGGGTGGACCACACCAAGCCATGCTCTGGGGACCTTAGGGATCTCAAACTTGCAATCTGCAGTTAAAAATACAGGGTTTTCCCTTCCTCCCCCAGTGTATGTTAATGGTCTTTTTGTTTTACATTGGGACGCTTCAACTTTAAGGTGGGAATAACCTTGAGGTGTCAGGAGACAAGCTGTGAAACCCTGAGCATCTTTATTTCTACCAGTGGGGGGGTGGGGTTTGCAGGGTGGTCACCCCAACACCCCTCTGAGTTAGGAGGGAACTGCAGGATCCTTGGATCTCTAATTGGTGCCGGTGGATTTCCTGGTGCTCCTGCCTCCTCTTGGGTTGAGCATGTGCTGGAGCACTCCTGGGTGATGTATAGTGTAGCCTCATCACCTCTGTTCAGCGGTGATTTTTTTCCTAATTACATCAATGGACTCAGGAAAAAAAAAACCCCATACAGCTCTTTAATAAGTAAAAAGAGGTGGTGAGAGAATAAAGCAAGTCTCTTGATAAAGTGCTTATAAGAACAGGCAACCCACAGGGTAAAGTCAATGTGTCCCTCCAGGGCTGGAAGCACTTGAATTTCCTGTGGTGGGGTGAGAGCTCCTCGGCTTAAATGTTGAATTGGTTCAGTGCTTCCCCTCCTTCTGCGTCTCCAGCAGATGCATCTTTAACAGCCAGCTCCTCCTGATCAGGCAGGAGGTTACCAACTCTCATTTACTGATTTCTTTTCCTTACTGCATTAACCAGTTTGCTGACACGAGATTATCACTGAAACATAGGCAATTTAGCTTTCTTCCATGACCATAAAACTGCCGGATTAATGCAAATCCTGCTCCTTCATTATGAAAAAAAAAAAAAAATTTGTAATGCAGAAAAACACTGTACCATGACAATTTTTATGAAAGTAGCTCTGCAGGTTGCATGTAATGTGTGTGGGGTTTGGGGTGGGGTTTTTATGACTTGTTTTTGTTTTTACTCATGAAGTGTTTAAAGAACACCTAATGTAGGGTGTTCACACTGATTTATTTTTTTATTTTTTTATTTTTTCCAAGATCACTTTAGATGTTTTGGGATTAAGAGAATAGACCAGTGTAAAGGGACTTGGTTTTGAAGAGCTGTGTGTGCTTTAGGTGAGTGGTTGTATGAAGCTTTCCTGAGAAGCTGGGCATGGTGCTCCATGTCCCAGCAGGAGCTTTTAGCCCAGCACAGGGCATAAGTGGAAGAGTAACTTGTGTCACCTGTTAAAAAGGGAGGCTGGAGATCTGTGCCAAAGGGATTAGTTTACTGTAAAATGCATTAATTCCATGTCAAGGTTCCTTCTAGAAATGGACCTTGAGCAAACATACAAAGTGAACTGACAATGTTTCTCTGTTCTCTCACTGTCTCTCCCCAAATAGACTCTGCTATTACACTTAAGGGTTTAAGTTAGGATTGTATGTGGGCTGCATGTGCTGGAAGCCAGATTTTTGCTGTCCTAGAAGTCACTACAGCTGTGACAGCATTTACCCAGGGCCCCTGGGTGTCATGTCTACCCATGGAGTTGCCATGGTCATGGTGGGCTGCTTCTATTAGCTGTTGTAGGAGGAATTGCTCCGGAAGGTGCTACTTTGCTTCATCTCATTTGAGATCTGTAAGTCGTCTGTGCAATTAAAAAAAAGGCAGAAGATGAAACAGCTGTCGGCAGTTCAGAGCACCAGCCTTTTGCAAGACACTTTTGAGCTTAAGGAACTAAAGAAACCTCTATCCGGGGTTTAACTTCCAAAGCAGGATGAGCTTTGGGAAGGTTATGCAGGAAGAAGCAGACGCCCAGCTGAGTGTGAGAGTGAGAGGAAAAAAGTTAAGGGCATTGCAACTATCACTTTAAGGATTCTGTGCAGACCTGGCAAATCAAAGGATGATATTGAGTAGGTTGCATCCAGTAGAACAACATTTTATTTTCTACCAAGTAGAAGCTTTTAGATCCAGAAGATTCCTTATGGTAGAGTCCTGAACCTTAGCCTTGCCCTGATTAAGTTCTTATTTCTCAAGTTCTTATAAAATTCTGTGAAGTTAAGGATTCAATGTCTTTTAGAGATTATAATAATGAGGTTTAGATCCTTTTCCAGTTTATAGATAAAATGCCATATTAAATCTAAGCAGTATTATGCTTCGTTATGCTATTCTGGATAGCTCTCACTAGAAGATAAATCAAAGTAGACTAAAGAAGAGTGTTTTTTGTAATGTAGATTTATGGCAGCACACAATAAAGTGCTGCTTCTCAGTTTCATGTATTTTTGGCATTCTAGTTAAAAGTGTCAAAATAAATGATTAAATTTAAATTACCCAGTAGCAGCTCTGCTACCCCCATACCAATGTAATAAAGCAAATACTAAAACCATAAGAGACAAATCTACCAGCATCCTCCTGGGACATGGACAAAATCAGTGGCCTTTGTGGGCAGAGCCTGTCCAGCTGGAAATAGTGAGCCCTTTGCCTTTGGTTTGATGCGTTCATCCTGTGTTTGAGCAGAGCAGCCTGTGCTTTGTATTTATATTCTTTGGAGAAGAGCAGAAAGAACACCAGGTAAAGTGCAGACCAAGCAGAAAAAAAAAATAAAATTTGAATTTTAAGCCAGTAACATCATTTTGAGGCCCTGACTTGTACATCTTTTTCTTTTTTATTTTTTTTTTCTTCCCCATAAATACAAAAACATTGGCAATAGGTAATTAGTGACAGAACAAGAGGGAATGGCTTCAAGCTCCAACAGGGTAGGTTTAGACTAAACATTACGAAAGAAAGAGTGGTCGGGGATTGGAATGGGCTGCCCAAGGAGGGGGTTGAGTCACCATCCCTGGACGTGTTGAAGAGTCATTTAGATGTGGTGTTGGGGGATATGGTGTAGGGGAGAACTTTTGTAGAGTAGGGTAGATGGTTGGACTCCATGATCCCAAGGGTCTTTTCCAACTGAAATGATTCTGTGATTGGCTACTTAAACCTTTGCTGGGCTAAATACAAAATAATTCTCGGGAGAAAGATTGTAACAAAGCTAAATCTGTAACAAGAATTACCAAGTACTTGGGTTGGCAAATAAACAGCGAGAACAGAGGCAAAATTCTCTAGTTTGGTGTCCCCCCTGCGTGGTTCAGCTGCAGTGACAGCAGCTGGGGTGGCAGTCGATGGTCCGTGTGTGGCAGAGGTGATCTTCTCTGTGTTTTAAACCTGGCACCAGAGGAAGAACTCTGGGGTTTCGGTTACACATGTGGAATGTAGACGTTGGTGATATTCTATGAAAATTCAATAAACCTTGAGAACAGCATCAGGGCTGATATCTGTAATTTAAAATAATGGATATCAAGAAATTGTTTCTCATTTATCTTTACTGCCGAGTTTCAGAGGCACCAAAGAGACTTCATTAGGCTTTTTTTTTTAAATAGCTTCATTTATCTCAATCAATGATGGGTTCTAGAGGTGGCTGACTATTATGTTTAATAATACACAGGATAAAAAAAAATCCCCATCTTTTCACAATTTTTGACATATGTGGAAAGGATGTATGAAATCTCTTCTCAATGGGAGGTAGAAATAGATTTATTTTTTAAAAAAAACCACTTCATTATGTAAGATAAATGTGGTTTTTGTTGCACGATGTGATCTGTAGGCAGATTATTTAAATCTTTGTTTTACACAGATTGAAATTTCATTAAAAGAAATTACTTTGGAAACTCGGGTTTAAGCAAATACTGCTACTTAAACATGACTTGATTTAATCCTGTGAACACCATCGCTGAGAGGTCTCTTCAGGACACACTGTTTAGCATTGGACCTTTGACTAGAAGTTTTATGGAAACCTAAAAATTGAAAGTAGCTCTTTTTAATCCCTCCCGCTGCTCTCCACCCCTCTGTGGGGACCAGTCACCTCAGCCAGGGTTTTTTAAGGAATAGGAGTTTATGGCTGTCCCCAGGCTCCCTGCAATGCCATCTCCCTCCTGTTATCTCCCCTGGGCCCTGGAAAAGAGTTTCTTTTGCAAACTCAAACTCGGGTCCTGCATTTGAGTATCCCAGCGAGGGGACAAGTCTCTGCAGGTACGTACCTGCTGCTCTGCTGCTTGTGGGGGCTGTTCCAGCCTCTTGTTACATCTTCACAGAATCATGTGGACTTGGAAGGGACCTCTGGAGATCATCTAGTCCAACCCCCCCTGCCAAAGCAGGGTCCACACAGAGCAGGTTGCACAGGAACATGTCCAGGAGGGTTTGAATGCCCCCAGAGAAGGAGACTCCATCACCTCCCTGGGCAGTCTCTTCCAGGGCTCTGCCACCCTAAAGAAAGTTCCTCTTCATGTTGAGATGGAACTTCTCATGTTCAAGTTTGTGCCCATTTCCTCTTGTCTTGTCACTGGGCACCACTGAAAAAGACTGGCCCCATCCTTTTGACCCTCCCTTTAAGTATTTACAGATGTCGATCAGATCTCTCCTCAGTCTTCTCCATATTGAAAAGACCCGAGTCCCTCAGCCTTGACTTGATGGAGGTTGATATATGTGATATATGTTTTTCAGCTTCTGTTTTTATTCCTCTCTTTCCTCTCGTGGTAAGCTGGTTTTACACAGCTTAAGTAGCAATTCTAAGTACAACTCAACTTTTGCTCTTTAGCATCCTTTAAATATATGCAAAACCATTGAGAAGTGATTTTTTTTTTTTTTTTTTTTTTTTTTACAGAGGTTACCAAAGGCAGGTCATTTGTTGAGATTGACCAAAGGAGCATTGTGTTTGGGAATTAAATCAGGTGCAAATATAAGAGCCAATCTAGTGAAATAAAGAAAAATTATGTTCAGGAAATAAAGAAACCAAATAGATCTTACTGTTGTGAGCTCACAGCTGATGCTACTGCCCGAAGTGCTGCTCCACAGGCTTAGAGGAATTAAAGGTGATGAGATTAAGAAAATGTGTGTGTGTGTATAAGTGGGTTCTAAAGCAAAAGTCACAAGCCTGACACCAAACACAGTGGCAAGCTCATGGCTTGCATCTGTGACTCTGTGTGGGGGTTTAAAGTGGGTAGATCCTCTGACTAAATCAAGTTTTCTGTCTCTAAATAAAATGCCAGCCTGCCCTTGCACACAATGTGCTCCAAATCCCAAAAGCTGGTGTATGAGCAGATGGAAAACCAAGAACTTCTGTTGAAAGGGGTTTCTGAAATGGATTGTCCTTCATGGTTGTTAGAAAGGAGAGTTTACCTGGCAGATTTGAATACTGAAGTCTGCCAAACGAGACACATTTCTCTCTTCACGAATACAAGGAACTTGGGAAGCTCCATTTGTGCCCTAAACTTATTTTGTTAGGATCTGGCAAGGAAGAAAGGCTTATTTTGGATAAGTAGTACCACTGGGGAATAGCTTAGTGGCATAGGCTCTGTTTCGAAATAACTCAGATGGCGTGATAGTGACAAGTAACTAGTTCTGTATACAGGCAACAGATGCAAAATATGTCTTTATTTAACTTTGATAAATTGTAGGTGGAATACAGAGGAGCTGTATAATTGCCAAGAGAGAAAAATGAATTTCTGAAGAGAACTTTTGAAATTACTCCTCCTGGGAGAGGCTTGGCTGGTCCTTGCTTCTGGTCCATGCTCCAGAAGCAATTTTTACCCCCCCTTGCTGTAAAATATGAATGTTTGGGAGCCCAAGTTTGAACCCCAGGAACATCAATTTGTTAATTCAAAGCTTGTGGATAATTTCTATGCAATTTTCTAGTTGAGTGCTCATGTTTCTAAAGGATGTGGGGAGGGGAGAGAAATAATTCAAAAGCATATATGGAAAGAAGGCCTTTGGCTTCCTCTGACATTCAGGGGAATTAGGAAATTTGGTTTATTCCTGTATGGTTGTGGTGGTTGAAGTCTTTGTACCAACAGAGGATGAAGTTGGGAGATGTTAACCCAACCCAGTTCTAGCCCAGGTATGCCAAGGAGGCTTAGAAGTAGGCGAATGGATTGCATAGGTTTGTGGCATGTAATGCTACTGATTCCAGTCAGGATAAATACAAGTGTGGTGATTATTCAAACCCTCAGGGTGTAAATATGCAGATGAAAAATAAGTCTATACTTTCAGAGATGGCCCTGCGCCTTGAGGCTTTCCTGCAGGACATTCCTTAAGTATCAGCAAAAGCCATTTGATGAGGGCAGAGAGGTTTAAACTAGTGTGTAAATAAAATTAAATCAGAGGAAATGTGTTAAAATGCAGATCCTTGGAGGTTTTCCTGCATCATCTGGTGCGAATATTAACACTGGTGGTTTATCTTTGCATTAAGAGGCCAGTGAATAATTCTGGCAAGCATTACTGTGCAGCTGCAGAACTGGGGAGAGACTAGTTAATGTGATGGCAGTTAATGAGTTAACTGGAGTGCAGCATCAAGGCAGGCATGTCCTGCTTTTTGAGGTCCCATCAGACATCAGCACAGTTAACATCCAACCATTAAGTTCTCCAGATAAGTGCAAAAGATTAGTTCCCTCTTGTAATTCACACCAACAGTTTACCTGCAATGGGATAATCAGGCATGATCTCTCCTGGCAAATTACAGCTTACTGAAATCGAACATGGTACTTCGTTCTGAGTTGTTCCATTCTTAACACAAATAAATAATAAATCCCAGGGAATGCCTTTTAAAGGGATCTGAGATGCAGTGTTTTTCTATCAGAGTTTATTTCTCTCAATTCACTCCTAAGGAAAATCCCATCGCTTTTGGTTACGTAGTTTTATTTCGTCATCTTACTGCAGTGAGAGTGTGTTTTCAGCAGGCTGCTGTAGTGTCAGGCACAACCAGAGGGTTTCCCAGCATCTATTGTAGGACTGTCTAATTTACCTTTCTAGTTTTAAAATGAGTCATCTGCTTTAATTGCCCATTAAAAATGGGAGACTGGTCTTCAGGTAGGCAGGTCAAGGAATCACAGAATCACCTAGGTTGGACCTTTTAAGATCATCTAATCCAACCAATGAAAATAAACAAACAAAACCGACAACCAAAACACCACTAACCCAACACTAATCCATATTCCCCAGCACCATGTCAACTCATCTCTCGAAAACCTCCAAGGATGGTGCCTCAACCCCCTCCCTGGGCAGCCCATTCCAATGTCTGACAACCCTTTCAGTAAAGAAATATTTCCTAATATCTGACCTGAACCTCCCCTGGCACAACTTGAAGCCATTACCCTTGAAAGACCACAAAGTCAGGGCCAAGCTCTGTTTCCAGAGGTTAGGCTTCCACTGATGCATTGAGAGGGCTGGGGCAAAAGGATGTTGTTAGTTTTTATAGGCAACGCATTTCTATATACGCTTAAAAATGGACTCTACATTCACGCTGGATTTCTCAGGCCTCTGGTTCTTTGGGATCCTGTTCCCTCTCTTTGCTGAGTGCTATTGAGAAACAGTTTCCAAAGGTTACACCAGCTCCTGGGATCAATAATTCTGGCACAATTATGTTCAAGGAATAAGTAGATCTCAACTTTCTGCCGAGATTTCTGTGCATGAGCGGGATGGGACTGACCTCTGGATTTGTGGGAGAAGCTGATGTGCTTGTACCAAGGTTACTCTGAAGTTACTGCTACGTGTGTCTCCTTAATTATGAGCTCCAAGCAATGTGGAGGAAGGTTCATTTTGTTGCTTATGGGAAATAAGGGCTCTCAACCACATGTAGGGTGTGGGAGGTTTGTGCCGTTGTGCTGTGGGTAGGAAATTCTGTAGACAAAACGATGGAGGTGGCCTGATAGAGCAAAGCTTTTCCATGAGCCACTGGTCCCTGGTGGGACCTGTAAGGCTGTCGAGATGCCCTGCAAGTGGAGCGCTCTCAAGGGCAAAACCATCAAACCAGGCAACGTGCAGTTATTTTCCCACAAATTTACAGTGGAATTGCAATGTTTTGAGCAATGTGTGAGTTAGAGACACTACATTAGCTACTGTCACATCTAATAAACTCATCATTGATCATCAATCATTGTCTGTATTCAGAATGTGTTCTCTGTGCATTTGTACATATTTCTAAGTTAATGGTTCTTGATACAGTTGTATCGGAGATCTAACCTTGTCACTTAAACTTGTAAAGTGCCCTTTATTAAATTCATCTTTTCATGTTAGCATCCTCAAGGACTGGTCTGCAATTTTCTGTGAAAATATTGAGCAAAACATTTTCTTTTTTTTTTTTTTTCTCTTAAACAAAACCTGCTGAACTGAATCTGACAATGTACTTAGACCATCTCACTAGGTTTCTGTAGGGATGTTGCTTTTCAAATGCTCTTAGATCTTCCTTCTTCTGATGAAGAAACCCACCTCATAGTGCTTTGTAGTCCTGCAGTCCTACTAAACTACCAAAACTGGTGCAATCACTTCATAACAAGTGTGGTCCATTCTGCAGAAACTTCTTTTTTTTTCTTAAAAAATTATTGCTGTATACACATACAGTGATGAAGGCCATGGCTTTCATCCAGGCGTTTTACCAAAATCTTTTTGAGATAAGCATTTTGTTTATTTATTTTTGAATCCCATTTAAAAAGCTTGGTCAAAGACCGAAAATACAGCTATTCTTTCACTTGAAAGAAATGGCCCATTCCTTCTTGTTAGAGTTTTTCTTTTCCCTCTCAAGGACATTTAGGACGTACAGCTTCTTGTACATACACTCCTGTGTGTGGGTTTTTTAGCAAGATGTTCCCACTGTGCTTGAACTCGCCTGATGAAATCTTCTGATGGAAAAAATTCAATTTATGTGACTCATTCTACCTGATTCAGATAAAAATATTGTTCCTTTTGAGTAATATTTATGATTTTGAAAATGAAATTTGGAGGAGAGCAGTAATGGCTCTCCCGCTCAGCACCCCTGTGCTGTGACTGAGTGGGGACAGGAACAGACAGTCTGTTACAAGGAAACAGGACGTATTTTAAGACCTGTTGTAACTCGTCTGTGGCTCTGACAGAACATCCATCTCTGCTGAGCTTTCTCCTCTATCTGCATTACCAAGGGGAGTTTGGCTACGATAATAGCTTCAAAACTCTCTAATATGAATCCTGTCCATATAAAAGTTCTTCTTGCTCCCCATAGGGAGCATTGTTGGTTTTCCTCGATATTTTTCTCATATATTTGAATTATTTCCTCTTCTTAATTTTATAAGATTCCTTCAATGTGAATAAATTTAAACACTAAGAGCGGAGCTGTTCATACTGACTGTAAATTGTGAGGAAGCTCAAGAGAAAAGAAATGCTGTTCTCTGAAGATACATTCCACTTCACTTAATTTTCTCCTGTTATGTTTGTGTCATATCTACTGGGGCTGATTACAGCTGTCTATTTGGTACCATCGTGTAGTTAGAATAGGAGGCTTTTTAATACCTCTGTTACTAAGAGATTTTTATGGTGCTCACTAGAAAGTTAACCTGGAACACAACTACCAGAGCCTAGACTTTCTTTCCACTCATTTTGGTGTGAAATTTGACTTAGCTTCAATAGGCTTTCAGGATGAAATTTAAAATTAGCTACTTGCTGCAGAGGATTTTCTAGTGAGGATCTATTCTTGAGCAGTTTCCATGCCTGCACATCTTTAGGGCTGATGGTTCATGTCCCTATTCTGCTAATTAAACAAGAATTCAAGCATGTCTTTATGGTATTGTTAAAATAACACCTGCAGAATGCTCTCAGTAAGTAAGAGTTGATCTTGCTCACGGCAAGAAAGATCTATACGCAAAGTAGCAACAACCAACAGCCTGAAAATTTCACTGGAAGAAAGTTAAATTATTTAACTTGATTTCTCTGTAGTTTTCTGGGTTTGGGACACTTTGCACTGATGTTATAGAGGCATTAAAATGTATTGATTGTGCAAAATTGGCTTAAAAATATAAGGCATCTCAGACATGGTTACAATGGCCTTTCAGTCAAAGAGCCATCTTTGCTCTCAAAATTTTGGAGAATGTTACATCTTTCCTGATCTCCTAATTATCAAGCATTTGCCTTTTCCTGGCACTGAGATACATACTTTTTAATAGAATTTAAGATAAGAGGTTCAGGTACATTTCATATTTGTATGAGTTTTATTTTTTTCAATTGTGTGTTGCCTACCACTGCTGGTAGGTATCTACAGATAAAGAGAATATCGATTCCCAAAAAGTCTTTATGACCGTCCCTAAGTGGTTTGATGTGTTTGAAGAGGGGCACTTACCAGTTTGAGTTATTTCTGTTGTTTAGTAGTTCAAGTGCCTCATGGGTTATCAAATCAAAGTTTGTTTCAAGAAATGTCTGGGCAATCCTGGGGATGAAGTCGTAATCAGTGAGGTGCATTCTAGACTGAAAGGAAGGGATAAAAAAGAGGGAAAAAAGCAGTACTAAAAACTAAAAACATTAACTTTATCAGTATAGGAGTTCCTAAAGTACTGCTTCAATATGGGGCGGGACAGAATAAAAAGCCAAAAGAGAATTCAGGCTCATTACTACTTTTTGAAGTCAGGTGGGACAGCGTCTGTCCCCCACTTGGACTTCTTTAGGCACTTGCTCAAGTTTTACTTGGCCATCTAATTGTTATGTTTTCCTATTTCATCTCAGGCTTCCTGGGAAATCTTGGTTCTCTATCCCCTACAGCTCAAAAATTCCACAGCTCAGTAGGGCTGATTTTGTTACACGGGCTCATGCTCCATTAACACAGTCCATAGGTTATTTCTAATCCCCAGAATTGATTTATTTAATCCTTGTAGATGCCATTTGTTATACATTATTCTCAGCCTTTATTCACAGCACAAACAGATGGTCAATGAAACCAATTAACCTTTCCCGATCTCCCTTTCAGGCTTTCCATGTTTTTTTTTTTGAATCTATGGACAAATGAACAGAAACTATCAGGAGATTTCATGCCAGAGCATGATGAATAGGAGAGCCAACTGGCGGGCGTGCTGCGCTCAAATAAACCTTGGCCACCCTCGGCTCAAGCGCTGGAGGAAGACTATGGTTGACCAAATGAAGGGAGGAGAAAAGAGCTGCCAAGAGGTGGAGTGACCTTAGTCTGTCCGTCTGCCCATGTAACGGCGGGGAGGGTAGGGAGTGATGACAACTTAATCTTGTTCCTCCCTTTTATTTTTTTTTTTTTAAATTTATTTTCAAGATAAGAAGAATGCATATTTTGAGGTTAAATGACAGGCTGTTATAAACGATTTTTTCAATCAGCAAAGCCTTCTCTAACTGCTATGTGAAAATAAAGGAAGATTTTCCTGCTTTATTAGCGATAACTGTAATATATGAGTAATTATAAATTGCATCCCTGCCCTTCACTGATAAACGGGAAGACAGACCATGTAAATTTAGAGCACTATTCACTGTTAACTTTTATGATAAAACAATAAATAAGCGCTGAGGTGGATCCTATCTCAATCTAGTTAACCATGTAATACAAACACAATCGCATTTGTGTTGTACAAAACATCCCCTGATTGTTTCATGGGTGATTAGTTTATTATAGGAGCACGTGGCCTGTTGGATGGACATATCTACGTTGTCCTTTTGCCAAATTCTGGAAAAACAGACTGTAGAGAGTTGGCAGAGTGTAGTAGAGCTGTGTCTGGGCTCAGAGTGGGATTTTTCAGGTTTCCTTAGTCTCCATGGGGTTTCCTGGTTGTGCCCATCAGAATCTATGTTGTGTGGAGAGGTGCAGTTATTTTATCTATAAAAGCCACGTCTGTGCAACAATCGCAGTGATGTTCCTTACGTGCTTAATGGTACCCATCTATTCACTGTGGATTTTGTATGTGATGAGTGGAGCTAGAACTTGAAAAACCTACCAAAACTCTCACTTGGACTATAACTCTTCTGGTTGTAGTGAAGGCAACATAGTCTGTCGGGGGTGGAATAACATCCCATGCCAGTCCCTCAACACTGAATAGCCTTCTCCTGTTGGAAAGGTTTACTTGGGGTCCGAGGAGATGAGTCATTGCTTCTCTATATAGAGATATTTGCTGTTTATCCTGCCTTTTGCTTAGGCTGTCAGGGTTATTTAAGCTAGAAAGTAGAAAGCCAAAGGTGTTTCTCTTTATTTACACTGAGTGTGCCAAAATAAGTCACTCTAGGTATCATCTTCCCAAAAGAGTGCAGACTTTGTTATTGACCCACTGGACCATGGGCTGTAATTACTTTGGGTTAATCCTTGCCTCAGATTAGTACTGAGACAAAAATTCCTAGATTTTCAAGTGGAATCAAAGTGCTTCTTATGTGGGGCTGTGTCTTAGCATGGCTATGCAAAAATGAACGTTTGAGAACTACTTGCCTTGAACCTTTGAATCCCTTAATGCTGTGCACATCTCACGGGTGGGCAGCCCCTGCAAGAGGAGCTGAATTCAGACGTGAGCACTCACATTGCAGACCCCTGCGAAAGTATTTTCCTTTCCTGGGTTTCCCAAAAACTTCCACTTTCTGAAGGTTATTCCAGTTTCAATATCCGTGCTCTGTCTGTATGTTCAATTACGGATGGTTATACGTTTTTTTTCCCAAATATGAAAATTATTGTCTCGGAATTCTTGAAATCCCACTATGCTACATAGTAAAAACAGATGCTCTGCCGAGGGCAGTAATGGCTAATGATACTGATAAAACAAGCCCTTGTGTCCAGAGGAAGGCACAGCATGTTTGAAGTCTCCATCCTCATCTTCCCAAAGCGTGGGGATGCTGTGTGAGGACACCAGGAGAGGTTTTAGCCTCGTGGCTTTAACTGCAACCCCTCAATCACTCCTTCCCTAGGACAAGCTGGGTTTAACTCAGCATCTATCTTGTGCTGTTATCCCAGCTGTGATGGGTGGCCTGCAATTCTGTTGCAGTAACTGGAGGGTAAAGGCTCACATGAAACGGGGGAGGCACTGGATGCCCAGTGGTCTCATGGGGTGGGGGTCTCTGTAGGGTGTTTCTCTGATCTTGCATTATATGAGAGAACGTTGGCATTTACAGTAAAGACCTGGCAGCAGCAGAGAAATTGTTTTGACTTACACTTGTTATTGTTAAGGTTTTGCACATAAAAACCTTAGGTATGGTGCCTTTTTTATTTTCAAAAAATCATTGAGTTGGCCTGGTTGTGTGATATTCTGCATGGAAACTCCTGTGTTTTGCGAGGGACAGAGGGGGAGCCATTTGCCTATGTGCCTGTTTTTTAAAACAGGAGTGACGCTCCCTCTCCTTCAAATAAAGGGCATTTATGGCTGATAATATATTTCATCCACCAAACCTTAAAAGCAAAGGCTTAAGTCTAATTTTCAACTTGACATTCTCTGATTAAAATTTAAAATTTAATGGAGCTCTGTATGTGTCCAGCTACAGGGAAGGTAGTATCTAACTTCCAGCTGGTTGCTCCATCTGTTAAAACATCTCTGCGTAAGTGGCGCGGCTGTTTGTGAGCTAACAAGGAAAAGGGGGAGGCTGGGGGGTTTTGTAGAAGAGGGTACTGAGACCCTCCCTTTTGGGAGTTTTTTTCCAAACCTTTGGTCGTTGTGGGTGGCTGAAACCAGAGCTGCTGCTCCTTGACTGAAACTTCTCATGGCCATCGTCCTCACTGCTCCAACCACCAGTGCACAGCTCTGTGCACGAATGGGAGCAAGAAAAGCTTTCAGTGAGCTGCTGCTTTGACAGAAACTCTTTAAGGCAAAGCTATTTTTAATTTTATTTTATTTTTTTTTAATGCCTAGTCTACCTCTACCTCAGAGAAAGCTGGAAAGCAGCAATGTTATTTTCCATCCCTTTAGAATCATCATAGAATTGTCTAGGTTAGAAGGGACCTTAAAGATCATTTAGTCCAACTATCAACCTAACTCTGACCAAAAAATAATAAGAAGTAGGACATAAAAATTACTAAACCATAATGTTTTTATTGTTCTTTGCGTGGTAGCTGCAAAGCAACAGTCTCATTCAAAGTGTGTATCAAGGGTATTTTTAAAATTTCTTTAATATAATCGAATAACTGGTGAATGTTTTTCCTTTGACTTCCTTCTAAATCATATGTCAGAGCATAACGGAAGCTGAGGATGTTGTCTGATGGAGAAGAACTTCTTGTTATGATATATGTCCCTGATTTGTTGTGGTTTGGTTTTTTTTCTTAAAAAAAAAAGTCAAAAAAAGACTGAACTGGGCCTCTGAGTTGGGTTTAGGAATAAGTGCATTTTAAATTTGATGAAGAACGAAGTTTTCAGTCCACCTGCAGGTGAAAAGACAATATTTATTGCAAATAGACTATCCGTCTTGGTGTTTCTCCTGGTTTCATCCCTGTGGGTGGGAAACACCTCCCAGTTCTCTGACTGGAAGCTGCTGTGCACCAAGGAGGTGACAGAGGCAAAGGCTGTGTCAGTCAGGGCTTGGTGGGCAGAACGGACAAGGATGGAGCCAGAAAACAGGCTGCTGTATCCAGCAAAGATAAAGTCTGCCTCTTCATGAGCAGCTTCATTACTGAGTTAAGTTTATCTTTTTCTTTGCCTTTCAGAGGATCTTTGTAGGATATATTCTGTAAAAATCATTAAAAGCTTCAGAGAATAAAGAAAATCTGCCTACACCCTGCCTCTGTCTCCCAAGAAAGCCCCACCCATCCCTAAAAAAATCCAAAAAGCTCCCCAAAATGTCCTTTCTTCTGTCCTGTGTTCCTGCTAAGGTCCATTTCTCCCCATCCTCAGCAGAAACACCACCTGAGCAACACTTGCAGAGCTGGAAGATAATATCCCAGTGCTAGAGTATTTCCATGAGTAGAAGAAATCTATAAGTAACCTCAAATTTAGCTCCAGACAGTAAATTTCTTAATTCCTTTCATGAACAGTTTCTTGCAGGAGTTAATTACATTTTAAAGTGATGATTGATTATCCTGATGTGGTTGAAACCACGGCAATTAAATGTAAGAGCAGTTGGAACATTAAGAACAGCATTAATATGCAAAATGCTCAAATAACTTTTTTTTTTTCCCAGCTCCCTCTTGAAGTGCTTCCACACCTACATGTGCCTTTTTAAAAAAAAAAACAAAACACAACTGGGTAATTAGCTCGTATGTTAACATGACAAACACAGCCAGTGCTTTATATGATAGTTGTGAGATATTTCAGTATTTCTGCTTGCATTTCATGCTTGTGGGTTAAATCTAAGTGGCGCCACTCAAGTATTCTAGTGGCTCTAAAGCAAACTAATTTTTCCTCTCTAATTTCATGCATTGGATTTGTAGCTATTGATTTGTTGGGAAAATAATTATTTCAGGAAGTAACTCCTGAAATGAAGACTCAGGTGTCTCGGTTCTCCCTGTTTTAAGTCAGGCTTTGGTACCTTGGTGCAAAGTTCTCCTTCTTGTGCTTCCTGATTCACCACTGAAGGAGACTTAAAATCTTTCAAAAGTTTGAAGCCAGCTTGTAGCACAAGGGATCTATTCATAAACAAATATTGTTTTTATCATTAAAGAGGAGTTAGGATAAATTGTCCCAGTTCCATTGAGCTCCATCAGTTTATTCCAGTTGGGAATATAGCTGACACGTTCGGCAAAATCCTACATGAGGCTTAATTAATGCAGCTGAGTGGGGTTTTTTGAGGTAAAATCTGACAGTGTGACCACAAACTCTTCTATTTTTATCTGTTGAAAGCTTTGCTAATTGTTCTGCCTAATGGTGCCTTGTAGAGTTCGGAAAAGTCATCTAATTTCCTGCTTCACACAGGTTTTCTGTTTTGTTTTGTTTTGTTTTTTAATTTTTTCTTTGCTGTTGAAAACTCCCCAAACATCCATTAGTTTCATTTTCTATATAGACAGTGAATTAATTTCCTATTTTTTCCTTGTTGCTGTGCTCACTGCAGATTTAATTAACAATAAGTAATTTCTTTGTATTCTTGCTGCCTGTTACTTCTGGCTTTGGGTGGGCATTTTTTGGTTTTTAATGATGATTATTTTTCTGACAAAAGATCCCACCCCCTAAATCCTTCACTGGGTCCCCAAATGACCTTTGGGAGGGACAGACCTTCACATCTGCTTCCCCATCCCTTGGGAAAAGGCTGTAAATACAGACAAGGGACACTGCAGTCGAATCAACAGTCCCTGCACCTACTGTGTGGAGCCTGGAGCAGCGGCGGAGCCCGTCGCACGCCTCTGTTAGTTAACAGCTACTCCCATAAGCACCTCCTCACAAGAAAACTATATAACTGCCAGGATGATTTATGGTTCTCTATTGCTAAGCTCCCAGTCAGATAATTTTTCAGTGTCCACTTTTCTGCAGCACTGCGTAAAATAGAATTAAAATTTGGAATTCGGTTACAGCCTTCACTTTGGGAAATGACTTATTTTGGGAAATCACTTCTCTTTTTTTTTTTTTTTTTTTTTTTTGCATGGAGGGGTGGCAGCCCTTGGCTGGCAGTGTGCTCCAGGACACGTGGCTGGCAAGTGTTGGGTCTGGTGGGTTTTTGGGTGCCTTTCCCAAAGATCCACCATTTGTTAAGGCTCAGATGTCATGGGGAGCTGCTGAAGTGGGGAAGTGCTGAAGTGCTGTGTGATTACACTGAAAAAGTGCCCAGAGCGTTGCAGAGGGTGTGGGAAGAGGAGAACCTCCAGGTTTAAGTGTGAGTGGAGTGTTTTTTGGTTTTTTTTTTTTTTTTTTTTGGTGGGGGGGAAGGCTCTTCTGTAAAGGATGCCAGTATAATCCTGGGCTGGCAGGATTATCCAGCTGGAGTCTGATGTATAATACTGTAAGCAGAAACTTGGTGATGTGGCAGGGGGAGGAAAACCCACCTCTAAAATATGAACAATTCAAGGGAACCTCTTGGGTCATCCTGTCACGTGCCTTGTAAATGTGAGCTTGTGATTCCTCTGTCCTTATGTCCCGACTGTCCTCTGCTGCCAAACTGAAAGCTTCAGAAACGAAAAGGTAAAAATCATGTGGCATGGGCATATTTAATAAATACCCAATTGTTAGATGCGTTAGATGCAAGAACAGACTGGTATGACTTGGTTCCTCCAGGCTGGCAGCTGGGGGGGTGTGCTAGGTCCTCTCTTGATGGGCTTGGTGCTTTCGGAGCCCTGGAAGTGCTTGTAGCTACTTCTCACCCTCTTGGTGCTTGCAAGTTGGGATAAAAAATCATGTTTACAAATCCAAAAGCATCATTTGCTACATCTTTAAACTACTACTCGTAATCCTCCTATGGACTGGTATCGCATCCTGCACTGCTAAGGGTACTGCAGCGCTTCCTGGGCAATACTTTAGAGTTCTTAAAGTGTGGAACAGGATGCATTTTACTAGAGAGAGGGAAATGTTCATTCTTATTGCACTTTATTTGTGATAAAGGTGCAGAGCATCCCCCAGCAGCAGGAACCGGTTGATGGTTGTTCTGAAATGAAGCGCTGAGATTTTCCTGGCGGGAACCTTCTCAGCACGTCACGTAGTGAAATTCCATCTTATGTGTTTTTCCTCACACTCTGGTTTCTGAGCTTTTATTATAATCGAGCACTGACTCTTCTGAATATTTGATTAATGAAAATTGGCCTTTTGCATGGGTGCACAGTGCAATATTTTATATTTTGTATTAGGCGCTGTAGTGAACCCGGCAATTCTGCGGAGATAGAGATTATGCAGCACAATGATAAAGTATGAAAGGTGATGTGAAGTTCACAAGAGAGGAAGGAAAGAAAGGGGAAAAAAAGAAAAGAAACCACAGTCAAATGTGTCTGGGTTTTACAGCTTCTTGGTATAACAGCTGCATTGCAATTCTTATATAGACAAGTGCAGCAGAAGCACTGAAACACCAGGCTGAATGAAGCAAATATGCCCTTTGGATAAACTTCCAATTTATTTACATTTGTGTAAGTATGTGGTGATCTACGGATAAAAACCCCCTGGAGAGATGTGTGGTGTTATTGAAACAGGCGAGCAGAAAGTCCCTGGTGCAGGCAACAGGGGCTGGGACAGATGGGTATCCTCTGCCATCCTTCTCCCTCCTTAGAAAGCAAGAAATGCCTGGCTTAGATAAAATAAGTGTATAAATCACCGCAAATGTGTGTAATATTTATGGTGCTAATTTGTAATGTTGGATTTATCTCCTGCCTGGCAAGAGAAGAGAGAGGTTTTTTTTTTTTTTTTGATGCCCTCAATGGCTGCTGCTTCCCAGTTTATATCACTTGTTGTCATTTTTTATATCACTTGAAAGGTTATGTGTGAAAGTGGAATTTGTACCAACGTGTTACAGTGCAGTTAAAAATAACTTTGGTGGTTGTCCAGGTTTCCTCCTGTTTGCTGGAGGAACAGAGGGTTTTCTCTCGGAGGACTGATTAATTGGGACTCTGTCTAAAGGTATGAGTTTATCTCAAGGTTTACTATGAGCACTATGAAGGACTCAGCAAGGCAGAAGATGAGACAGGATAAAATACAATCCTAAATTTTGAAACTGTCCCCAGTTTCTAAACTGGGTGCTTCCCGAACTTGCTATGAAATGCCTTCCCCTAAGAAATGCCTTTTCCTTTGGGATGTGGGGAACTGTGATAAAAACTCCTCTGATTTGTTATTTCAACCTTTGTGAGAACTTGTGGTCCCGGTTTTCTCTGAAGCATGAGGCCAAAAAGTTATGCTGGTGCGAGTGCTGATGGGCACAGGGCAAGGTTGGAGGGCTGGGGTTGAAGGAAAACCATCCAACCTACAGTGCTTACGCTGCAAGTTTCAGACAACTGTGAGCAAGCTTTGATTTTTAAATACCCCTGGACAAATTAACATCTAAAACCTGGGTTATGTTCAGATCTTGTTCTTTGGGATAATATTCCTGAGGCCAGCAAGGCTGCACAACTGCAAAGGTATCAGGTTAAACTGTTTTACCTTGAACCCCGAGTATGAATTATTCAAAGCTTTCTCATTAGTATTCAGTCGTATAACCTCACTTGTCACTCATCAAAGGTTACATTTTCCATCTATGCCCAATTCTTCCTGTCCCTGTCTAGACCTCCCAAACCCTTGTATTTTTTGATAAGCATTGAATTACAGGGGCACAACTGATGGTGCCTCTTCCCTAACCTCTTTTCTAACTTCTGCCAGGGTTGGAGCTTTTAATTTTTATCCCAAATGCCAAGCCAATGGCAAAACAAACTTTTGTAGTTAAGTAAATCCATGAAGAACATGGACAAGCAGTTTTCTGGTGAGTTCTTTGTTTTTTCCAAGGTTATACTCCGTGGCAGATAGCGTGGGAAGTCAAACGCTGCAGGCTTGGAGGGCTTTGGTCCCATCAGGTCTGGAGAGGGAAGTAATCCAGAAGAACACAATAAAGGGACAGGTTTGGTGGCAGGTGATTGAAGTAGGAGGTGATCTGCAAAGGTAGGGACAGATGGAGCCTGCAGGTGTTCAGCTGCCGAGAGCTTGGCGGGGAGCTGGGAAGACTTGAGACTGTTTTGCTTAGAAGTTGCAGGTATTCAGACACAGCAGATTTTATTTGGTTGGGTTTTTTTTTTTTTAACCTCATTATTTGGAAGCTGTATTTCTATGTGTGCCTTATCGGGTGCATGACAGCCCCTTCTTGCAAAGCCATCAGGTGATAAAAAGGAGCCCCTCAGGTTGATGTGTGTTTCCTTCAACTCCAGTTGGGTTTTGGTGGTGTTGGCAGTGATAGATGGGGCCTGTCTGGGGTCTTTGCTCTTGGTTTGGGTATTGCATTCTTTTCAAAAAGCATGCAGTGTTTAGGAAGGAAGGTCTTCAGCTCAACTGCTCCCCAGAGACTTACCAAGGTCCCTGATGTGGTAGAGAAGGTGTCAGGGAAGGGATGGGGTGTCAGGGAGGAGAGGGGACCCCCAGCATGATGCAGGGAGGAACCAAGGGGAGCAGGAAGGAATCCATGCAGGAGGAGCAGCAGAGTTTTCATGACATCTCAGGAGCTTGATCGTAACTCAATCACCCTCTCTAGGGACAGGTCTGGACACAGGAATGAGTTATGAAGGAGAACGGTACCCTGGATGGCTGAAATGGGACTTTCAGCTGGCTCTCCTGCGACTCCTGATGGCCTTTGGACCCACAAAAAACCTCCAGGAAAGGCAGGACAAGAAAAGCACACTCAGACTCCTCTCTGAGTCTGCCTCCACTTCCCCACCAACTATTGAGCCTTTTTCAAGTGCATTCTGACAGGAACCGGGAGGGCTCAAAATCCCCAGCAAAAAATTGTCAGGAGAAACTGTGGGCTGAAAGGAGGAGACCTAAAAAATACACACCAAAAAAAAAATATGCCACTGAATATCAGGCATTGTAAACTTTTGCTCTTCCTGGAACACATTTTCTCACTCGTGCAGATGTTTTGCCCAGTGGTTGTGCCTTCAGCACAGCTGGGAGCGTGTTGGGATGGAGGGAAAGCCTTGTTCAGCCAGGAGGGGCCATGCTCTGCCCTTGCAGAGGTAGGAGGGCTGCAGACGGGGGGAAGCTTTTTGGCAGCTACAGGGCCCCTGGAGAAAATGCTACCATCTCAAACAGCCAAAAATGATAAAGTGAGAAGTCCTCCATCCGCAGCATTTCCTTCGGTACAGGTAAAACCATCCCCCGGTTTTTCTGACTCTAGATTGAATGCAAGGAGTGCATTCAAATTAGTTATAAAATTAAAACATTTTAGGAAATAATGAATTTACACATGATAACTACAATTTGTTTAAAGGTCACTGGGTAAGGACTTTAAAAATATCTATTAAAGATCTTGCATCTGCAAGACTAGGAGAGCAAATTGTTTGCTTATTCAGTAGCAGGATTCTCTGAGTTATTCAGATTTATTCCTGGGTAAAAGGAGGAGGAAGAGTCCTTTCTCAGTGACTTTTATTTTAACATTTTATTTCACCTTTAAGGTAATGTGGAAGCTGATGATTCAACCTTGATTGTTATTGCGGAGGTGACAATGATGACTATGTATCTATAATGCCCAATGAAAAAATTCAATCTGCTCTGCTGCTGATGCAGGGAGCACAGCAGGGAGAGTGGAGAAAGCAGAGTTTGGACATTGGGTGCAAGAATTGGCCACGGCTGGGAATGATTCCAAGTTGTGTATGCTTTTAATTTAATGGTATTAGGAAGGGGGAATTCCTGGCGATAGGAACTTGTGAAGAGTTTAATATCCCTATTGCAATCTGCTGCTTAACTGTGCTGCCTCCCCTCCATCCTGGGGCTGTGCTGCTGCATTTTTCCTCCCTTTTCACCATAGTAGAGAGGATTAAGCAGGGACCAGCTGAAACTGGGGCACCACCACTCCCATTACGAGAAGTTCAAACCCACGGCATCCGAGTGACTTCCAATTTTTTTCCAGAATCAGCTGCTATTATCCTTGCTTCTCTGGCTGAACAAACCAACACAATTTTATTAAATTAGCCATTTGTTATGTCTCTTGTACGCCACGGAAAGCAATTTTGGAGACTAATGACTGCAAGGTCTCTCACAATAGCAGGTGTGAACTCTTTCTACTGCAGCCAGTCTCGCTGGGGACAGTGTCACCAGCGCTGGCATCGAGTGGGCAGGGATGACAGAGCACTAGTGACAAACAACATCTGCGTTCTTCAGACAGAAAACACCTGAACCCAGGTCACACATCAGCGGGAAGATGTCCCCTTGCTTAAGGTCAGATCCTGAAAGAGGTCATGTTCTTTTCCTCCATCTCAAACCCCTGGGTGGTGTCACTGGGACAATTGCCATTTGGAAAAGGGGCCGTGGATGTTGCAGTAGACAGATGTGACTTCTGCTAACCTCCCCAAGCAGCATCCATTGGGAAGGTAAATCCAGCCTGGGTTTGAGGAAGAAATTCCCCCAGTTATGATAGAATGATCCCATTGAAGACAAGAAATTAGAGATTGAAAATTGGAAAATACAATTTTATAAAAGCAATAGATGGGAGGAAGGATGGCAAACCATGTGGAAAAGTCAGGAAACACTGTCTTTCCTTGAGGGAGAGGAGGAGGGAGGAAAGTGTGTGCAGGTCTGGAGGAGATGGCAGCAGACAAGCATCATTTGTGCTGCTGAATCTTGTTTTCTTTATGTGGAGCTTTGCTCCTCCCTGCTGCAGCAGCCCCCTGTGTGTTGCCCAGCTTTTCAGAGGGGGAGTTAAGAGGGTGCAAGAGCTACGTGGCTAGCAGCCACTCTGCTATGCTATTATCTTCTTCCCAGCAAGCCACCAGTCATCATCCTTCCGTAGCACGGGTGAATCAGCTTTTGTATTCCCAGAAGTCACCAGAGATGGTAGCTCTAAAAATGATGCCTTATCCTGGGTTCTGTCTCTGCAAGTAGGAGGGGTTACAAATTGCACCCCTTCCAGGAGGTCACTGGCTTCCCCATCCTCGGAGGCAGCGGCGTATTTATGGGGCACCTCACAGTGTTTCTGTCAGGGTCCTTTCTCCTAATACATGTGTTGGAGATTTTTGAGCTTGGTGTGTGAGAAAAGATTATAAAAGCCCGTGCAATAAATCTCATATTAATTCAATGACTCTCCTGTGCAGAGCCCTTGTACCGCTACCAGTGTCGAATCAACACAGAGCAAAGTCAAAGCACAATGATATTTTGGAACAACTCGTGGGCGATGCGTAACATTGGAAAATCCAGACAGCAGACAACATCCGCCAAATCACACGAGATGTTAAGTCCAAAAGAATGACTGGGCTTTTTTTTTCCCTAAGAGCTAAGGCAGAGGATGTCTAGCAGTGCTTCAGGTGGTCTGGTGAGTTTCCAATAGAGGACAGTGTTGCACAGTCACACAGGCTGCTTATTAATTAAGATTCAGAATCCAAAGTTATAAAATTATCCAGTTGAAAAATCCTGGCCCAATTCCTTCATGGGTTTAGGTCTCTTGTTTATGAAATTCCCACTGTTGCCGTGTTTGACTCCAAACCTTCCCCACATCAGGAACTGTGCTGTGTTGGGCTTTCTGGCATCTCTGCCCAGTGCTGGTTCTTTGCCTTTTTTGGTGGGTCCCATCAAACGTCACTGTCTGACAAGGAAGAAAAACAAATTGAAAGGAAAGAGCACCAGTGGAGATGATGCTGTCCAAATCACTGCAAGTGACTGGGCAGGGGTACATACCTGTACCCACAGACAGGGTGCTAGGCAAGGCTCATGGACAGCAAATTCTGGTAAGAAGCTCAGGTGAAACGGTCATTTAAGTTCCTTAAGGTTCCCTGGGATGAATTTCTTGTGTTCCCTGTTGACATGGATCGCCCTCCATTCCTTTGGACCATCTGAGTATTTTGTCTAACAAATTCTTGTAAAAATACCTCAAGCATCCTCCTTTTTTAATTCATCTGGGGCATATTGACTGTTCTCTTCATTAGAAATCTTAGAAATGTTACAAATTGTAGGAAAGTGTTTTGTGTCTTTGTCTAGGGATGTCCCTTTGTCTAGGGAGGTATAATGAAGACTTTCAGTGGGCTCTTCTGGTTCAAACACCCATGGAAAGGCAGTGTGTGAGGGCAGTATTTGGAAGGGAGAGCTCTTCTCCAGATCTTGCTTCCATAGAACAGACTGAGGAGTTAATAAATTAGTACTAGATTGCTAATCTAGGAGCTAAATTATGTGTTTGTGACTCTGGGCCTCCGTCCCTCATGTTGGGGTTTCACACCTTTTTGGAGTGCAGGTGAATCCTGCTGGACAGGGGGGCTGCTCGTCTCTATCAAAAAGTGAAGGCTTCTGAATTTTAACCAGAAAATATCTGGTTTTCCTTCTGGGAGAAGCTTCTTGTAGCATCCGCTCACCCTTAACCTGGAGGGACAGACACTTGTCTGTGCCATCAGTCAATACTAGATCTGGGGAGAGGCTGGTGACATCTGGCACGGGATCAGATGCTGCTTTCTTACTGCATTTCCATATTGGAGTGGTTTTGCCAGAAAACTGGGGAAAACCTCTTGACAAATAGATGCTGCCAAGAAACCCCCAAAGCAACAAAGACTTTTTTTTTTTCTTGCGTTGTGAAGCCACATTTTATTGGTGAATTAATAGGAATAACCAAACTATTTTAGTGGGTAACTGGGAGCAGTATATTAGTCGCAGTATTAATAAGTCTGGAGTGACAGGAGACTTGTAAGAGTGGGAAAATGAGACACAGTATTTATCCCCTGTGCAAAATCTCTTTTATTATTAAAGACATTGGGTTAACAAGGGATAGATTTAATACTTCAACTCTATTTTTATTGGATAATTAGTAGTGAGCAATCCCAACCCTGGGACAAGGACAGAAATCTGAAAATCAAGGAAGTCATGAAAGGAGGTGAAGGAAGGAGAAAATAGGTGGCAGTTTTGAGGTTTTTTTTTTTTTTTTTTGGCCTTCTGTCTTTTTACATAGTCAGCCACAATATAAAATTTTGCTGGAGCAGGCGGGAGGGCAGCTTCTCACTCCAGAGACAGATATGAGGAGGAAGGATGGGGGTTTGCTGATTTTACTTATTTATTTATTTATTTTTCATTAAACATCTCTCCCCCCACCAGCTTGTGCACAGCCAGGTCTGTTCCAAATGAGAATAAAGAAAAATAAATGCATCAGCTGTGCAATGGTGAAGGTCGTACTTAATTTTAGCTTCCCGGATAAAAGCATATATCAGGAATAATAAACGGAAGGGAGTGATTTTCAAAGAATTAGAATGAGATTTAAAAACTGGGAGTTGAAGTTTGGGAAGGCTCTGGAGATGCTGAGCGTTGAGGAAGGGCACGGGGGATGCCAGCGTTTTGGGGGGTTTGGAATGTAAACTGTGCTTCCTTGGGCTAATTGTGCAGAAAAAGAGCCTAGTGCTGCAGTTTTCTCTGCAAAGTGGTGCGATTGTGCAGCGGTACAAACATTTACTGACTACGGAGTCTGCTTATTTCCCCCATTTTTTTATTATCAGCAAAACTTTAATTACAGCTTACCTACCACCTTCTGCCTACGTTTACAATGCAATAAATTTTCAGTCCCTCTATGCAATCTGCATCTCAAGCAGCGCAGTGCTCCGGCAAGGGTCGTTATTGATTCCTTGAAGAAATTATAACAGCATTTGTTCCGAGGGAAACGGGATCACGGAGGCACACACACGTGGACACCAGGTTTGAGATGTCCTCTCCCTCCACCGGCGCTCGCTTCTCTGTGCTTTATTGAGCAACACAACTCTGGGTTAGAAACCCAGCACAATTATTTTTGAAGTGATTGATGGGAGTCAGGAGGAGCAGAAGCAGGAACAGGAATCCCGACTGACTTTTTTCCCCTGACTTTCCAAAATCAGAAACAGTTTCTGTTTTTCTCCCTTTCTCTGGTTGTAGGATTATTTAAAGCTGGTATGCAGGGAAAGATGGCTGCTTAATGATTTAAAAAGTAAATATGAAATTACTTTGTAGTATTTATCTGATTTTTCTGTTTAAATATCTGGAACAGATGTGGCCATGAACAGTAATTAAAGGTGGAATCAATGCGCTCTTAGCTGTTGGGAAGGCAAAAATAGCTAGTAATGGAGTAAATGAAATATTTGAAAAATACTGTCTGTCAGAATACTGCTGGCTTGAAAATGTGTACAACAGAATTCATTAGAAGAGTCTGAAGGTGAATATTTGCTTCTTGTTTATAGTTTGTGTTGATTTGTCATTAATATTCAACGACTTAATGGCTGTTATAACTGCTGCAGCATCTGGCTGACCCCAGATTAAGCTCTCTGTGCTCCGGTGCGCTTTATGGAGAAGTTCTTCCCAAATACTTTTACTTAATAAACCTGACGGCCGCCTTCTTGTCTGATGTAAATTCATTTAAAGTGAAATTAGTGATGAACATCCAGTGGTGACAGTCACAAGTTAGATGATGCTCAGCCTGAAGGGTGCAGTGCTGGCGCGTGGGAGCTTTCTGCTACTGCCCAGGGATGAAATAGCTAAATTACTACTAACAGGAGGAAAAATGGAACTGTTTCACTGAATTAAACTGATTTTTTTAGAGTTGGAAGGGGACCATAGAGATCATCTAGTCCAACTCCTCTGCTGAAGCAGGATTGCCCAGAACTAGAGCATATTACTCAGGACAGCATCCAGGCAGGTCCTGAAAATCTCCAAGAAGGGGACTCCACGACCTCCCTGGGCAGCCTGTTCCAGGGCTCTGGCACCCTCACTGTGAAGCAGTTTTTTCTCATATTTGAGTGGAACCTCCTGTGTTCCAACTTCTGCCCATTACCCCTCGTCCTCTCACTGGGAACCGCTGAAAAGAGTCTGGCTCCCTCCTCCTTCAACCCACCCTTTAGATACTTATAGGTCTTAATAAGGTCTCCCCTCAGCCTTGCCTTCTCCTGACTAAAGAGTCCCAGCTCTCTCAACCTTTCTTCATAAGGGAGATGCTCCAATTCTTGAATCATCTTTGTTGCCCTTCACTGGACTCTCTCCAGTAGTTCCTTGTCCCTCTTGAACTGGGGAGCCCAGAAGTGGATGCAGGATTCCAGTTGTGGCCTCACCAGTGCAGAGCAGAGGGGAAGAATGACTTTCCTTGACCTACTGGCCACGCTCTTCCCTATGCAGCCCAGGTTTCTGTTGGCCTTCCTGGCCACAAGAGCACAACTCATGACTGTTGGGGTGAGGAGTGAAATGCAAAGCCTGTGACTCGGCTGTTCTTAGCGTGGTGATGAATAGATCAGTCAGCAGGGTGATGTGGTTCATTCAGTCACCAAAAGCTGCACCGTGGTTGTCTCCTGTTCCTTCAAAACCTGAGTTGGGACCCTGTGCACACGAGGTGGGAACCCGCTGCGTGCCAGGGACCACGTGTCCCAATCTGAAAGTGTAAGCAAGAAAAATGTCCCTGGTCTCTTATAGTGCCAAGTATTGAATGTTGATAATGATGATTTATCTCCAGAGTTAAGCTGGAGGAATATTAAAGGGCTGTAATTGTTGGAGAACCAGCTTGATTTTAAACACGCTGCATCTTATTCTCCTCTGTCACCAGGAGAATCTTCTTCTTTCTGAATTCCTGTGTTTGTATCATGCTATAATCTGTCCCCAAGCAACGTACTGCAACATTAACAGATAAGAAAGAAAGAAAATGAGAAAATTTAAAGGAAAAAAAAAAAAGCCAGAAATGAAGGGTCCTGAATTATTTTACAGAAAAAAGGGCAGTGTTGGTGCAGGTCAAGCTGCCTCTGCAGCCTCCGTGACCAGAGCATCACCCCAAGCCTGGGGTCTGCAGGAGGGGTGGTGGTGATGCTGACAGGGCTGTTTCTGCTCTGTGGGTGGATGAGTGTTGCCACGGGCTGTGCCCTCTTACTGCCCATCAAATGCTGCTTCTAGGGAGAAGAATATTATTGTGTATTTACAAACAATCCCTCCTGGCCTTGCCTGGCTGAAGGTGATTAAAAGCAGGAGCTGGAGGATGGTTTTGGCTGAAGACATACTCCAGTTTGCAGTGAAATTAATTCAGTTTCCTTGTATTCTGTGATTCTTTTTAAATTAATTTATATTATTCCCCCCCCCCCCCCCCCCCCTCCCCGCATTCCGGCAATATCTTCTGTTTCAGTTTTTAACTGGGCTGGCGCTGTGAGGGTTAAATTAAAGGCTATTACAGAATTTTCAGTTATTGCTGATATAAGTAAACCTGGGGGTTTTGGTTTTTTGTGTGTGGTTATTTTCTGTTTTGGGGCAGTTTTTTGTATGAGTTATTTGAGGGATGGTTTGTTTTGGTTATTTTGGGGTTTTTTTGGGTAACGTAAGATGCGATTCTTGGTTGTGGCACTAGATGGTGCTTAACCAAGCAGGAGCAGGGAGATAAACTGGAATCACAAACAAAATCGGTGGGATTGAATAAAAAAGAATTATGGTTCAGGTGTTACCCAGGTGAATGAGTACTTCGTTGTGGACTCCAAAATTCGTTTGAAAAATTCAGCTTTCAGCACCTGTTTTATTTTGAAAATCAATAGCGCTGACATGTAACCTGCTCTTAAAAAATAATAAAAAAAAAGTTTAGATTCCCACTCAGCCCCATCTTCAGCCCTTATATAATCAATAATAATAAAGGAATAAATCTAACAATAAGCCTCATGGATTCCGAGAAAATGAAAAATATCATAAATATCGTGCCTGGCTCCCTTGAGGAGTTTCAATTTATACTAACTCTTAAACGGGAGGAGGATGTTTCTCAAAATGAATTACACTGTCCTTGTCCGGAAGGTTCCCCCCGGGGTGCGTGGTATATTCGTGAGCATAAACCCTGCTATAAACAAGCACCAGGTGGAGCGTGATTACGCCGGCGCAGCTTTCAGGGGCAGTCTCTCATCTTCTCCATGAGCTAGAAACTCACAGGCTGCTGTGTCTTCACAGCAATAACACGGGCATGTGAGGCCACCAGATGAGCAGACTTGGGAAAAAGTTAAACCAAAGTAGTACCAAGAAAGAGGGGAAAACCACCAACAACCAAAAAAAAAGGGGCAAGCAGCCACTCTCCATGTTGACAGTCTCCAAAGTGCTTCTGGACACTTAGGCAAATTGAGAGGAGTTGGCTTAATACAGTACACTTTGTGTACTCACGTGGCATATAATCTAAAAATAACCACCATAAGGTCTTATCTAGGAAAGCCAGTTACAAAAATTGTACAAGAACTGTTTAGCTTGGCAAGCCAAGTGCTTCCCCCTGTGTTGCTGCTGTTTAATACCTCGTGTTACAGTGTAAACCCTGGAAAACTCTGGGTTTGGCCAATCTCAAAATTTTAATTTCTGAAGCTTCAATAAACAAAACACACACAATATTAATAAAAGATTAGAAAAGAAATGAAACGATTCTCCTTCAGCTGGATCTCAGTCGTAAAATACATTTATAGCGATAGAATTAGCAGCTTTTTCATTTTAACATGACTAAATGTTTTCTAAACCCAGCATGCAAGGAGATACGTGCAGCTGAGATTAGTCATCTCAGTACCTAGAAGTAACACAATTTAGTCTCAATGACTGTGATGGAGAAGTGTTTGCAGCCCTAGATGCATTCCATTTTCCTTGTCGTAATGTGAAACAACAGAAAATAACTGAAAACAGCAACATTAAAAAAAAAAAAAAAAAGTGAAGTATAAATTGAACATTATCAACAGCAGCGAAGTCCTGTTGGCAGAGAGTGGCAGGTTGTGGTGCTGGAGCTGTGGTGCCACCACCCCCACATGAAGGTCAGGGATCCAGCATTGCTATCATTTCTAGCACCCATTCTTTGACCTACCTGCTTATTTCACCTTCCCATCTTTGTAGAAGAATGCTGTGTCCCATCTCCTGGCACCAGCAATGAGCAGGTTCCCAAGGATTAGGGTGCCTTGTTGGTTCTTGTGCTGGGATAAGAGCAAGCAGCTCTTCTGGTGGTCCAGGGCTTATGGGTTCATGTCCTATTCGTGTTTGTGCTCCTGCAGAGAGTCAATGTAGGGTTGTGTATGCCCAGGCTGAAGTACTATGAGACATTTATTCAATTTTTCCTTAATAATGTTCTTATGAACACATTGCCTCTACATTAAGCTTTTTCTCTCTAGGTCTCTAAATGCTCTACATACGTGAATTACACCCACAGTGACTTTTGTAAATCACTCCACGGAATCTCAGGTATCTCAGGGATGAAGGTGGGAGCATGGTAGGAACTCCCAACCCCAAGCCCACCATATGGGCTGGTGGCCTTTGATGTGGTCAATGGTTTGGGAAGCTGCTACCAAACTCTGGGTTTGAAGAGAAGTTCAAGGATTTCCAGTTGGGATCAGACCATCTATCTTGATGTTTGTTTGTTTTTCCTGTGTTCTGATGCAAATCCATCTGTGCTGATGCAAACAGAATCCCAGCTTCAAAACCCCTTTGTTTAATCAACTCATTACTCTTTTTTTATTTTATTACTGGTTTACACATTTATGTATGTTGTTTTGCATTACTTCTATCAAGCCAGCATTTCTTCCCCTACAGCTGAGACAATTAAGTGATGTATGAAATATATAATGCTCTTTGATTAATAATAAATGGGAAGAACAAATACATTTGGAAGATCTTTATCTTCTGACAGACTTGGTTGTTTGCAATGCTGAGGCTGGGGCTGATGACAACTCCTTGGGGGATACGTGGGGTGTCTTCCTTGTTTTCCAAGCCTTATTATGTGTGAGCAAAACTTAAACCTTTTCACAGTATTGCTTTTGTTGTATTTCTAATATTTTAGATATTTCTTGGTTCTTTAATATCTCACACATACTAAGTTTTGTAACTGCTGCTTTTAGTTTACTTCTAAAAGGCAACACTTTACGATTGCTAAGGCTCCATCCACCTTTGTTTTGTCCTTCCTCATACAGCAGGAAAAAAAAAAGCTCCTTTGTGCATTGGAAATTGAGGTTTGCTTTATCATGCATTAAGGTGAAATTTTGCCCAAAATAGTAAACAGGAATTTGTAACAGCTCTGCTTTGTTGCATTTTAAATTAATTTCATATTCTTCAGGGATGTTAGGAGGAAAAGGTATTTTTGTGAATGAAAGATATATTAAGTATATACGAAAAGAAATGTAGTGCTTGCTCAAGGTTCTGCAAATCTGTTATTTTCTGGCCAAAAATAGCTTTCTCCTCTTACAAATTGCTTTGAACATAACCAGTGGCATTACCACCAGTCATTACATATTTCTGTTATGTCTTTTCTGTCTTTCACAGCTTTTCTTGGCATTTTGTGTCCAACTGTTTGCTCAGTGAGATAAGGAAAGTGTCATAGCTGTGAGTAAATATTCCAGGCTTTTCAAGAAGCCCTGAAGAGTTGTTGAAGAATGACACTATGGGGGATTTGGGAATACAGCACGCTTCTGGTGGCATTGTCTAGGGTTGGAGGGTATCAGAGAGGAAAGAGAGGATGTTGGATAGCACTAAGTACTAATGCTGTCAATATGTTTTGACCTTAGAGTTGGTGATGTTGGCTGTTGTGAATTATTAGTAGCTCTTAGAGGTGGGACTGACCTTGGACATGTTTGTGTCACATTTGGTGCATACCCTCATGGAAGCAGATGGGTGGATCCGTAGGTTGCTGGTTTATGGTTTCAATAAGTTTTGTTAGCAATTAAAACCAAACAAAACTAAATATTGAGATGAGACCTGGATGTGTCAGAGGGACTGGGGGAGAGAAGAGGTCCCTGTGCTATAGGGAAGAGCTGGAGACCAGGCATGGATGGTCAAGACCAGGCTGGATGGGGCTTTGAGCAACCTGGTCTAAGTGGGAGGTGTCCCTGTCCAGGACAGGGGGATTGAAACCCCATGATCTTTATGGTCTCTTCCAACCCAAACCATTCTGTGATTCTTTGCGGGCAAAGACTGAAAGCAGGTAATGCTCCAACCCATCATTTCATCTACCATCCAATGTTGGACACTAAATTGTTGTAGCTTTCACTCGGGCTTCATAAGGTGAGAGGTCTTATCTATTACAGGAAATCTTCTCTTGTCACTGCTCATTTTACAAGTTATTTGTAAATAAAAGAGATTTCTTTTTGCCTGTAATAAAGTTGCATAGATAAATCAGTGCTCAGCTCCTTCTCTTTGCCGTAGCTGTCTGCAATTTTCTCTGTGAAGTCTTCACATTGGATGGCCTCTCCAGAGGCTTAAAATGAATCACAGAACAAAATGAAACCTGACCTTATGCTGTATGTATTTTTTATGACTAGAGCTTATCTTATCAGGCACGGTTGCCTGCCTTGCACCGGAAAGAAATTCTGGCTTGATGTTTCGTAGCAGAAAGAAAGAGATGTTGTTTCTTCCAGGCTTGATGATACCATCAACCTTGTATACAGGTTTCACCCAAGCATGACCTTACTTAAGAATAAAGCCATTTCTGAGCTCTGTTTTAAGCGTGGCCCAGCAGAAGCCCAATCGCTGGGCTGCAGTTGAGCGTGGAGTGAAGGGGTGTTGCGAGGGGGCTGACGGCGCCGCCGTTGCCGCTTGGCTTTGATGGTAATCGGGTTGGGCAGATGTCTCTGACAGCTGTGGCTAATGGGCTGCCGCCTGGGCAGGGACCAGACCTCAAAAATCTTTCTGCTCCACAGCAAATATGCACGGGCCTGAGTGCAGGGAGAAATAGAACCTGTTCTGCACTTAGCCTTATTATTAAATTCTGCCTTCACTACCACATAACAGACCGTTGGTGCTTGATGCTCGGAAGTTGGTTTTTTTCTGCATGAGATTAGTTCTTTTTTGTTTGGGTTTTTTTTTTTTTTTGTCTTTTTTTTCCTTTATTTTATTTGTGTGAAATGGCTATTTAAATTATTGATAAGATCTTAAAACTGAGCTAATTCACTTCAATTTATCCAATAGACAAAACTATTTATAATTAACGGAGAAGCAGAGGTCACTTCAGTGTATAATAGCTGCCAAGCCAAATGAATAACAATTAGGCAGTTTTTTATGCTAAGCTAAAAATTATGCAAGGACTACCTTCCACGTAGCCTTGAAATGATTAGCAAAAGATTCAGGTGTCAGGCTCTGGGGAAGGAGGAAAGAAATCTGGGACGGGGAGTGGTTGTCTCAAAACTGTGTACTTATTTATCTGGTTAGACTAGCTGTGTTGGCACTGAAAACAATAGATCTTTTAAAATAAACCTTATCTTTAAATCATAGTGACAGCAGAAGCTATTGTAAGAACATGACGATACATAATTGAAAAGGACAATGGGTGAGGGCTTTACTTAAAAAGAATAGGATTGGAGTGGTGGCTTCCTTCATCTGTCCATATTTGCCTGGGTAGTTCCTAGGGCTATTGGTCTACTTAATTCGGGTGGAGACTACTCTTATCAGCTGTATAACCTTTTGTTTTTCTTAACTTTAAGACAGGAAGGGAGAAAACGTCCCTAAAAGTTCCCCACCAACTTGCCATAGGTTCCTCTGGGGTTTGTGTGCTACTTGAAGAAGCAAGACATGAAGGAATGTCCTTGCTCAATCACTGTCTGGGTAAGGTACTTTTTGTTTGCACAGCGTGTTTTATTACTGTGAAACAATGGTTAAAAGAAAAAAAAAAAGGGAAAAAAAATTAATGTAGGCTGCAACACAGAGTTATTGCACCAAAGCTGAAACAAGTGTAAAAAGTAGCACCAATTGCATAATGGAACGATAAAAAAGGCTTCTTACCTCGGCTTGCAGGACATAATACCAGTTCACAGCACAATATAATTAGACTGCCACATCACCCCTTGTAAAACTAGAAAGAAAAGAAATGTAGGGGTGCATTAAAACTCCTTTCATTTCCTAATGCCTTTAGAGAGCTATTGGACAGAGAGGACTTGCTCTGGCAAAAAGCTCTAGTGAGCTATTAGGTTTTTAACTATTTTATAGGGTTTTTATTGTTGCCAGGCCTAGTTTTTCAGTACAACGACTTTGTCCTCTCTCCTCCTTCCAGCCTGTCGCACATTTATCAATCTTACAGATAACATTCACTATGAAGCTAAGTCCAGGCTCTTATGAAGGACTGTGTCCTGCTGACATATCCTCCCTTCCCCCCTGCTTTTTTTAGCAAGTCTCACATGACTTCTTTTATCTGATGATCTTCTGATACAAATTTCTTGTGTCAGCTCCAGATCCCATAGACAACAGGAACAAAACCCTGTTGTGCGAGAAGTGGACACCACCACCTCTGGGCCAGGTTTAAATGGAACACGGCAGAAGCAGAGAAGACACTCTTTTGGGTCAGAAGGTGACTTTTCCTAAACAGTTAACCATGAGCAAAACCCTCACTCTTGTTCCATGTTAATTATTATTGGGTTCTTTTCCTCCCCGTTAAGACTGGAAGGCTAGAACACAAGTGGGCAGAAAGGAAGGACTAAATGTTGAAAAGCACCTTCATTCTCTCAGTGAAGCTGATGAAATTTACTTCTAGAAAAAGGAGATTTTTGCCAAGGACAAATGGATGCTAAAAATCACTACCTTGCCGTGGGTTGATTAGAATTGGGCCTTTTCAAAGAAAAACAATATTACTTATTAGTGGACCTGCCAAATTTTGTCCTGACTCAAATTTTTTAAAATCTGTGGAAATGTCAGAGCTGCTATAAGCGTGCACAGCTGACAATGATAAGTTGTGTGTATCTCTAACCAGGAGTTTTAAAATGATGCATAGAGAGAGCAGTTGAAAGAAAACTTGCAAACTGATACGAGCAAGAAAAATGTTCCTGATTAATGCAGTGGGAAAAAAAAAAAGTTAAAGCTTCCTTGTGTTTATCGCTTTGATGGCAACGGGAGACATAGACTTAGCCGGGAGTTAAGGATTGATCATGAATGTCACCATCCGTGCTGAGCCTTTCAAGGCTTCCCAGGAAGGTTGGACGTGCGCTACCAAAAGCACATTGAGAAAGAGATGGGATGTTGAGCTGGTAAGTGAACGTACCTTAATGTTTCCTGGTTCACTTCTTTCACGTATTTCACATTTAATTTGCTGTGACTGGGCTCCAGAGCAGTATTCTTGAGTCCGTGATAAACAAATTGCTGTTGCTGTAGACTGGGACAACCTGTCTGCTTTTCTTCCCCATTGAGCCATCCCATCTGCAGGCTGGCCCTTGGGAGCTGAGATGGGGTTTGTTTCCAAGCCACTGCTGTGGCTTTTGGGGCTAAGCCTGGATGGCCACATCCGCCTGCTTCCCAGAAGTGCTTCCATGACGTTTTCCTGGTCTTAATAACAAAGTTAACAACATTGTGTTGCCACTCATGGAGGCCTCAGCTGAGCATTTTGGCTTACAGCTGCATTTTGTGGTGAAGAGGAGATCAAGAGGAATCTGCTCTTTGCACCCTAGGTTGAATTTCCTACCTGAGTTACAGCACTTTTAGCAGGTTGAGTACACTGAGCTGACAGGATAAGGCTGGACCACACACTTCCAGAGACAAGACATTTCCATCTGGCCTAGGCTGACATGATCTGTATATTAAATTAAATTCAGTACCACAAATATCTGACAAGACAGCGCAAGGCAACTCTATTAGGCTTAACCTCATGCAAGTAGTACACCTGTATGAGTGTATATGCATGTATATGACATAGTTTTTACATATTTATATGGGTATTATATCTGTGTTGTTCAATTATCCCTGCTATTGTTAAATTTTATTTCACCCAGTGTGTTGACTCGCTGCCTGCAGTGCAGCAATTGAGACGTGTATTTGTAAGCATATAGAAGATAACAAAAAGAAAAATAATTAACAAGAGTTCATGTCAAACCTATTCAGCTTTCATTCACAGCAACAACAAACCTTGTGGGTAGTGAGCCAGATTCACGTGACATTATCATAAGCAAACATTTACAGGGTAAGTACAAACCTGACTGGAAAATTGCACTCCAACACTAGAATATAGCCTGCAAGCACAGAGGGGAGTGGAGGAGGGAAGGGCCAAAAGGACAGGTTTCGTGCACAGAAAAACCTGTTATGAACAATGGTCTTAGAAGACAGTAGAATATTTCAGTTGGAAGGTATCTTCCAACCAAAAAAGTCTTTATGTGGATAGGACTAGAAAGAATAGGCTTAAATTAAAATAAGGATGGCTAAGTAAGGAAAAAAAACCTCAAAGAAACAAACAAAAAAGAAACAACAAACCAGAATCATAGAATTGTCTAGGTTGGAAGGGACCTTAAAGATCCCTTAAAGATCATCTTTAACAAGCTTTAACAAGCATAGCTGTTAGCAAAGCTGTTGGACAACTGAGGAGTTTGCCCAGGAAGATGGGGATTGTCACTGCAGAGAAGTGAAGATGACACTTGCTCTTTCCTCTCTCTATAAAAAAATAATGTTGTCTCCCAATGAGGGGCTGAGACCTCACTCCCTTTTTTTCTCCCTTTACCTCTCCTTTTTGCTAGACAAGGCCACCAAGGTCCCAGAGTGAGTGTGACAGTGGCAGTGGCAGCGAGGAGGCAGGGTGGCAGGCAGGAGGAGTGGGAATTGCCCTGGCTACCTGCTGGTTGGTTCTGCGGTGGTGATGCTTTGAGATGCAACCTACTGACCACGTAAATGCCTGAGAATGGAGCCAGTATTTCCACGATGACGCTCGACACAAGAGGAAATACCAGAGAAAATCAAATGAAGCTTTAAAAGTGAAATGTCTCTTAATTGTTCCACGGTTGCAACCTCTCTCCATCAAACCCCCGAATAACAAGTTTCCCTTCAGCCCTGTTTGGCCTTGTCTTCCTGAGGTAAAAATATGAGCTTTCAAACATGTTTGACTAAATTGTCAGTGTTGTCAAGATTGGTGTGAAAGGACATGCTTTTGATAGATACAGCAGCTCCTAAAAAGAGGAACTTACCCCGGTTTTGGGCAATTTTTCTCTATGATAACAACTCAGTAGTATAGGAAATAGTCCAAGTAAAGCAACTTTAAAACCAGGCATTAACATGTTAATTATTACAGTGTCTCTGCAGTAAATCACATAAGTTTACTCAGAACATAAAGCCCTAGTGCTCAAGCGCTGCTGGGTGATCAGCTTCCAGAAACAACCAAAGATGACTTTTTTATTTATGTTTGATGTTTCTTGCTAATTTAAATGTCACAGCTCATATCTATGTCTCTGTTACCTCAAGGGTAGGCTACTCAAGTGTGAACTATAATACAGCTGCATCTCAAACAGACTTGAAAAGGTACTTGAATGCAGAATGCCTCTGTTTACATTTAAAATGATATATTATTATTTATTATTTATATTGCAGTAATACCCAGCAGCTCCAAACATCTATTAGGAAGCCTTTACGGCCAGTGCAAAACAGACCGTAAAATAATGTCCCTACCCCTGATAGCCTTCATTTTTAAGTAAATCCAGCCATGAATATATCAGCATGGCTTCACAGAATACAGATACATACATGATGTGGGCTTGAGGTATTAGTTTTCAGTTCTATAGCTGCCGATGGACTGAGATTTTACAACACAAAAGGCTCCATCTTCTTATGCAGGTAAAATCACCTTAGGCATTTGGGCTTAGGACTAGTCAGGTAAATGAGACAAAGGAGTTGAAAGAGCATTTACGGTTGGGCTTTTAAATTTGCCTTCTTTGGTGCAAAGAGCAACAATTTTATAATAGGTAAGTCACCTTGAAAGCGTCCTATGAAACTTTTAGGATCTTACCAATGGAGGAGTGTTATTGGGGTATTCTCCCTCTCTCCCTCTTTGTTTCCTGGAGCTGAAAGGTTAGAAGACCACACCACATGGAAACCTTTTAGATCCATTTACCCAGAGATTTTACTTTTTTCCTCTGGATGTGTACAGGCTGATTGGTTTTGACAGACAATCCAGCCTCTGCCTTGTCTGATGAGAAAGGCCCTGTGCTAATAAGCTAATACTCTCAGTTGCACTCATAAATGATGCAGTGATCCTAACAGGTTTTTCAGCTGCTACCAAAGGTTCCTGATCCATATGTTTAAGTGCACTCATAAATGCTGCAGGAACAGGGAAGGTTTGTGTTCATATCAGGGAGCAGGTATGGCTCTTAATGTCTTGTTGCCTTTTTCCATTCTTCTATACACCTGTTGTTAGATGAGCTGTGCTTAGTTGTGTTGTGGAAGAAAAAGGCACTTGTATTGAGTGTGGAAACCCACTTTAGATGTTTTGTCTTGAATGAGATGCAATTGTCATACCAGCAGTACTTCTTGGTATATGGTAGTTGGAAGGCAGGTTCTTTAATATGGATGTTCACGTCAGAGAATGTGGCTCCCCAGTCCAGATGGTGGTGGGATCCAGCCATTCAGCCCAGCTGAAGACTTTGGTCTGGGACCAAAGACAGACTTATGTTTTCTTAGACTCGTATGTAACTCTAAGACGTGTCACAGAAGGTGTTTTGGACAGGTTTTGTTATATGGAGAAACCGAAATTTACCATTCACTCGTTTTAAACTTGCTAAATGGTTGGTGGTACGGTCAGGCTGGTTGCTAGAGCAGCCAAAGGACCTTGTGTTTTATAAAATTAAGGCTTTCCTTATAATAGGAACTTGGTTTTTTTTATGAACTTGTCAACCTCTCAAGTAAGTTGCATTGTCTGCTGACCAGGCTGGGCTCTTGCTCCTCCTTTCCTTCATGTGCTATTAAGTTAAGAAAAAGGGAGTTAGTTGAACACAATATTTGAACTAGGTTTATTTAATGTGCACCTGTTCAATATGCAGAGGCATATCTTTTCCTGAAATTCCCTTTGTTTTCTTCCCTTGACACAAAGACATCTCCTTGGCAGCCTTGGCAAAAGCAAGACTTCACTAAAGCTGTCATGACCAGCCCCAAATCAAGTTCATCTTGCCCCAAATCAAGGCTTGTGAGTCCACCTTCCCACGTGGTCAGCAGGAGACAGCTATGCAGAAGGTGGAGACCAAGAGACACTTTGCATCCACTAACTGTACAAGAAACGTGGAGAGAAATGTGTCCTCGTGTATTTTCAACTTGCATACCCAATGATTCACACCCTCACTCACACTAACCATCAGTGTCATACGAAGAGAAGTACAAAATCTGCCTTTCCTCACTTTTTGCTGCCAAAATTATCTCCTTTCCCCTCACCCCCACCCTGGTCTTCTCTTTCTACCTTAAAAAAAAAAGTATCCTCACCTGCTAATCTGGAGCCCTCTGTTTTGTGTATTTTTCTATTGACAAAAAGATATATTTTCAGGCTGAATTGTTGCTTTGCTGCACTACTACAAGAGCAGATCAAGGCACGGTTTGTTCCTCTGTTCCCTTTCTGCCGCTTGAGCGAATGCTGGTGTTTAAAAGCGTTTGCCTGAACTGAACCCAGTAAATTCACCCACAGTACTTAAGAAAAGCTGTCAGTGGTGCTGTGTTCCTTGTATTTAATGCAATCACTGTCATATAGGTTCTGGAGTACGGAACTCAACGTGCGGCGTCTTTGTGCGCCTGTGGGTGTGCATCTGGCTATTTATCTTTGTTTTTCTGACTACTCTTCAATAGCCTGGACATTAATGTGATCCTGCCACTGACCAAAATCCCTTTGTCACACTATACTCGTCAGAGTTGGGTTTGCTGGAGGGGCTCTGAGGGCCTGTTTCGTGCTTTGCACTGGATTATAGGCAGGGCAGATGGATGAGCCACTGGAAGATGCAACCAACAGCGGCTGATGGTGATAGAGGTTCCTCCATGGACTGCAGTGCTCCTTGTGTTAGCCCCAGTTGCACCACACTGTCCTATAAAGGAGGTGTGCAGGGATGAATTAGCTTATAATAGGAGAGAACACAGGGATTTGGTTGATTTGTGTGGCTTTTGGATGACATAGATGGAGGATTTAGCCAAATAAAAGCAATAGTGTGAGTCCTTCCCAAGGATGACAAAATACTCTTTTGGGAAGACAGAAGTCAAAGTTATGAGTTGCAAGTAAATCCATGATAATTTGGAGCTGGATCAGTGAGAGTCACACTGTGAAGCCTCTGAAATATCTCTTCTCCCCTTCCCCAGCTTTTCATTCCTACACCTGCTTTTGTAAATTTCTTGGAGAAAATAAGCTTTAACCGAATGATGTGAATAACTCCATTTAAATTAAAAGGAATAATCAGAAAGATGAGATCTCTACCTAATATTTTACTTCAGAAAGGCAAGCCTGAGAAGGTAATGTGTTGGAGAGAGTAGCTCATGAGAAGGGCTTGAAGCATCTCTCTGCCAGAGGTATAAAACCTTCCTGGCATCCCTTCCCTGTATGAAAACCAGCTGTATACACAGCCTGCATATGTGCTTACCTTTGCTGTGGATATGTAGGAAACTCAACAGGGAAGAAAAAGTGTGACTGATTATGGGCTTAGAGACTTGCAGTGAGGGTTGGCTCTATAAGGCGGAAACTCATCAGTGAGAAATGTCTAATGAGGAGAAAGGTTCTGGTGTGGTGTTTGATCACAGGGTGATTATGAAGCACTAAAACAGTATGGCCGCATAAAAACCAAATGTACTGTAAGATTAAACAGCTGAAGAGTTTCCTCCATTTATACAGAGGCATTAATGTCTCTGTGGAAATTGTCAGTAAAGGAAACTGGGTATGGCTCCGATTTGTCATAGTCAAAATAGATGGATCCAAGCTGAAAAAAAAGTAGAGCAAAATGTAGAGAGCTTGATAATTATGTGTGAAAAAGGATTATATGGGATAAAATGAAAAGAGCCAAATCCATACCTTATTTGCCCCAGAAAAATGCAACCTTTGAAGGTTGCTCTACATAGACAAAGAGCAAGAGTAAGGGAAGGACTTTTTAACCTAGGAGATGATACTGTGGTGAGAGCAAACGAGTGTAGATGAGCCATAAATTAACAGGAGCTGGGGGCAGCGTGGTCCCAAGAGCATGACCTGGCAGGGTCAAAGAGAAAAGTAATTTAAGGTGATGTCTGACCCAAGTGATGTTGTTACCTGCCTCTCAGGGGACAAAGTGACCCAGGAGAGTCCTTCCAGTGTTAGGTTTCTGACTTTTTTTTTCCTTACACTAGATCAAGTAATAAGTACCTTCACTTATTATTTGGATGATTGTGTCACTGTTTGCAAAGTAATTCAATCCATATATCCGTTCAATACCCACGAAAATATTCATGAATCCTGATTGTTTTGTGGATTTCAGTGCCGTAATCAGTCAAGTAAGATGTGCTACACCTTGGCGACTAGACAGTAAAACACTAGTTCTTTGCTCCATATAAAGTGACAGAGATTTTAATTGCATGCTTGGAAGGTCTGGGGTTGTTTCTGAATGAATGAATGAATCTATTAGTGCCATTGTCTTTGACTATAAATGCTCTCGCATAATGATGAGGCAAAGCTATTACATTCCCTTGTACGGAGCACTCCCACTCCCGTGTTGTTCAAATTGGTTTTAGTCACTGGTCAACACCACGTTGAAATAGTCATCTGAAAAAGCAAAGTGGAAAACTAATGTAAAGTACCACTGACCCTTTCCGACCCTCTCAAAATTTAAATGGTTTTCACATTATTGGAGGAAGTATTTCCCTTCCCCTTACACCTTGCTCCCTGCCTGCAGAGAGTGTGTCTTGCTTAATGCGAAGCCTTATTTATGCTGGTAGGTTTATTATGCTGGTGGGATTGGTCAGCTTTAAGGGATCAAAGGCACTTTTTCCTCCTCAAAAATAAGAAATATATTTTATTTGGCTATATCCTGTATGAAATCTTTGCAAAAGGCACTCCCTAATGCCCAAAATACCAGCGGAGAAAAAGCACTGGGAAGAGTTTTGTATCAAAAGCAGTATTGTATGCTTTATTACTGACAAAATATTATGATGCCTGCTGGCTGCATTGTTCTGAATCTTGCTTTAGAATCCAAAGCCTTTTAAGAGATTCCTCTGCAGGTAGAAAACCCTCTGATATGTGGAAATCCTGAGCACTGGCAGTATGATTTTCTGGGCGTGCTGGAGAGTTTTGGCAAAATAGCTGGAATAAACAAGAGTTTATCTTCACTGCTAAAAAAAGGTACATTTTTTCATCTTTTTACAAATGAATATTTCATGTAAAATAATATATATGGATGATGCCAACACAAAAATCGTTAATGCATTAATTGCAGTGCCTTGACTAATGGCAAGTTTATTTTTGGTAAAGCTGAAGGGGTTTGCTCTTGCTGGAGTCCCTGTACTAGATATTTTTAGGCTAAAAAGATGCATCTCTTTTGTTCAGTCATGACAAGCTCCTGCTGTAGCCATAGTTAATGTCAACCAAAGAGTGCTTTGGGCACTGTTATTATTTATATCAGCTCTGTAAACAGTCTCTTGCTGGGATAACTGGATCTTCAGTGGGGTTTTTATTACTGCAAAATATCATGCTCATAGTGTTATGCTTGACTGGAACAGTTATCTAGCCAGGAGTTACGTGTCCCTGTAAGAGTGAAGGGTCTGCAGACTGCATGAAATTATCCCAAGTCGTGGGTTTACAGAGAGGGTGAATCTTGGTTGATAAGGAATTGGGCAAAATGACTTAAGCAAAGGTCAGTCCCCACCGTCCTGTATCAAGTCTGTCTTCCTGCTGCTGAATCCAAATGTTTTCCTCCTCTTTGTGCCAAACACACTAAAAAACATAAAAACATCTCCATGTGTTAGCACAAAACTTAGCAACTGACTATCGTAGGCCACAAGTGGAGTGGAGAAAAATGGTAAAAAGAAGACATTTAAGGACATGTAATTATTTGCATGAAAGATCCTACAGTTGAGAATAATGGATGTGGGAAAGGGGGAGGGAGAGATTTCCATTAAATAACATTCTGTCTGGGTCAAAGGGAGAGGCAAAAATTTGGAATTAGTCCTGGGTGCCTCCGAGTATGTGTCTGTCCATTTTGGGGCCTTAAATATGTAGATACTAAGTTGTCCTCCTACTACTGCAGGTTTGTGGCTTTTCTGCTCTCATTTCTTCCTTAGTGCCCATTTATCCCGAGCAATAGCAATAGGAGGCCTGAAGTTACATCTTTCATTCCTTGCTACACAAAACCAATAAGACAAAATGACTGAAATACAGCATTATGGAACAAAAGCTTCCTCCTCCCTCATTTTCTTCCTACGTGACACAAGCCGATGACATGTCCTCAGAATGATAGAAGGATATCCTCTATGAAAGAAATGCTGAGCACCACTTCTTTCCTCCATGACACGGGGGAAGTGATGTCTCTGTGGCACAAAATCGGTGGAAACAGGCATGGAGTCAGAGCCCAAATGTGTGATGATGTCTTAGGATAATAGGAGAAATTAAATCTTGCAAAAGAAATCAGCACGTTATTTGTCAAGAGTGCCAATACATTTCCACCTATGTTTCCTTTTGTGAGCAGAAAGCAGACAAGAGAACTAACAAATGATTCTTCTCCTTCCATACCTCAAACACTGCTATAATGATGGGAAAACAATGGCAACTTCTATAACCATCATGAAACTAGGAATTTACTGTCGTGTTTCTCATGGGATCTAATTTAAAACAGTGTTCTTATAAAGCTCAGGTCAAGAGTAAAGAAGAAAAAGTTGACGGAGATCTGGTTTGACAGCTGGAATATCACAGAGCGTACCAGGTTAAACTTTGAAGGGCTTTATGGAAAAGAACTTCTTACGGGGAATGTGCTTGAGTCTCAACTTACTGGAAATAAATAGCAAAGCTTTTCTGTTTCCCTGTATATAGCTTCCCTTACGTTTGCATGCTGTAAGCGCAGACAATTTTGCCAGAAATGTTTTCACGATCTGGGGTCTTCTTGCAGCAGTCCTGGGACACAAGTTTTGCCTTTTCTTAGGAAAAGAGTCCTGGGTTTTGCTCCAGGGCCAGAGAGGGGATGCGGCTGTAGCTCTTTGAAGAGAACGTGACCTGAAGGCAGAGCACTCCCCAGTCTGTTGGTGTCTTTCAGAAGGATTTCTTACCTCTTGCTAGTTCGTAGATCCTGTAGCTAACAGGAATTAAGAAGTGATCTTCCCGACCGGTGAAGATGTGGCTCTGGTCTCCAAGATATGTATATTTAATCCACCCTCTGGACTTAAGTACTTCTCTGCCAAAGCCTAAGAAAATGCAGTGCATGCCTAAATTAAGCAAAAAATTGACATCTTTTCTTTAGATTTCTGTGTAGCGTTGCTTCCACTCTTACTCTAGGAATAAACTTGGCACAAACATTTGTCAGAAGCACCACAGCTAAGTATTAATTTTTCTAACTTCTCTAAAAGGATGGGAAAAGAACTTACCCTTTAGTTTTAGTCAATATTCCTAACTTCAGAGAAGCAAAAGTGTATCCTTAAGCTCACAATTCCTTATAATTTGGTTTAAACTTCTGCAAAGGTCGTGTAAGTGAAGAGGTGGGGGTGCCTCCAGAGAAATGTATCTTTTTACATTAAAAGCAGGAACCCACGGTTAAGGCAATTTTTGTGGATTTTGCTAAGAGAATGGGGTTTTTAACTGCTTTTATATTCTGAGTTTATTTTTTTTATTGTAGGGGTAGAAGACCACTTCAGCACTATTAAAAAAAAGAAAAAGCCCCATAGGGTCTTTGAATTAAATGCTCTTTTTGCTTTTAAAGGTTCAAGACTTTGAAATAATGAATGGTGAGGCCTCCTATAGTTAAAGGCTTTCCTTTTTGAAGCATCGCTTTTGTTTTACCATCTAAAACATCCTCCGGGATCCTGAAAACACTTTTGCAAAGCAGGAGTCCAAAAGTCACCTGTTCATGGCAAAACTCCTCTCCAGAGGAGGGGAACAAGTGAAACCGAAGTAATTCACCTCAAATAAAGATAAAAATGGGCACAATGGGCACAAACATTATCAAGGTTTAGTTTAAAAAAAAAAAAAAAAGGTCTGGAAAGAAGTATAAAATAATTTGGAAACTGAGAGAACTTATTTTGAAAATTTACAGGTTTTAGTATTGATTTTTTTTAAAAGAAGCTGTATAAATGTGGTGCCAGACCTCTTCTTTTCCATGAAAAACATGTCACTGAGAAATATTTTTTGCTTTCCCTAGGGTGGCATATTTTCTCTGAAATATCAAAAGTTTTCATGGATTGTCATCAACAAATCCAGGAACTAATGTATGCTACTGAATTTCCCCACACCCTGACCATATTGTGTTTTCTCTAAACAAACCTGTGCTCAAGAGCTGCCATAAGCTGGGAAAGCTAAAAGCGATGTGTCTACAGGAAAGTACAATTTTGCTGTCTTTATCCTTCTAATTTCAATGGAGTAGCAAGAGCTGCTCAGCATGACCCAAATTTTCTCTTGCCGAAGTGGGATGACAGGAGATGGTTCTTCTCGACGAAGAAAATCGCTCAAGGCAGGCCAGAGAGAAATGCTCTCAGCTGTTAATGAAGCCAAGCTTCATCACAGCTATTCAGGTCTTTGCTTTCAGTTCAGGGAAAGGCCATATGTTTTGGCATGCACAGCTTAAAAATAGTTTATTTGATCTGCACTGGGGGAGGGACATCCAAACCCAGGAACACAGAGTACCCCTGAACAAGTCCTCTCCTGGAGAGAACCCTTTCTCAGGTCACTGGGAGTCCTTCACTGTGACCTCCTCTATATGTTCAAGCCTTACATCTCATTGTATATAAAGTTCACTTTTTACATAAAGAAACCCATGTCGTAACATAAAAGTCTATTTTTCCAAAAAGACGTTTTTGGTAACCTGACAAAGGTCACTTACATGCGCCAGCTATTCTTTTAAAACCTTGAATTTTCCAGTACAATAATGATGCTGAAATATGTTTTCATGCTTTAGAAACTTGTTTATTGGATCTTTTAGTTTGGCTACTAGAGAATGAAAAAGATTATCTTCATATTGGCTTAAAGTCCTAGATAAATCCTCCTTGGACATACAGGTTCGTTCATGTGGTAAGTTTGGGAATTTTTGAGCTTTTAGTCTGTGAATGTGAACTCTAGACACCTTAACAGCAGTAGAATAATCCACAAATAGGTTAAATGAAATTATTTCTAAAGCAGGATATATTCCACAGTTTATCATGAAAAGATGAAAGTAATCCCAGTTTGTGTTACAACTGCAGCGTAACAGAACAGGTTGGAATTGTGATTTGGGGCTTCTGTTGGGAGATTTCACACCCAGTGATTGACCTTGTGCGTTGCTGCCACGTAGAGCTGCAGCTGGATTGAGCGCATCCCAGGCAGGGCTGTAATTTCAACGTGCCAATCACCTTATGAAAAACTAAATGAAAATGTTACCAGCTAATAAGCCTAATTTCATCATCCTTGAGTGCTGGAGATGAATAAGCAGTATAATTAGACTAACGCTGTCAGCGGCCTTCAGAGGAGAATTGTTTTTAAGCAAAGCCAACGGAACCTGAATAAGAAAATAATTGGATTTACGGGCTTTGGGATGGAGATTTGAGGGTGCTTTTTTGATTAAATGGCTAATGTATAAACAGTGAAGTCCCACAAGGGGTCAGGCATAGGAAGAGCCTAAGAGGAAGGTGCACAGTAATGTAGAACACCATAAAGCTTCTTTGTAGAAGCTATGACCTTACTGTTGTAGGTCTCTTCTTGAGAAGCACCTGTATCATTAGTCCAAATTTTATAGTGATTTCCATACGCTGCTCAGCTAAGACTAAATTTAACCTTAAAGTTAGAAATACACAGGGTGTTCAAGGAGCTGTTAGCTCAAGTAGAGCACGTTGACCTGGACCTTTCAGTAGGTCTTGCCACCTGCCCAGTGGCAAATCAGTAGGTGCTTGTAACAGCTCTTCCCCCAAAAAAGTTCTTTGTAATTTAACTTAATTAGCAGATGACCTAGCATTAAATTCCAATGCCATTTTGCATCCAAAGGATTTCACTGACAGGTCTGAAGGTACCAGAACATTTTTATCTACAAATCAATAGTGAGGCTCCCCAACACTTGTACTATCAGACAATCAAAGCTCTGATAGCGCGGCAATCACTCATAGCCACTGAGAGCACAATGCTGGCCTCTAATGACACAAGTGTTATCTGAGATTTGCAGGACCTGATCAATTGAACGAGACAGTAGCTGCCAATCAATAGTTTTCTATCATTATAGCAGCCCCATTCATACTGCTGGAGTAAGAGGTTTGTCAGCATTTTCATTTCATGTATTTTCTTGGGTTTTTATCCACTCAGATGACTGAACTCAAACGCAATTTACCAGATGTGCACTTGGAAGCAAGCTTTGCTCACATCCCAAATAGCTGAGTGGTTTTTTTATAACTACCTTTTATTGAAAATTATTTTTCTGTGTGTCCAAAAAGGGAAGGCTAATGAGCAGTTGACTTAGACAACTTTTTTTTTTGGGGGGGGAGGGGGGCGGTGGGAATAGTTGCAAAAGGGCTAATGCTGCCTGAGGATCACAACTGCTGTTGCCAGTGTTGGTACCCAGGGCAAGGTCACCCATGCTCCACAAAATTGCAACCATCTCGGTTGCTGCTCCACCTGTCTCTTGTATCCATAGGTGTGATTGCAGGAATATTGGAGGACAGAGATTAAAACCTTGAATTTTGGCATTTATATTATGAATAGGCAAGTAGAGCATGACGTGACAGCTTCCTCAGCCAATATTTTTCAAAAATAGAAGGCAAAATCAATTTCCTCAATCTGTAGCCCAGTTCTTAAGCAGAAGACCTGATTTTCTCGATGCTAAGCCCCAGCTAGGTCCTATTAGTTGGATACTCTTGAAGTCTTGAAATCAACTTATTTATGGGCAGAATTATACATTTAAGAGATCAAGTTCAGGTTTCTCTTTCCAACACCCCAGTCTTGCCATGGCTGTATTTTAAAATTTGGTTTTCCTGTTGTGCTGAGTGTGTGGTTGAGAGATTCACCCCACCTGCAGCTAACATTTGCAGCTTCACCCTTGGGTGAGCAACTCCAAGGTTGCTTCTGCCCTTCCCCAAGGATGTTGGGCTGAGCAAGGGGCTGCTGTTTCCCCTCCACCCCCCAAAATAGCCTGAACCTCACCTCACCAAAGCAACTGTGTATTTTGTATTGCCTTTAATAGGGGCTGGAGCAAGACTTTGGTGATGACAACAGCTCTGCCAGGACCAGCTTCTCCATTAAATTTAGGGTGAGGTGATTGGACTCAGTAAAGAGGAGGTAAAACACCCTCATGCCTTGGAAATACTTTGTGCCTTCACTTGCTGCTGGCTTGTTAGCTGAGGTCTTTTAACATGACCGCTGGCCCAAAATAATCCAAAACTTTCATCTGGGAGAGGAGAATTGCTTGGGACTTGCTGTCTGGCAGAAATAATAAGTTCTAGCAGAGAAGGAGGCCTGGGAGAGTGATTCTGGGTTCAGCGGGTGCCTGCAGGGCAGGATGGGACCCATAAGTTACCTTCAGCTCCAAAGTGGCTTTCTTTGCTCGGCACACAAAGCATCACCTCTGTTTGATGGGAGCTAAAGTTCATGGTCTGCTTATAAGACCAATGGAAAAAATGGTTCTTATTACATAGGGTCATATAGTTGTCCTTGCCCGTTAAAAAAAATAATGGAGGTTTAGGACCAAATTTCCACCTTTGGCTGGAAGTTAAACTGCTGGCCATGTGGAAAGCTCTGTGCCCTGCTTTCATTCATTACTTTGTTGTGTAAATAATTCAGTTTAATATTTTCTCGTGATCTCTTGCCTTTGCTGCAGTTCTCTTATCCCCACAGCCATCAATTTAATCACATATTACAGCTGGATTTGGGTTGCTGGCTGGATATTATCTTTGGGCTCCCAGACAGGAGCATATCTCTTTATAAATTCTTTATCATATTTGTAGAGAAATATACTATCTCATTTGAATGTAATTAACTTAGTCACTGCACAATTAGTTTATAGGATTTATTAATGCAACTATTAAAGCCAGCTAACAAGCTCTGGCAATCCCTGTGTGGATTTTAAACCACAATACAGACAGGCATAATAATAAAAGGGAAACTTTTTAATATTCTCCTGTGGGTTGAATCCTGGCTCCCCTGCATGTTTTACACTCTCTTCAAATTAAAGTGCCTGCCAGCAGTTCAAACCCTGAGGTCCTCACTCAGTTTTTGCTTTGGCTGCTTTAGGCAAATTCTAATTGCCTTTTGTGGGTTTTTTTGTTGGTTTGTTTTTTTTTTTTTAAGGGATACTTTCTACATTTATAAGTAAGGTGGAATTTAAGACTAGTATTTCTGATAGGACTTTTACTGTGTTTAAGCTGATGTGATTATGGGAATTATCTTGCTCAGAAAGATGATTATTTGTGGAGCTGGGTTTGGCCACAGCTATTGCTTCAGCAGAAGTCAGTATACCTTGAAAGGAAAATTAGGACTGCACTAATTTAATGAGAACAGACTCAGAGCATGGAAATGTTTATGATTTCGGTGTTATGTTTGAAACATTTGTTATTGTTCTATATTTATATATGGGATAGATTTAAAAAAAAACAAAGCAAACCCTAAAGCCAGAGCTTCTACTTACCACATTCTTTATTTACAGGGAAATTAGAAAACGGTAACCTTTTTATCTTCAAGATTCCTACTTCAGGTAAAATGGCAAGGATCAGGTTTTCATTGCAAGGTTATTAGATTTGGCTTTATGTGGATTCAGTTTATGAGAATTGAAGGAATTCTTACTCGTGCACATTGCCTTGCCCCATGGCTCTCACGGCAGAGGCAGACGTGATCTTTTCTCCCGAACAAACACAGTTATGCCCTTAAACGAAATACAAAATGATGTAGTCACAGGTAAGTGCCCTAAAGGCTGTGTGGTCTGAAAGGGCATCTCTGTGCAGGGGGATCGTGTCTGCACCCCCAAGGTCACGGCTGGATGTGGACATCTCCTTTTGGCAAAGCAACATGGGGGAGAGATGCAACCTGTGGCTGGAAGGGGAGGAAACCTAATTATTGTAATTAAATCATGGGGTGTGTAATGCCTTTGAAAACAGCAATGTCTTGGAAGTCATGGCCTGTAGTGCATGCCTCAGTTTGCCTGTAAACTGAAAATAACGTGACTTTATATTAACAGGTCTAAGTGGTGCTTTTACCTTGCTGTGAAATCTTTAGATGAGGAACAGTGGATGGTGTGAATGCAAAAAAAGTAGGTGGATGTAGTTTATATCCATCAATTCTTTCTCCCCACATTGAGTAATATCCGATTATCTACTAAAAAAACCATATTTTCTGATGGCCACGCAAAGCCCGTGCTCATGAGCCACCCCCAGCCCTCTGCTTCATACAGGTCAGGCTGCCTTTCTTGCATGGGACTTGCTTGGACTTGACTTAGAAGTTGTCCCTGGAGCCCATGAATGTCTCTGATGGGCCCAGGTTTCCCCCCGAGAGCACAGTATATCCACAGGGGTCATTGAGTTTATGAAGTTGTGTGCCTTCTTTGAGGTCAGGAGCTGTGATTTCCCTCACTTAGACCCGTGCTTGCTCTCTTTCAGAGCCCGTTATGCAGATTTGTCATGTGAGAACGGGTGCTCCCAGCTGCGTTGGAAGTGCTTTGCCATATGTCACGAAATGAGATTTCCAACTTTACTCCAGGTGAAGCATCAAATTGATTTAAATTTTCTATTGAGAGATGGAAGTTATTTTCAGACTAATATTTTCCTGTTTTCTCTTTACTGGATTGTTATTTTCACAAAAAAGATAGAGGAGAAACTGTTGCTGGAAAAAATAAGTACTGTCTTTGAATGGAAAAACAGAGGATTTATGTTTACATAAATAAACATAGAGGGTAAGTAGGCCATTAGTTAGAAATTTCAGGTTTTGAATCAAGATACATTGAAGAAATGACTGAAGTTATAAACATTAAAAATAAATAACAATAATTCAAGTTTCATAAGCCTGGGTCATTGTATGTAGTTTAGAGCTTTGTGTTTGGATATAGAGGCTGAAATTTGTACTGTGCTGAAGTTAAAGGCAGCTTTGCCATTACCTCCAGCGTGGCCAGAATTTCATCCCAAGGGAAACTGCTGTGAGAGCCCAGGATGATTTTCCATGGAAAATTCAGATTTTCCTGTTGTAAGAGTATTCAGTTTGGAGCAGAGTAATACATGGGAATTTCAGCTATTTTTATATCTGAAAAGTGGTGAGGTCTCTGCCCTGCCTCCTGGAAGGGAATTCTTGATTGTATGAGGGGCAAATAGAAAAAATTACACAGTAAATTCTTATTTGGAAATATTTATGTAATAACATCAATCATATAGATGTGACAAAACATCCAAAATTAACATGGTACCTGAGAGTATGACTCTTTATAGACAACACAATTTAAATCTTTATTATTATATTATATTTTTCTAAAGTTTGTCAAACTTTCAGGTTTGATTCAGTAATGGTGCCATTAAAAGCTGGTTATATTTCTTTCTTTACTCCTTATACTGAATAGTTACATTTGCTCTTTGATGAAGACTTGTATTTTATATCGGCCACATCTCTCTGGAAAAATACTTTATTTGGAAGTGATTTAAGCTTAATTAAATAGACTGACTTGATTGTGAAAGGAGACATCTATCTAGAGTTGTAAAGCTGTTTAATTCACCCATTCTTTTGTTGTCCTCCTTTAGTTAACTCAGAGGATCTTCTTAAACAAGCTCATTCTGCTCATGCTTATGGAAGGAGCTTTTTCACTCTCCATCACTTAAAATGTGGATAAAAAGGCTGTATGGAAAATATAAGTGGCTTTGCCGCTATGTGAGCTGCCCAGGACAATGCAGGTATGTTCACTGCTGCCTCTGGAACTGTGGCCTCCTGGCTTCAGTCAGGTTTATGGCAGCAGTGACCCCCAGGACATCTGCATGTGGTTCAGTGAAGGACACAAACCTGGAGATGAGTCTCAGTGGGGCTGGGAACAACTTGTTCTTAGCCAAGATGCTTAGGTGTGAAAATAATTGCTGTAGTAATTTGGTTGGAGACAAACCCTATTAGGACATGCCCATCTGTGAGGTGAGGAGGCTCTTCCACAAGTGAAAAGGTGTTAAAAAACAAAAATAAAAGGGAAAAAAAGCTGTCAAATACTGGGAGAATTTCCCAACCTCTGGAGAGAGGGGTGTTACCAAAGTGCTCCACAGGGTTTGCACAGTAGACCTGGCATGTGCCAAGGGATGGGGCTGATTTTCATTTTAACTCTGTAATCATTGAACTGTAAGAAAAAGTGATTTGCCCAAAATGTAAATCAAGGTGCAAATTCACCAAATAGCATTTTTGTTGTATGTTGTACACAGGGACTTAGTGCACGCACAAGGTGGTGCTTTACTGGAAACCCAGTGCTTTCTTGTATTTTGTTATTCTAGTGATGTTTCCTGAAGGATCTGATGATAACTGCAGTCTTCCTTCTCATTTTTTGGGTGATTTTTGTAGGATCTGTAATTTTGGAAAAAAACCATTTGTTGGAAGGTAGGAGCACCTTAGTGTTGTAAGCGTGGTCTTCTGGTAGCACCTGGAAGACCCTCCAGTACATTATCAACTGGTCCACCTTTGTGAGCTTCTGAAACTCCCACCCACAGCTTTTTCTTTCCCCTCTCCATATCCCCTTGCCTTTACCTGCTCAGTGCATTTCTTAAAACTGCTCATCACGAAAAGAAACCCCTAAAGAAAACAGTTGCTTCTCAGAACAGAGAGCTGTCATCACATCCCTTAAACCACTTTTCCACCTGGGTTATGCTGACATGTCCAATCTATCATTATTTCGTTTACTCGGCAAACATTGAGCTGTCTTTGGCATGTATTGTCTTCAGTCTTAAGTGATCTTATCAAATTTTAAATGATCTGCATCTATTACGGTTTTGGAAGTATCTCTCTGCATTATCTATGGTGAGTCTATTAACCCCCTCTAAATGCAGCTCTTAATTTTGTGAGTCAAACATCAGCACAAAATCACAGGCCTGTATGAAGTTAAAAGCCAGAAAAATCATTATTTTTTTCCACATCGAATGATATTAGAAGAGATTTGTATTGTATTTGCACTGACATTTATCTATACACTTCTACATCAATGAGCTGTGCTATTTTTATTATTTTTTTTGTGTGTATTGAAACAAAAACTGCTGCAGGCACTAATGCATTGGAAAAATCCTATTCCTTGATTTCTTTCCTGCTTATCTTACTTCTTTTTTAAACCGAAGTCTTCCAATGTAAACTCAAAATCCTGCCCTGCAAATAGCAAATACTACACCCAAATCCAGTTTAATCTGCAAAAGTGAGCAGTTTTGCTCGTGCACATGAAGGAGCTGAGTTGAAGCCCCTTTGAAAACATCTTGGTCCAAGGTAGAGATGATTAAAGGCTGAATTTCCATCTGAGAATCCATCTACTTTGACAGATAAACCATTGTGTTTTTCAGGCCTTATCTTCTGATGGAGGTTTTCCAGGCACAAACAAACGGTGGTTCCAGTAGATCCCAGTGGGGATGTTGCTGACAGCTGGGCACTGTCTGTGGAACAAAATAATTCCAGTTTTTAGTATTTGAAGTTACACCTCTTTAGCCAGTGCCTCATTTCATGTATCTGTTACTCTGAAAGCAGGCTCCCTATTGAGTTGGTCGACAGTATGGCACAACCTTGCACTGACACCCAGGTGAGACAGGCATCCCTGGGAGAAAAAAAATGTTATTTGCTCCATTTTACAGAAGAAGAACTGAGGCACAGAGCGAAGTGATGCCTTATCTGAAAATAGAATAGAATAGAGCAGAGCTGTAGTTGGACTTTGATTCATTTAAAAGCAAAGTGTAATTCTTACCTACATATCTGTATTTCTCCTGCTGCTTTGGGGGTGCTGGAGTTTCACCATCGACATTTGCAAAGTCATCCTAAAGCACTCAGTTTGGTGCAGAGTAGTTTAAATTTTCTCTCTGGTTTTTACGCTGAGGTCCCTTAACATCTGGGCTTCCAGCTGTAAGACTTTCGCCTCGCTCCCCCTCTCCCACGCTTGCTGCTGAACCTGGATGTTTGTGTGATGAGATGATGACAGCCATCTCCATTTACACTTAATTTGTCCTGACTACCCAGACACAGACCAAAGGTTTGGGTTTCCCACGCTGGAAATGCCCCTTGGTATCTTTTAAAATGTGCAGTAATGCTCAGTTTCCCTCTCGCTAGCTTTTTACTTAGAGCACAAGTGTTAGGATTTCTTTTCAACAAAGTATTTAGCATATTTTCCAGGGTCAGATTTGGTGATCTCAGAGAAGAAGGGAATTATTGACATTTCCCTAAAGAAAAAGTTCTCTGCCCAGATTTTCACACTTGATTTTAAAATAATTGTTCTTTTTGAGGTGCAATGTGCAGGTTTCCCTTTGGGTGCTTGGTGGCTGACCTGATCCTTGTTGTCTCTGTGCATGGGTAGAAACAGTCTTTATTGTATTTTACACTCTGTGTGAGTGGGACACTTACTGTGAACATCAAACTGTCCCAGATGCTGCTACCTGTTGTGGCCAAACTATTCCTGCTCCATTAGTGGTCATTAACTAGGGTTCCCCACCAAGATTCATCCTTAAGATTCAAATGACTTTACCCATCAGTTCCAGGAAGAAATAAGGCAGGATAAGATGGCATTTTGTTGGATTATTATTATTCAGTATCTTGAGCAATTTGAGCACTTTCCTCAGTGGAATTAGGTGAAGGAAAGTAGAAAGGAATAGGATGGCTGTATTTCTGTGGGGAAAAGTTACATTATTTCCTCTGAGGTCAAGAAAGGATGATGAAATAGGTCCCATAGGATGTGTTTGAAGCAGTTATGTTCCCCTGTTATTTAGTGAGTGGGACCTCCTTTTACTTACAGCTCTGCTACTTAGAATTAAATAAATAATTTGCTTTAATAGTCTCCAATCATTGTATGAATTGTTTGCCAAGCATAATGAGAAAATTGCAGTGTGCAATTTAAATGTGTAAGTTAACGTATTTATCATTGGACTAGGTTTATGTTTAAGGAGATGAGTAATCATCTAAATGTGTGTTAAAACAATATTTTGATTTATTTTTGGATGGCTTAGCAACTAAAAAACAAGACTCCAACCCCCTTCTGTCTCTGATAAGTAGAAAAGACCTGTAGTGGTTTGAGGAGGATGAGGATGGTGCTGGTATTGTTTGGCTATTGTTAATCTTGTTTATTGTTAAGCTTGTATGTTTTATTTTGTATCTCACAGTGTGGAGAGAAGCACCAGGGCAGGGGGGTCTAAGAGGAAGCCGGAGAGATTTTATGGGTTTCATGGGTGCAGGCCCTGCCACATGCCAGCCAAGCCTGTCCTGGAACTGTCACTGGGGAAAGTGAGAAAAGGAAGGAGGGAGGAGAACACTAAAAAGAAAGAAAAAAGAGATAGGGCGAAATCCATGAGGCAAAGGAGGATGCTGTGGCAGCATCAGAGCTGGGAATTCACATCACTTCAATATAGCTGTATTCTTGTCCTTGGGCTGGTGATAATCCACTGTATGTGAGATGTGCAGTGGTGATAGGGCAGGTACCATTGGGTACCTGTGGCTGTGATGCTGCAGCTGTGTGTATCACTGCTGGGGTAGGGCATCTCTCCTGGTCTCACCTGGCTGCTGGGACCAGCAATGCTGGTGCCTCTCTGTCCTCCCCCCACCCCACGGTTCTTGTGCACAGGATTGACTCCCAGGAAGTCCCCTTTCATCAGCCTCTGGCTTGTTCTTCCATGAATTAAGGGAAACCTTTAAGAATGAATATATTAATTGGGATTTCTAATGACTTCAGGAGGAAGATAAATCCTTTCCCCCAACTCCAGCATGTTGGAACTCAAACATCTTTGAGGTCCCTTCCAACTTGAACCTATGTTCCTGACAAGGGAGGGGCTTGCTTAGCTCTCAACCTCCAGGGCTATGAAATAAGTAAAAACCAAAAATATTAAGGAAGAAACTTTTTCTACTACGTGAAGTTTTCCCCCAATACCTTCCAGGTGAGGAGAAATCCTCATGCTGCTCCCTGCCCTTGTGCAGCCAGGGGAACATCTCCTTGAATCATTTCACATAAAAAAGCTCAAAAAAAATTCCACGGTTCCCTTTATTAAACTGATTCTTAATCTGGACCACCCTAACCTGGGGCAATATAAACTGCTTTTCCTCTAAGCCTTTGGACCCCAGGCTCAAGGCAGAGGGTTTTAGGTCTCCTGCTCTTCTACAATAGCTGGACAGACAGAAATCCTGCATATCCTGGTTAAGGTTTATTTCCAAAAGGGAAGAAAGAATGAAGGTTTAATCTCAGAATCAGAAGATGCAAATCTAATAGGGAACAATCATTTTGCTTGAAAAATCTCCCATCTCTAGTGCATTTGGATAAATGCAGACCTTGCATATCTGCTAAGGAGGGCTTTATTAGCCTAATGGAAATGGCTTAGGATGTCTAAAAAGGTCTGAAGCAGTGGGGCCTGTGGCAATCCAATAGGGTATCACAGAAATTCCTTTTAAGCCCTAACTGAACTCCGTGGAGAAGCCGATGCATTCTCTGGGGTGGGGGCTTGGCTCATCCCATCCGATTCCAACACAAGGATATAATTTTCTGTTCAGCTCTGCATTACAGGCCAAAAAGCTGCTATTTTCTATCCATTGAACTGCTTTTTAAAAGTTGTCACGGAGGTTAATAATTGTACCTCTTGGGATCTAAGGGTTAGGGATGTGATTTTTCTGTCAGTATAATAGAGTCTGCTTTAATGCATGTATTTAGCTCTGCCTTGGGACGAGCAGAGAATATTCCCAAGTGCATAATGAGCAGAACCTGTCAATAGAGATCAATACAATTTTCAACTTATGAAAGACAACCATTTTACCTTCAGTTGCCTTGTAAGGCTGTCACTCCCAGCTCAGCACAGAGATCTTTTTTCATTTTATTGAGTTTTGGGTGGGGTGGTGGTGTTTTGGGTTGTTGTTTTTTTTTTTATGGCATAGGAAAACAAAGCAAAAGATTGGTTATTTAATCACAGACAGTCCAGCGAGAGCATGGTCCATTCTGAGATAGTGAACAGTATGTTACAGCAGAGTGTGTAAGTGCTTCCCTGTGCTTGCTCTGCTTCTGTAGCTCTGGTAAATTGAATGAAGGAAAAAGGGGTTGTCATTTTCCAGGATACGCTGAGTTTCACTGTTTTCCTCCTAGAAAACTCCTGGATTGTTAAAATGACACCCCCACCCCGCCCAGGGATTTTTCACCTCCTGCAGGCTGGGACCCGAAACAACTCAGGGTCCATCACTTCGGCTCCTCCCAGCGCTTGGCAGAGGAACGGGCAGGTGGGTGACAAAGTTTCTCCATCACCCAGGACTCCTGGGTTTGCCAAAACCTCTGCTCACCTGCCCTCAGCCTGGGCATACCCAGAGTTACATGTTTGCCTGTGCACAAAGGCAAAAAAGAATAAACAACCTTAGTTTTCTGTTATGGTTTGATAAACTCGCAACAAGTTATTGTCATTTAGAGAGTTACTCTCTCCCCCCTCCCCACCCTGGAAGGGGAATTAGAAAAAAATAAAGAAATCTGAGGGTTGGAATGTAAACAGATTTAATAGAATAAGACTAGATAATTAACATTAATAATACCAAAGAACTGATTTGATCCCACTACCAAAATAAAATACACAAGGGTTATGTTCAGCCCATTCTATCATAGGAAGACGGGTACTCGCAGCCAGTGTGGGACCCTGCGAGCGCTGTGGGTTCAGGAGGAAGAGAAGGGCTCAGGGCTCCAGCACCAGGGCAAGGAGTTGTCAGGATGGCAGGCATCAGGGGAGAGAGAAAACTTCCTAATTTATATTGAATGTGATGTTCATGGTGTGAAATCATCCTGCTGGCAGTTGGGTCAAATGCCCAGGTCTTGCTCTTCCTCATCCCCACCCCTGGGGAGCTCAAAAACACCGAGACCTTGAAACCCACATGCCAGAGCTGGCTCTAAAGTAAATATTTTGTCATAGAATCATAGAATCATCTGGGCCAGAAGGGACCTTCAGCGGCCATTTAGTCTGACCCCCCCCGCAGTCACAGGGACACCCCCAACCAGACCAGGTTGCCCAGGGCCTCGTTCAGCCTCCCCTTGAATATCTCCAGGGAAGGGGCCTCCACCACCTCCCTGGGCAACCTGTTCCAGTGCTCCACCACCCTCATTGGAAAGAACTTATTCCTGAGATCCAATCTAAATCTGCTTTTCTTCAGTTTGAGCCCATTGCCCCTCATCCTGTCACTGCAGGCCTTTGGAAACAGGCTCACCCGAGCCTTCCTGTCGCCCCCTCAGGTATTGGAAGGCCGCTGCTATTAGGTCTCTCCGGAGAATTTTCACAAATTCAGACACGAGAGTCTTGTAAAAGTGCTGTTTTCACAAACATTAGAAGATAAATTATTCCTGTGTCACTCGAGCCAGGACATTTTCTCATCCTTGCAACAGCACTGATTTATTGCACTTGTGAAATCTCTGAACACTGACTACCTGGGGCTGTGCTGACTGCTCAAGGTGAGAAGCAGTGGGGTGTCTGGTGGACAACTGCACGGCTGGGAAGTCAGAAGGCTGAGAGCAGAGGTATGGCAAGGACAAGGAGATCAAAGGCACTCTTGGCCAGCATAGAATGGACTATTAAGACCACTACTAATTGCTAGGGCTAACAGTGGGGTATTAAGGGGGCCTTGTCAATTTCTGACTGTGAGCATATATTGGGATCAGGCTCCCAAAAATGTGCTTCCTGGTATTCATGGACTTATGGAAACAGAGAGGTGATGGAGTGTGTTATGAACATGGAAAAGTGCCACTGTCCTACTTCACAGGCCTCTGAGCCATCCAGTGGCCTGGAACAAGAGAAAAACTTTTCCTGTGTCTGCCAAAATGGTGGAGGAGCGAGAGCAGGAGTCAGGTACACTGATGTCATGATCTGGCTCATTGAACATTTCTATTCATGTCTCTTGCAAGGGACTAAGGACACGAACTAAATAGGCTCTAACTGATACAGGAGGTTTCAGCTCGTGTCTGGAAAGGTGACCTTTTTGATCCAGAGGCTTGGTGATGAAGAATTGTTTGTTGGTCCAACGTTATCTGTGTTTTCTGTGCTGTGGAGATGCAGGATGCTATGAATATAAATCTTTGCTAAAAAGAAATAAGAAAAAACAAGAGTAGCAGAACAGTAAGCCTTCTAGTAAAAAACAACTGTTGGTCTTAACACTAGAATGTGTATGTACAGTGGGTTCTGCTTCATTAGAACTATCTGAAATTTAGCATTTCTGCTCTGTGGAGGACTGATATTTCAAATTTCAATAAAAAGTTAGAAATGGCAAATATAATTGAAAAAAATATTTCCATGCAACGAAAGTAATTTTTGTCAATGAAGTTAAAATGTTTAATTTTTATTTTGATATTTTTAGTAATACATATTTTTGTTTTACATGGAATTCCAAGTTATTTCTCTGAGAGAATTTAAATGGTGGTCTACTTGGAATTGGTAATCTAATAATAACTTGTTTCATAAATGTCAATTGGTATTATAATTAATTGGTTTTGCTGTTGGTAATTTAATTGGTTCAGCAATTGGTGCTTGATTTTCATGTGTGATTGGTATTCAAAGTGTCCCTTGTAACTGATACCCAACCTGCCAGCGTGGAAGAGAGGGACTGTGATTTGGGGTTCTGTTCCTGTTCAGCTGCTGTGGTTAATGAGCAAAGAGAGCAGAAACAAAACAAAAAATATTTAAAAAAATATTATTTTAACTTTATTTCTTCTTTCCTAGTCTGCATTTTTTCTCACAGGATGATATTAGGAGAGGGACTACTCTTCAAATCCCATCTAGAATCCTCTTCCAAAAAGTTTCATGGGGTGTAATATATTAAGTTTTTGTTATCTAGCTCAAGTCATTAAAACAAAATACATCCCCCTCCCCTCAATAATACTTAAATAACCCTTTGAATTAATTGCTGCTACTTTTTATTTGATGCACAAAATTATGCTCTATAAAATACCAGAAGCATCTTAGCGCTTTGAGGACAGGAATTGCACTTACTGAAATATTTTATTCCATGCCTGGTTTTGAGTCTTTGTAATAAAATGAAGCAGAACATGGCTCTGAAGTGAACCTTAATTCGAGCAGGCACATTTCTCTCTCTTGGGGGTTGGGCTTTCCTGATGGGTACATGTGGTGTTGTAGCCTTTAGTGCTGGGTTTGTGCTCCAGTGGTAGACATCCAACTTGGAGTGGAACATGAGGGAAGTTCCCTCTTGGTGGATTTTGTTTGGCAAAGCCTGACTGTGATGCACACTCCCTGACTTGTCTCATTTTGGGAAAAAATGCCTTTGAGGAGGAGACTTCTGAAATAGTTTATGGGAATGGCAGAGGCCAGGGGGGCTGGAGAAAAAGCTGTGATGGTGTGGTGCCTAAAATCCTTACTCAAGGCAGCTTACAAAGCCTTTTTGTTTATTTTGATTCATGTTATGAACTTCAAAATGCAAGTTTCTAAAGCGGTCATCATTTGAACAGCATTTTCTAAACCTTTTTCAGCGACAAATATTGATGAATTCCAACTGAATGGATAGAGATGACAGAAAAATTCCTTATGTTGCCATTGCAGGGGCAAATTTGGGTCAGGATTAGGCCTGAGTAACCCCATTAATGCCCTGCTGATGTCGGTGAGGGTGGGAGTTCACCTGCATTTCTCTCCCTGGGAATGAGCTGAAAGCCAAGAATAACTGAGCTGTATTTTTGAATTCCGGGTCGAGTTTGCAGGCTGATCAGGTTGCAGGTGTTTCATAAGGGTTTGCCATGAAATTCTTGAAAGACAGTAAATATGCAATAGTGCAAGGTGTTATCTTTAGAGCAAAGCCTCAGACCTGCACTACCCTTTTAGAGGTGGTGTTTTGTATCTTCCATTTTCCCACGCTGGAGTCAAAGAATGGTAAGCTTCCCCCACTGTGTGAAATCCAACGCATAAAAATGTGTGTTTTCATGAATTTTTATGGATATGCGAAAAACCAGTCAGAGATTAAAATGGTGTTTATTCTTCTGCAAAGCAGCCAGCCCTGTGTGATGGAACCAGGAGATACCGTGACCATTAGTAGTGTTGGCATGTCCACACTGCAAACCTACAGAGTTGCTAAGCAACATCCAGAAACGCATTCATATGGTGGCACGTGGGTATTGATCCTGCAAAATTTTTCATGTGTACCCAAAAAGCAGTTCAATTAGACGTGACCACTCTGTCCAAGAAGTGCCAGACACCACCCCATTAGCAGAAACAGGGCCCTCTCTGCTAGACAAACTGGTGCTTTAGGGATAGGTGATGGGTGTTACAGCCCATGTTCTCTGGGATGTTGTCCCCTAAAGCACAATTGCCCTCGTCTTCCCTAAAATCCCATGGTCAATTAATGCTTTTAAGTGGTTCATTGTTTTTTGGTGTTTTCAGCTTGAGGGTAAAATAAAGAGCGCAAGTAGAGGAGACCAAATTACACTTCAGTGGTAGGTTCAGAGGTTCCCAACATAATCAGTTTGTTCTCTGTGATCTTTGGCTGAAAATTATTTGGTTGAAAATTGGACTAAATGATGGTCTGTATCATCCTCTGCAGATCTTTGCAAGTGCATAAATGTTACTGGTTAAGGCATTGCTTATTCTGAACTCTACTATAAGTTTCTATTTTTAAGGCTATTGAAATCAAACTAGATTAGCTAAAATTTAGACTACTGAGACAACTAAAAGAACATTTTATTATCAGTTATTACTGTAGCACTGAGCTTTTAAGATTCAATTATTGTTTCATTTCGCTGCTGACAGCTCCCACACCCTTCACCCATTCTGATTTAACTTCTCACCAGTCCCTTTTGGTTTCCCTTGTCTGCTGTGTATTGTTTCATAAATATCAAGTGGAAGAGCTTTCTTTCAACAGATAGACAATAGGTGGAAGAAAACCCTTGGGAATACATCAAGTGAAAACCACAGTGAATTATTAGCATTTTGAGTACATGCTTGGAAAGATAGACATTGGCACATTAAAAATTTGTTAATTAATGTAGGCAAAGAATATGAGTTGGAAAGGTTTTGATTTACTACGTTTCACTACCTAGCTCTTTATCAAATCTTGAATATCAGCTATGAAACCAAAACTCCTGGTAGAGTAAATAACTCCTGGTTGTCTGCATCAAGCACAGGATGGTGCCTGTAGCAGAGTAACCCCACACCTGAATGTTATTAATGATTTGCCTGGGGATCCCTGTCCTTCTCCGAAGCTCTGGACTGGGAAGGATAGATAGCTGGATATCATTAAACCAACAGAAAGAGAGGAAATTCATAATATGGTTTGTTCCCTGTTCTGCCTAGTTTGGCAATAAATAGGGTTACAGAAAGTTTTATACCAGCTATTCTGGTAACCATACCTTTAACAAAAATAAGGAATAAAAGGATCAATAACCAGAAAGTATTCAAATCTGCTTGACCTCATCCCTTAACTGTGCCAGGATTGACTCTGGGATGCAGCAAGTACAAGAGAGGGAAGCAGAGCTGATGATAACCATCAGAGAAAATTCTCCAGGAGCTCCTGGTAGCCAATTCATCATAAAGGGTGAATTTCACCCCGGTACTGAGTGTCACTACAAGCTCTATTCATCATTTATGTCTCAAAACACTGTATTTGGAGGAGGTAAGTGGTGCGTAGGCATTTTGCTGGCTTGCTGCTCAGGATGGATTTTGACCTACACGCTTAGAGCTACTCTAAGTAAGAGGAGTAGAAAGTGAATGTATCCAGTGCTGAGAAAGAAACTCTCCTCCTTGTGATAAGAGTTTCAGAGGTGACAGCTCGAAATGATGAACAGTGAGTACTGCAAACAGCCGAAGATTAATTAAAAAGAGAGAGCTAACATTCTGCACTATTTCATAATGATGACATTCTCCTTGAAATATATACAACATCTGCGTGCTGAGGTTCAGCCAGACACAAGACATCAATAAATACTCTGCTTTGAAAAAAATACAACTTCTTGATAAATATTGCATTAAAGAAGATGATGCTGGTGTCTGCTCAGTGTCTGTTGGGGAGCCTGGCAAGACAATATTGAAATTATGTGCTGCACTCTCTGCATGTGCTGCATCAATTAGGGCTCAATCCATCTCCTGATGAAGTCACTTCTTGGTTAGTACCATGGCTGGAGTACCCTTTAGTTTATACCTTCTTCTCTGTGGTTTCTATCCAGAAAACAAGCCAGATTTCTAGGAAAGAATGGTTTCTCACCAATTCTGCAAGTGATATTTCCATCAATATCAAACTAATTAAAACCTTGGTGGTCAATATTCTAGCCTTTGCATTAGCTTCTCTTATCTATTTAAAAGTGTGTTCTTGCTCTGTCTCTTCCTTTTGCCCAAGAGGTCTTAATTAAAAATTAACAAATCAGCTGGAATCAAGTAAGGCCAACAAAGATGAAGTAAAAATGTGAACTCGTAGAAACCCTAATGCAACCCTGCCAAAATTATTGGGTTGTGGAGTTTGTTTGCTGGTGTGGTTTTTTGTAACACTTAGAAAATGTCTCTTTTTCATCTCATCTTCTTGGTGGCCTGTAGAGAGAGCAGCAGAAGCTCGTCAGCCCTGGGAGAGAGGCTGCTCCTCCGTGTTTCTTCTGATGCAAATAATGGCATTGAGAGTGCTGTGGCTACCAGCATTCAGAGCAGGAAAATACTTCACTGTTTATTTCAGCAAAGTGGGTCTCTGAATGTAGGAAGTGATTTGTTTTGATTTAACAAGGTTGTCTAAAATGTAACAAATTCAAGTGTATCCCCAGCGCCTGTCAGTACCATGCAGTGACGGGAAAAAGAACCAGAAACACTGAATTGAGTGTGGGAAGAGGGCAAAGAGGGGGAGATGGTGAAAGGAGAGCTGTGGGTGTAGACTGCAGGTTATGAGAGAAGCGTGTCATTCCAAGGGGCTGCTAAATAGTGTTAATTAACGAATATTTGTGTGTGGTTTTGCTGAGCCTGACTCAGCAAGATTTCTAAAGCTTTTTGAAAACTAGAATGAAACTCCTTGTATCCGTCAGAAAACCTCAAGGCGAAGCCCAGTGCTTCAAAGCTTCCTACCAACAAAAACTATTTGGGATTTGAACCTAATTCCAAATTTTGTCCCTAGTCTCAGTGGTGTCTCACGCTACTCAGGTACAAGAGGTTTAAACTGTAAGGAATGCAAAGAAGAGTCTTCCTCTTCCAGAGAAGGCTGGAAGCTCTTCTCTCTGAGCCATGCAAGGTCTTGGTGGTTTCCCAAGTCCTGACCTAGGACTTGAACAGCCACTGCCTTTCTAAAGGGGTGCTCAGCCATCCCCAGCTGGAGACAAAGTGGGTGGGAAATGGAAACGGGCCACACCTGCATCTCGCCTTCACCTCCCCTCAGCGTGAAGAGCTGATCCATGCAAACACTCCTATTTTATTTATCCCTTTATTTGAAGAATCAGATCATTTGGCAGTTGATAATGTTTCTCTCTCTTCTGCTGTGCAGATACAGTGCCAAAAGTGAAGCTTCTCCTCCCCCTGCTCCTTTTTTAACCTGTTGTTTTTTTTTTTTTTTTTAACTTCTTTGGCTGAAAGCAGCAAACGGATAAATGTGTTGACAAGCAGGAGCTCAGCAGAGAACAAAAGTGGGAAAGAACAGCTTGAAAGAGGTAATCTTCTTCTGTGTGAGAAGCAAATGCACAAGGGAGTGAGAGATGAGAAGGTAATAAAGGTACTTTTGCCTTTAATGCATCTGGCTCCTGGTATGCAGGCAGAAATGAAATGAGAAAAGCTATTTCTTCCCCGGGCAGAACAAACGCCTGGCAGCATGGACTGTGTACACAGGGTGCTGCTGGCTCTGCCATGGACTTACTGTATCCTCACTATAAAGCCCATTCAGAGTTATCAACAGCAAGAGATGGAGGGAAGTCTTGGGGTTTTCCCCCCTTTTTTAGTAGGTATATACAACTGTGAAAAATTGGTGGTAAAACCTTTATTACTTAAAGCAGAGGGAAGATGCAGACACTGGACAGAGTGGCTCAATGAGGAGATAATGGAAGGGATTGTGCCACCAAGTGGGATTTTCCACCCACACTGATTTTGTTGTTTTCCTCAGAATTGGTAGTTTTCATTCTCTGAGATGGACCTTTAGGATATACAGATTTCATTTATCCACCACCATCATCCCTAACTTCCCCACTATCTCTTCTTCACTCTCCTTCCCTCCCCACTTCTCCTTCACCCTTAGGAAAAAGGAGGTAGAAATTGTGTCTTACATGGTTTTCCACTTCAGTTTGTGCTGAGGTTGTATCCTGCTTAGACAAGAACATGGTTCCAGTTCTGTTGTGGGTGCAAGTAGAAATGAATAACCAAAAATCTCTGGGAGAAATACCAGTTGGAACATCAAAATTAAAATAAGAATTCACTTTACACACCTCTGCCCACAGGGGACTGTTCCAATGCACAAGGCAAACTTATTTGGAAGTGGCACTGTCTAGTCCTGTTGACATCTGCATGGTCTCTAAATCCAAATGCTTTCCTAACCCATACTGGTCTTGCTATGATTAGATGTATTTCTTATTTAGAGTCGACAAGTGGTAGGATTTTATTTTTTTTCTGTCGAATCACTCATGCTTGCTTTCTAGCTGGCTGGGCCGTGGTTAATGGTGCTTGTTCGGACTCTGAACAGAAGAATATTCAGCCTAAACCCTTCTCAAACTGGAAATGAATGTTACAGAAAAAGAAAGCTCAGCTGAGCAGCGTTTCCTGGACCCAGGGATTACTGAAGTGGTCTGTTCCCTGCACCAACTGACCTCGTCACCCACTCTACCTTCATCCCAATTAAATGTTCTGCAGCCTTCTGGGTTGGCAGGTAAGAAAACCAATCTCATGTGTTTTTTTTTTTCTCCACTGTTTCTTTTCGTTTCTAAAGAGATTAAATTTCCTGCTCTAATATTTCCAGTTTCCATTGGAAAGAAATGTCTCCCTCAACCTATAAGCATAAATAACAATGCATGGAGACTGGAAATACATATAGAAACTCTAATATGTACATGCAGAAAATGTAACAAAAGAGATTTAGAAAAAACCCATAAAACATAATGGAATCTCGCTATTGATTTAGAATTACACCATCCCTTTTCCAAAGCCCACCAGGCAAGGTTTACATTTACAAATCTAATAAATGTCCATGCAAATGAGTAATTGTTTATAGCCTTACCTGTTTTGTGCCTGCAGCTTCCTTTCCACAGCACAAACACAGCAGATGGGTTTAAGGGGGTGCTCTCATATTGGTGTTGAGCTGTATGAAAAACAAGTAGACCAAGACTTTGCCATTAATACCACTCAATCCACAGTTGCTGAAAACTATTATTCAGACTAAATTTGAGTAAACAGTTTGTGTTGTTATGAGTGAAACACAGCATTTCCCAAAAGTTTCAGTTGTCTTTGTGAAAAGCTGAAGAGTGGCCTGAAGGTGGCAAGGGGAGAAGAAAGTTGTCTCGGCTGGTGGCTGGGCTGTGCTGGCACCTGAAGAAAGGACTACCAACAGCAGCTCTGAAGAGCTCAGCAATATCTGAACAAGGTCAAAGCTGAAGTTCTTCTGATTTCAAGGAGACTGACGATGCAATGCAGTCCTGTGGGTGCAGGTCTCAACAGCTTTCCTAACCCCAGCAGAGATGGACACCTGTCCTGTGTCCATCCCTGCTTTGTTTGGGTCTTCATTATATCTTAAAGGGTTCTGCTACCCTTTAAGAGATACCTGTCAGGTCTGTAAAATGAATCATTAACTCCCCATGACTTTGAGAGTAATTCAGTCATATAAAGATTTTCTGAAGGTCTAGGTATCTCTTAGCCTTACACCAAATGGAAGGGTGACCAAGGAGGTCAGACTGGATGAAGGCAGTTGTTCAGCTTGTCCCACTCGGATTTGCTCCCACTCATCCAATTTTGGAAAAAGTCAGTGGAGTGTCTTGTTCAGGAGACCCTTACAAAGTTCATGTGCTCTTTTCACCCTTCAAAATAGGGCATGAGTAGAACTTAAATAGTTCATGGACATTGGCCCAAGGGGGAATGTCGCACCAGTAGCATTCAGATCTCCCTATCTTCCTGGCTGAGCCTTTAGCTTTTATTCTGCTTAACAGCATTGGTGAAAAGCCAAAGAAACGATAAAAAAAAAATCTAACTTGGTACAGAATCAGCAAAAACTCACAGTAATGGATATAAGACTCCTTTCTCCCTCCTCTAGACCTGGCATGTAAAAGAAAACATCGTCAGTTTGTCTGTGCTGAGGACCAGAATCCAGCGGTGTGACCAAGGAGGTAGATCAGTTATCCCTCCTGCACTCTTACAACACTGACATGGGTTGTCACAGTGAAAATTATTTATTTAAGGAGATTGAAATGAAAAGGAAAAAAAAAGCATATAGCAAACTGATTTTATTTTTTTTAAGGTTTAGTAGGATGGTGGACTTAAGCTCTTAGTAACTTTCAGTGGCTTTAATCTTTTCCCTATCACACAGCAAAGCAAAGCTCTTGGCTATGTATAAAATTTGATGGCTGCTCTTGAGCCCAGCTACATTGATAGCAGATCTGTCTGTTACAGGTAGCTTCTCTGTTAGGAACTGATAAACATCTTAAACTGATAGGGAGAGGTTAAACCAGCGAGTTTGGTAGAAAGGATTTAACAAAAATCTTGAATGAAATCTGGAAATAATAAAAAAGTATTTATAAGCTTAAACAGGATCCTGTGTAGAGGTGATAAGTGTTGTGCAGTTCCTGCTAGATTGAAGGGTGTTTTTGTGCTGGCTTAGACAGAGATAGTATTCATCTTTATTTGTGCTACAGCTTCGATAGAGTGGACTTAAAGGGTAAGATATATATGAGCTGTGCTCAGCCTCCAGTAGCAATGACAGTTTGATTTTGTCACTGCCAAATGCAATATGCAGTCTTGTGTTCAGTAACCTTCCAGAAATCGAGATGCATTTGAAATGCAGGTGTAAAGGATTTTTAATATTTTTTTTTTTCCCCCATAAGAAGCAGAAAAGAGCCTGGCAAATGCTGTGCCTCTTACAGAACTTGGTCATTACTTGGTGGTGCAGCTGCAAATATGGGATTTGTGTTTCTCTCTCTCTCTCTCTGGCTTTGGGAGGTGCAGAAATACGGCTTCTAGTCCGTGGGCTATGGCAGCTAAAATCTAACTTAGTGGAGCATGTATCCTTGGATTACTGTTGTACAGCCTTTTGGTTGTGTCAAAGCAGCTGGCATCAAGATAATAGTCATTGTCATGAGTCTGAATGGGGTTATTGAATCAGTGCAAGCAGTTGTAAATTGAAGTAAGAAAGGCTTTTCAGGGACCCTGAGAGGGGAGAGAAGAGCCAGGTTGAATCTTCCCGCGGTAAGAACATGCACACGTACCTTTTGGGAGGAAATAAATATGTATTCCCATCCAATTCCCTTAAAACTAAAATTTTCTTCTTGCCAGCTTTGAAATAGGTAAAGGGACTGTGAGCTCCTGGGACAGAGATGTTAACAACCATCAGGAGAACTGCTCTGAGATGAAACACATGGTTGGGTTTGAAACCCAACGTTGGAAATGAAGCAATTTGGATTCTGTTCTTTACTCCGGCCCAAACATTCAATTATAGAAAAGTTATTGGAAACTCAGCAAAATTTCCTTTATTTCTATTTCATGATGCATAAAATGGGAATAAGTGCACAAGTTTTTGATACTGTTTTAAATATTAAGTGACAACGTTATCATAGTTAGTCATTGAGATTTGTGAAGCATGTGGAAATCTTTGAATATGTAGCTGTGATTTCGCTAGGTAATGATGATATTGTAAAGCATAAGTAAATGAACAAATAAATAAAGGGAAATAACTTTCTAAGATGTTGCTGATACTTGCTTGCCATAGATATTTCCAGTAATACAGTTCAGAGTTTGTATTTTTGGGAGTAAATATAGCCTGGCTCTGCGGTGCCAATTTGTGTGGGTATTTTGGCGAAGCAAGAAGATTTTGAATATACCCTGATAAAAAGGAAAACTGCTGAATTAAAAATATCTCCAGTGAGGCAACCACCATATGTAAGTGCGTATATGCACAATCTTGCAAAAGGAAATAATGATCAAACTCTTGTTGTTTTAATGAATTATTATATGGCAGGTGGTGAAATATTTTACATATTGCAGTAATATGAGAAAAATATGTTTCACAACTCTGGCTATTGGGAAAGTACATCACCGGCTTGAATGAGTGGGAAGTTTTCTTCCCAGGCCAGATATGGGATGGATAATACATGCTGGAGAGTCTCTTGAACTGTCATATGCCTTTAGAGTCAAATATGGTTTAGGCAGAGAAGTGTATTTAGTGTATCAAGGTCAAGAAACTACTATTGAAATGGGTAGAAAGAATTGAATTGAAGGTGCCTGTAGAGATCTCTTGCTGATGGCTTTAAAGAGAAACGCCTTCTGATATTTTAGTTAAACAGAGATGAAAAATTTGGCTTGGTTAGTATTATTCCTCCTGGTGAATCTTTCCTCAGAAAAATTACAATCTTTTCCCACGATCTTTTTGGCCTTTTCATTTCCTTGCATCTTGGGGTCATGTTGATGGTGAATCCATGGACTTTGCCTTTTTCCCTCTCCCTTCTCGGTGTTTATGCCCAATGAATGTAGGGTCTCAATCCCCATAGCTGACTCCATGCCTCCATTCCTCTGCACTCCTTTCCCTCACATCTAGGTTTTACTCTTTTGAGGGAATCTCATTTGCAAAAATATGCTTTTCTTATGAAACATTATTTGGCGGCCTGCTATTAAACTCTCACTGCATTTATATTTTTGACAGTGTGCACCAAATTGCTCATAATTCCATTATGCTCTGTATATCACTGAGTTGGGAGAGTAACTCTGGCATATGCTAATGCGCCTTGGTTTACACACACAAAATGCTATTCTGGTAACAAAGTAGTCAGTATGTTTTATAATGGGATATATATATCATTATAAATGGAACACTGGTTTTACAAAATATTTTAAGAGGAAGGTAAATTAGATCATGAAAAGTGCATAAGGGCTATAAATTATGCAGTAGCCGAAAGAATTATTATAAAGAGATTTTGTTGTGGCCTGATCCCATGAAACCTTTAACTGTGGCCATTAAAATAAACCATATCAACTGCTCACAGCCACACAAGATTTATTGCATCCCATGGAATGGTCACCTGAAACTTCAAAATTGGGTACAGAATGAAAATAATAGTCACCCCTAAGTTTTGATGCAGATGTTTTTAATGAGTGATATTACACGGGAAATAGTGGTAGTTGAAACTCGAGTTTTTATAGTTCTCTCTCTTGACATTCAAAACACTTTTCCCTTAAGAGCTGCCTAGAATTTTAGATGGGGAAAGCTTTAATGTCTGATTTGGCTCTTGAAAGATGCTCGGGGGTGACACACTGAAGTACCATGAGATGCAGCAGTGTATTTGAAACCATCACTGTCGCTGAAGTTCTTCCTTAGGTATTGTGAAAAAAAAAAATACACTTCAGTTTCTAAACCAGGCATCTCTTCATCTGTCTCACTATTTTTTTCCCCTTAATTTATCTAGTCTTTCTTTAAATCGTGGTGTTTGTCTTTTGGTCTTTTCAAGCTTATGCAGTCAAATCCTTCTCTCAGGAGGATTTCTTTGGGAACGTGTTCGTGGATTTCCCTGAAAAGTTGTTGGCTATTTGTTGCAGTGGGGCAGGAGTTGTCTTTAAATGAAATTCTTGGATAATTAGCAGTGCTTTTGTGCCCTGCTCCCGGCAGGTCAATCTCCCAAACCGCTCCAAGAGGTCTAAGTCCCCAGTAACTGAGCTGGGGCCATGCAAGGAGGTACCTGGGGGACCCATCACAGCATGGTTCTGTGGTATTACAAACTTGCTTAATTTTTACGCTGATAAGAGATGAAATCACAGATTATTGTTAATGACTAGCTCTGTCGTGGAAAATGCCCATCAGGAAATCTGAAGAAGAAGTGGCTTTTATTTACTTTGTGAGCTGTAATAGTTTTGGGTCATGGCTGGATTTAGGACCTGAAAAACCCTTTGCTGCTTCAGATGAACATAGTGATGGAGTCCGTGTTAGTGCTCTGGCACTTGGGCTGAAATTTGGAATAACTTCCATAGATAGCACAGTGAAGAAGCACTGCTTATGAAAAAAACAGAGGCAGGGATGAAACAATGTTTCTCTGAAAGAAATTAAATTAAATAATGATTGGGTCATTAATTTCTGGGCTAATTTAGGAAAGGAAAAACCCTGCAGAAATGTGTAGAGGAGTTGTGCTCCTTCCCACAGCCCAGATCTCTCTGAGATTCCCAAATTCTCGTGTCCCTTTTCCCCAACCTAGGATCAGCAGCCCGCCATCCTGTCGGGTTGTTCAGTCTCCCTGCATGTTTCTGCATCTCTGAGAAATCGAATCCTTAAGTCCCTGTAAGTTTCCATTAGTCACTAAAAATTGCCACTTTTGTAACTCTGCTGTGTGGTGGGATTTTTTTTTTGTCAATGTAAAGCAATTTTAATGTTGCTTCTTGATCATCATCACAGCAGTAGATAACGCTTTTTTAAAGATGTGTGTAATTTCAGCAGAGCTGAATTAGTGCAGAAATGGGTCGCAAACGAGCAGGCTTTGCGAGGCGGAGATCCAGCAGCCAGCTGGGCTCATCAGGGGCATGTTCTCACCAGCGTCCAGAGAGGGGCAACGATTTGGGCATCCTGCTGAGAGACCGAGGGCTCTCAACACCTCAAATGGCACTCAGTGACTCCAGAACATGTCTGCAGACCCTCTCTCCAAGCAGGATATATTTCCTTTTTTTCAATTTTTTTTTTTTTCCTCTTGTATATCTAGTAAATTCCCGCTAATTTGAATGGCTTTGTTTATGCTGCTATGAAATAGGAATGAGGGACAATCCGGCTTTGTAGGTGGCCACTCTACTTACTCTCCTTCCTTTGACCCTCAGCCCTCAGAAACTGTGGGGAAAATGATGAAAAATTAATGCTACCACCCATCCGCAGCTGTTCTTGGTGCATTAGTGTCAACAGGAAAGCAGTCCTGTGCCCTTATAAAGAAAAAAATAAAAATGTTTTCCGCATATTATATATACCTTGTGACAGTCTGCACAAACTTTCATTTGGATGCATTTTGTTGTTTGTGCTGTGTGACAGCATTGCCAGCTCTAGGGATTTTTATCATTAGGCTCCTGACGGGTTGGGGTTTTTTTTTGTTTTTGTTTTTTTTTTAATTTCTTCTGACAACAGCACTATGTGGCTTTTGTCGGTTTAGCCTAGTTTGATGCTAGTTGATAATAATTCTACTAGTTGATAATAAATCTGCTAGTAGTTAACCATACTTTAATAGGGTGGCTATAATTTGTCTGTAATTATAGCTGGAATGATAGAAATACATCGCCATTCTTAAAGGAAAGGAAAATTCTAAATTCATGGTACTGGGGAAAAGAGCTCGAAAATGTTATTTTCAAAAGATTAAATAAATGCTGGAGGGCTAAAATTAAGCCTTCAATTACATTAAAGCTTTATCTTGTGATACTAAATCCTTTTTTTATGTTTTGAGGGTCTGACCTGTGATTTTTGTGTCTGGGGCTGACAGTATCAACTACATTACAGCAACCCATTAAGCCAGTGGCCTTTGGGCACTGACCTTTTCATCTCAGATGTTAAAGGAATGTACACAGGCAGAGTCTGAGACAAGTATATTTGTTTGCTTTCTCATTTTTTCACAAGATGGTACTCACATAAATAGTTTGTTGTTTCTGGGTATCTTGCCTGGCACATGCCATGGGTTCTACGAGCCTTTCTCTGATGTCCTTTTGCTGCTTTGAAATGCCACCATGCAGCCTTGCCCTAATTCCAGTCTATATTTCACTCTAGAAACAAATCTGGTACATACAATGTGCCCATGAGCAGGCTGGGTAGGCTGGAAATGTTTCTGTATGGGTAAAGCAGGTGCAGCATCAGTGTCACCATCTCACTGGCACAGAAAGTCCTACAAGACAGGGATGAGAAGACCGTTCAGTGTGGTGGGTTTTGCCATACATCATCACTAAACAAAATTCCTTAAAAAGGTGAAAAGAAGCTGGCAAATGGCTTCCTAAGGGCTATAATCAAGTTTTGCAGAATTAGGCTGGTTTGTCCTCATAATTCATGTCCAGCTGTCTCTGATGTGCATTGACTGGTGGATGGGATGAAGGGAGAGGTTCTGCACCAGCTCTGGCCATGATTTAGCCCTTGGGTTTGTAAGTCTGTAAAGTGTCCTGAAGCCTGTGGAAGCTGCTGGGTAATCATAAATGGCAATAACGTGAGACAACAAAAGAGATTAAGGCTTGCAGTGTTTATTTTTTTGTGAATTGTATGAAAATGTCTGAACAAAATGAAATGATTTTTTTTTGTTTTGGTGTGCCTGTCATCCCGAACCCTTAAAATCCAGAAATATTTCCTAGAAGTTTAAAGGCTTTACCCTTGGGTAGATTTAACTCTTTGCTTCAACCGGCGAGGCCTCTTGTGTTTTCAGATTACTTATTTGACATTTATCCTATTTGAGTTGGAAAACATGTTCCTTTTGTGAGTAATTTGTTTTAGCCAGTGCACACGGCTAGAAAATGAGCTCAAATGCCTCAGAGGAGCCAATTCTTCCTAATGTATATGTTAGATGCCACGTATTTCTTCTTTACTCTTTGGACATTTACCATCCAGCCTTATACAGGGCAATGCCCTAAGTAGAAAAATGCTTATAAATGTACCATTAAGCAGAAAAAAGGCCTCCAGCGAGTTTTAGTGGTGATTTAATTAATTATGAGCAGCACAAATACTATGTGCATTTAGTCATTCTTCTTACATAGCAATTATGTGCATTATGAGTCTTTATCCTTGCTTTCTGCATGTGGACAGACAAATATCTGTGTAATTTAACATTAACTATGTATGCATGAACCCTTAGTATATTTGTAAGTATACATCAGCTAATTAGAGCTGCAGATAGAGTCCAGATACTGTTTTCTCCTTTCCTATCAAAACTGCCCTTTCTTTCACATCTCCCTCTCAACAGCAATGTGGAAGGTTGAAGTGGGTCCAGCCCCCAGTTTCCTGCTCCCCACAATGAAGCATCATCACCATCAGATTTTCGGCAGCCTGCCCTTCCTTCATCCTTGTCTCTGCCTTGCCGTGTCCTCTGAACTTCTTGATCTGGCCCTATGTGACCAGACTTTCATAGGGATATTTATTATATTTTGATTCCTCCAGAGAATGAATATATATTTGTTTAGAAGCTCAGGAGACAGACATGTGACTAGTGCTGAGTTAACTCTAGCTCAGCACACGTCCAACCAGTGAGAGCATCTTGCTCCTGAGACCCTACCCTAACCCCAAATCTAACCCTACTCCAGAAATTCCTGTAGATATCGCATCAGGACATGAAATCCCTAATTTCCTTAATGCAACCAGTGCAGAGACACTGGATGGCCCCTGACCTAACTTTAGCAGCTGGTTTAAGTCCAGGGCCACCACCCAGGACCAAGCAAACTGCAACACATCTTTATAAACTGATCTTTCTGTTAATTCCAGGGAAATAGAAGTTTTCTTTCAAGCACTGGTGGTGGAAGAGAAGCTGAGGAAGGCTGGAGATGGGGAGTATGACATGAGCCACTCCTGACACTTGTCAAATCTAATTTTCTCCAAGTGGTCATCCAGTATCCGTGGAGTAGGTCACATATCTAGAGGGAAAATGAATTATCTGGTTTCTGAGCTCTGAGGGACGCAGCAGATCAACCATAACATCAAGATTGCTTTTCAGCCATCTTAAAAAAATCATATAGGAAAAGGCCTGAGGTAAAATACCAGAGCAGAGAGATAGTCTGGCACATCTTCTGGAGGAGAAGATAGAGTTGTTTCCCGGAAGGTGTACCTTAACCTCCCTTGATCTCCTCTAAGCAAAGGAGAGGGAGCAGCTTGAATTGCAAGAGGAGGACAGTTTCCAGCTCTTGACTTGCCCTCACCAGGGCTTAGCCAGATTTTTATGACCCAGGGAACAAAACCTGATACTGCAGTAGAAGAATGAGTGGAGTCATTTTTAGCTTTGAGGAGAAGATGAGGTCTCTTCAGGTGTTTTTGATGAGTCTGTTGGGCTTTCACTGATGCAACCATGTCTCTGACTGAACGCGCTGTGCACTTTTTATGTGGAAAAAACCCCATGAGAATATTAGAGACTCTTTCTGACCCGGGTACCCTAGACAAGAGGCAGTTCCAGACTGTCAGATGGCTTCAGGGAGCTTGTTAAATGGACTGAGGTTTTTGGCTGTTTCATTACCATGCATGCAAACTGGACTTGAGCAAAAGCTCTGGTGAATTTGAGGTCTTAGGTAAACCTCTCTGCTACAGCCCTCATGGTGGTATCTTGGCTGCCAAGCAATCAAAATGGCTACGATAAAGAAAATAAGGCTACCATGTGAGATGGGGGGTGCTTTCCCCCTTGTGCACCTTCCAGCTCTGAGTCAGTAATGTTAGAGCCAATATCAAGTAGGAGCTCTCAAAAGCAGCTTGTTGGAAAGGCTTTGGGGCTCTGCCTCTGTCCCTTCATTTCTAAAGCACTCTCTGTCTCAGACTTTTCCCTGTTTATAGTTGTTTCTAAATTCTTAAAGATTACACTGAAAAGAAAATCATTGAGGAAAAGGGGCAATTGAAATTTCCCAGAGGGAATGCTTTAAGGTGGCAATGACGCAATGGTTGGCCAACGCCGTTATGAGGCTTCCCATCACAATGTCAAGGCTGGTTAACTAAAAGGCTTTCTCCCAACGTGGACTGTCAGGTTGAATTTGTCTTATAGCATGAGGGTGAATCAATGAACTGATTAGCAATTGTTGAGTTGGTATTTTTGGAATTAGCACTGGTAGGATTTCCATGGCTTGCTTTGTGATTTTGAATGTAAAGGATCACGATCAGGCCAAGTATAAATAGGAATAGCTGTTGTAATTTCAATGGCTGGATTTGTCCCAGGGGGAGGTTTTGGCCCACTGTGCAGCAGAGGAGATGTTGGAGTAGAAGGCTTTAAAATAAAGTAAATCAATTGCCCTTCCTTCCTGTATTCCTTTCCCTTTTCTGTTTTAATATTATTGATGAAGTGACCAAAATGGTGTCTGGGCATATCTGAAAAATCAATGAAAAAGTAAATCTTAAAAAAAAAAAAAATAAATCAATTGTCCTGCAGTGTGAATTTAAATGTGACCTGTTTTTGCTGTACTGTGTATATACTACACAAAGTACCTGGCTGTCAAGAGATATATTTTGCTTTATTTCTTTCAATCGGATTTTTGTAGAAGCTAATTTCTTAAGAGAGGAAGAGGCTGTTAATTTTAGTTTTTCCTGCAAAGGTCCAAAATCCAAGCTTCTTATGTCAGAGCTCTTCTGAACTTTTGATTCCTCTGAGGACTTCAAAGAGCTTCCTAATTGCTTTCTGTTAGGTAATGGTTTAACCGGCTTTATTTAGATTTCCTTCCAGTCTCTCTTTCCCCAGCTTTGTTCTCCTTTTCGACTGCATCTCTCAGACCACTCTACAGTATTTTATACTTTATGAGGTCATTTCGTTTTGGCTTGGTCTTCCTGTTTCTCTCTCTTTATCATTAATGGGCAGGTTTACCCCTGCTCCATGCAGTCTCCCTCTGATGCCCAGGCTTGTTTCTGCTCAGGGCTGTCTCCTCTGCCCGTGCGTGGATTCCTGCATCGCCCATCTTTTCCCATCCTGTGTGGCAGCTGCTGTTTCCACACTCCCTGGCTGTTGCCTCTGAGCTCAGGTCATGAGGATTTATGCAAACCACCAAGGGGACGTTTCACACAAAGCAGAACAAAATTAAAAAGATATGAGGTCTGCTGTGACTCTCGCTGCTGGTGGAATTGCAATGGGGAAGTCTCAGAGCCCCCATGGAAATATTTATTTTCCCTATTTATTATTGATGCTACAGATGTGCACAGAAGCACACTGGTAAATCCCTGCTTAGACAGCACTGCTAAAGGAGCATGTTCTTCACATGAGGACCTTTAATGAGCATGTATCGCTTTGACCAAACCTTTATGATTTATGAGGAACCCAAGGGTGCATAACAGGTCCTGGCCAACCTTCCAATGGCTGGAAAAGGGCATTTTAAAATGTATAAGAAATGTGGCTTCTGCTTGTCTGACACAGGGCCTGTGCATACAAAGAGAAACTCTCTCAGCTTGGTGTCTCCATTAAGAGGGGTATATATTGGATTTTACTGAACGGCATGTAGTTTTACAAGACATTCTGATGCTGGCCATGTGCAAGGGTGGGATGCACACTGGTTATCACTTTTCTTCCTGACACTGTTCTTCCTGAGAGGCAAAGCAAAGCACAGAAGCAACTTGTCCAGAGTCACCTAGCGCCAGGAGCCAAAGTCAGGTCTTCTGGGTGTAAGGGCAGCATTCAGTTCTACAGCCCTACTTTCTATAGGGATGTGACAGCATAATTTAGCTGGACTGTAATTTACTATGCCCTGCTCTGTGTTCTACATCGCAGCGAGGCTGACCAAGTTTGTAATTTTGGTGTATAGGATCAACATGCGGCTCATTTTTCCATTATCGGGGAAGTCTGTAATTCATCTCCCTCACTCGTGTCTCGCGCCAGAGCATTTCATTTCCATGACTGTGAATTATCAGCATCCATTCCTTGACGGCATGATTGGAGATAATAGCCTAAAGTTTCCCAGGTGAATAATTACTTCAGCTGTTCAACTTGTGACATCTTTCAGGGCCTTTTTTTTTGTCCGATAGAAGAAAGTGTTTAGCATTTTTTGAAGACCATGACCTTCTACAGTGACTAAAACCTGCTTTGTTTGAACTCTTATTTGTACAAAATCTGTTATTACATGTCCTCGGTTTAGTTCTCCCACTCAGCCTCTAAAATGTTAATATGGCAGAAAAATGACCAGTGCCTGTGCCATTTTTTTTTTCCAGGTTGCTGCCTGTAATGTGTTTTTTGAAATAAGGTTTTGCAAAACTGCCCAGATTACTCTGGAACATAAGTTGCAGTAAAAGTTCTTCATTTGGGTTTATTTAAAAATGCTGTCCTTGTTGCCTGGCAATCACTATTTAGAACAGTCAGAACAAAATGATCAGTTTGATATTTTGAAGGCATAAAGGCAATTAACTTCTCATTTCACACTCAAAACAAATCAGGTGCGGTTAATGAAGTCCCATAACTATCTTAGAAACTTTCCTTTAGCATGGAAATTTGTTATTTGATGCAAATATTTGCACCAATTCTACTCTATATATTGTGCAATAAATACCTGAGGCAATCTGAAGATGAATCCAACCTCTACAGGGCTTTTGTCACAGCAGCATCCCCTAAAAATGTGGTAACTCTTAATATCCTTGTCACAAATATGATTTGTCCTGAGTGCAGAGCCCCAGATGATGCCTGCAGGACATTCGGTGACTTGTGTGTTGAAGTACTCATTCTTGCCTCAGCTGGTGGTCACCCCAGCTATCCTTGGTCTGCCTTATGCAAAAGCTCAATTTTTTTTTTTAATAGAAGGGATGTTTGGGAATTTGGTCCAGTGAAACAGGAGGCCAGGCTAATTTCTAGCAAGCCAATAGAGGCACTGCTTTATCTTCTCAGCTTGGACAGACATGTCACTATAAGTGGTCAAAATGTCTCAGAAATGTAGGCGTTTTTCTGAAAATGGCTGTTACTTGTTCTAAGAATAAAATATTATTTAGGTTTCTTTGAAGAAAGTAGAAACAAGGAAAGCACTCACCGTGATCTTGCAGAGACTAAGGGATATCATTAGGTTTGAGAAAAGTGGTTGGCAACAAAGATTCACTCAAATGTAATTTATTAGAAATGGTTAAAAATTTTATTTTTATTATTTTTAAGTACTTCAGGTTTTTATTTCCCTGATGTAAATTTAATGTAAAGCTCATTATTTGCGAGAGGTATGTATTTCCTGGATATTTTATAATTTGTAGAAGTGCATTTGCTATGTCATAACTTAATGTTTTTATTGCTACTTAAAACTACATAGATGGTTTCCTAAAGCAGGTCATGCTTTAGGAAGCACAGAGCAGCTCTGACCCCAGAGTGTGGGGTTGGGTAAGAGGGTGCCTCTGGGTCTTAAGTACAGCTAAAGGTGCATTGACAATCCTTTTCTGCTGAGGACATGACCACAGGGAGTTGGACAGAGCCCATAAACTTCTCTTAATGGTCATCAAATAGTCATCACTCGTAATGGTTTTTTATTAGTGACCCGTGGACCAAAATTTTCAAAATCATGTCAGGTTCTTGAGCTTGTGCCCTGATAAGTGGCTTGGATACAGCCCCCATAATTCTCAAGGGTCATTGTTTTAGAGGTGTGAAGCCAGCACAACGTTGGCACATAAATGCCTGTGAAGGTCTGCCCCAGCATCGGTTTCGAAAACACTGAAGAGCTGGAGTGAATTATACCCACACATTGACAAGCCACACAGCCCTTCCTCCCATCCCCACCCACGTAATAAAGAGAGCCATTAATTTTCATATGCCAATTTGTGAACTGTGGTCTCCTGGGAGCTGCTCCACACTCATGTGGTGGGAGCAGAAAGCCATGGGGCGGGTAAGGTGGAGTAGCAGGAGTTGGCTCAGCCCTTGCAGTAAAATCAGCCTCAATACCCGAACCTGCACTAGAACATCGTGCTGGGGAAATGCTTAGCTTTTATAGATATAGGCTGTAAAAGAATGTGGAAGCTCTCCTATTGCATCCCGAAGCAGCCCAATTCTTGGCTGATTTAGGTCTTGATTTCTTTTTTAATTTTTTTAATATCCTGGCAGTTTCCTTCTTTCCCAAATAGCCATTATTGCAATAAATGGAAGCCGGCATCCCAAAAGTTGTATACTTTTTAATCAATATTTGGAGTCATGACCGGTTAGAATTACAAGCAGAGACACAAAAATGTATTAAAAAAATATATTTTTCATCAAGAGCTAAGCCAGAAACACATGATTATAATGGGATGACTAACTAGTGCAATTGGGCATTGTATCACATTGTATGGCTTTAATTTAAGAAAACAAGCAGCAGTTCAATAACATAGATGCTGGTATTGCTTTTGAAACACTTTCATGCCTGAAGGATAAGTAAATATCTTAAAGGAATTGTGGATTATTTCTCTTAAAATACATACAACAAAAGGAGGAGTAGAAATAGCTGGGTTTTAAAAGAGCCTGGTACTTGGTCAGGGAAGGCATCCTGCATCCTGCGCCACCTGGGGAGGAGAGTTGTGATGCAGAAGAGGCAGATGATGGCAAAATGCATGTCTGTGTCAGTCATCCAGCAGAGCTCACATGATTTCATGTAACATATTGTTTTCTTCTGTATCCAACCTTTGAAAATAAGCTTCTTTTTTTAAAAAAAAGTTCCTTTGAAAAAGGAAACCACTGTGAGCGACCCTGCTGTTACTTCCCTAGCAAACCTGAGTACTTGGATCTGAATTGGTATTTAAGCCACTTCGAGGTCAGGTTTTCATAGAATCATAGAATGGTTTGGGTTGGAAGGGACCTTATAGATCATCCAGTGCCACCCCCTGCCCTGGGCAGGGACACCTCCCACCACACCACCTTGCTCCAAGGCCCCTCCAACATGATCTTGGATACCTCCAGGGATGGGGCACCCACAGCTTCTCTGGGCAACTTGTTCCAGCTTTACATCATGTTCATGAAAGAATAGATGCATTGCATTAAGCTTAAGGCCACATCTTTTTTTTCTCAGAGACACACATGTTGAGTCCTGTGGTGCAGCCATTATGGCCCAGTAAAAGGACAGCTTCTACTGGCACATTCCTTTCTTCTCGTATGATAAGACTCATAATATTTGCACCAGGTAGTGAAGGGATGAGAAAAAAAATCTAGCCTGTTTTCTGATGTTTGCTACATGCAGGAAAAACAGAGTGAGAGAGAAAGGAAAGGAATTTATTTTTTTTAGAAGGGATTTTATATCAGTGAGGGGTACCAGCAGATGAAAATGGGGACTGAACAGCAGAAAGGTAGAGCTTAGCCAGCAGATCAGCACAAAATTCTCTAACAAATGTACCTTAGTCCTGCTTGTGGCATGTGCTCACATCACTGTCACTGCCTGTTTCTGCTGTGTTACATCACTCCCCTCGCTGTGTGTCCATCATCTCCTGTCCATCATCTCCCCTCCCCTCCTGCCTCCTCCCCGTGGCTGAGATGAGGACAGGAGGTTGTGAAGCTCTGACTGATGCACCGGGTGAACAAAGCTCAAATCAAAATAAATTAGCCCCTGTATTGCTTAAATTAATGATGCTGTGGATGGTGACAAGCCAAGGTAAACTGGGAAGGCTCACCTTTCCCGAACAGGAGCTCACATCATGCTTTTTAGGTCTATGAGCTGGAAAATTAATATGAGGTTTTACAACCTCCTGTTGTGCTTGGAAATGGAAGGCTGTGATATGCTTCTCAGAAATACATATTTTTAAAATTATAGTTTAAAAATACTGATTTCTTCAAAAGAACTTTTTATGACACTAATGATTTTTGCCATACACTTTATTTAAGTGCATAAATATTTTTTACCAAATGCTGTGATATTTTATAGTGTCACATTTAGGCCAGTACTCCCCCAAAACATCTTCAGAGCTCTGTGAAAACTGTTATTACTGCATGAGCTTTTCACCTGCACGTATAAATCTACCTTCCACATTGGTTTTTGGTATCCTGATGAGCTACTGCAGCATTTAATTTCTTTCTCCATCTCCATGTACCTACATTTTAATTGGGAATTGTAAATTATCATGGTAATTTGAGATATTCTCAGGTAGAGATTTACAAATAGCAGGAGGTGATCAACATTGTTTGTTGCTCACTGCTGGGAAAGAGGCCTGGGAAGATGATGGTATGAGGAAAACTGAAGAAAAGCAAATTATATGTTGCATGTGAATTAGAAATGTGAAAGCCAGGAAAACAACTCATAAATGCATCTTCTTTTTTCCGAGGAGAGGGAACGCAACACAGACACACAAAGTAAAGAGGAAAATAACAAGCACAAGCTTTTCCTCCCCCTCCACTGATTACCAGTGCTTTCTTCTGTACAGTGGCTTCCTTCATGATTTATCTTCTTCCACCAGTCATTATTTCAGTGACTATCAGGCCTAAATCTAAAGGCATTCTTCTGCCTTCAGTGAGAAAAAGCAGTGAGTCTTGGTCCCAGTTGTTTCTGGTGTGTGCTTCACTCTGCATTTCTAACGTTATTAATCTTTTACCCTGAAAAAGTATCTGCAGTTTATGGGTATGGTATAAAAAAAAAAAAGGGTCCAACAGCCTGTTGTTAATGACATGTAGTCTGTTATTCCATATATATTCCATATCTCCACCTGCTCCTGCTCCTTTTGCTTTTATTTCTTCTGTTACTAGACTAGAAGGGGAGTTAAACCTTTCAGCATTCTCCATTGACTTTTGAATAACAGTTTTGCTGGGTTTGTTTGTCATTCTTACAGTTGTACGTATTCTGTACTGTTTTCATACACTTTTTTTTCCCACCTCTTTTTAGCCCTCCCCTGTATCACCCAATGTTTGGTCTCCACCTACTTCTTGTACGCAGAAAATGAGAAGTCTGCCTTGTTGTCTGCAATCTTGTGGGTTGTTGGCTTCTTCCTTCTTCCAGCAATTTTGTAATAAACAAATGCATGGGTGCTGGAAAAGCATTGCTTGACTCCAACCACTATTGTAAGTCTCTTAGACCAGTCAGGATCTCCACAGAGGTTTGCTGTTCTGGCTATCTCCTCAGATAATCCTCGTTTAGCCTTTATCTTCTGGAAGCGCCTTTGTCGAGTGTATCAAAGGCTTTTTCAAAGTCAATAAAATTAATGATGTTGGGCGCGCAATTCTCCTCTGAAACCTTCTGGTTTTTCTTTTAGCTGCTCGTGTGTCTCTGATTTAATCCGTGATAAAATTATCCTCTTAGGAAGTTTTGTGTGATGCTGACAGTAAGACTACATGGCACCGATGGGTACAATCTGTCGGATCACAGTAATTTGGCAGTTTGGCAATTAAAGCCTTTTTCTAGTTGCTTGTTACTCTCTTGCCTCTCCAGGTTCACTTGTGCTTGCTTTTTTAATGACAGCACCGTTGTTTCCTTACATCCTCCCTTTAAGTATTATTTTACTAACTCCAAGTGATTTCTGCTGCAGCCTCTGCCTTCCCAAAGGAGTTTCCTCCGCAGCTGCTGATGTGATGTTAGGGCTGAGGGTATTTCTGTGTGGACACCATGACCCACACACCTAGTCCTTAGTTTTGGTCTGTGAAGATGCTAAAAAACACTGTCCCTATTTCACAAGCTCTTTTTCCACAATTTTGGCAGCAAATTCTTCACTGGTAGTTTTTCCCCCATTCGTAACATTTTTTTTTAGCCTCTTTTTTATATACCATCTTCTGTCTTTTCTTGTTGTTGTTGTTTTTTCCTGTACTCAATTTATTTCCTTTGTCTCTTCACTTGCAGCTCACAGAGATCTCCCTGATCTCCATGGTGCTGCTGGGAAGAGGCAGGTGGCTGCCTTCTCAGCCCCATGTGGGAGGACCAGTCCCAATGGGATGCCTGCAGCCACAGCATCTTCCCTGATCAAATGGATTTTGTTCTGCCAAACTAAACCAGAACCAGCAATAATTTGGGGTGCAGAGAAAAGAAGGAAATTTATTGCTTTTTGCATAGGTTCTTATTTGATTAAGCCATAAAAGGCCGTAGATACACAAATGGGGGAAAATGAGTAAAGGGGGAAATATCCCCAGTGGAGTGTTTATGTCCTACATCAAAATGCATGAGGGAATGTTTCTTCCCTTTTTGTCTCTGAATGTTTTGCTTTATTAAAATTCACTTCATCCCTGAAATCCGCACAAGGATGAGTTTTACTCTTATTCTGTGTGTAAACATTGTCCATCCCAATTAATATCCACACTGCGCAGGAAGCTGCTGAGATTTTTGGCTTCTCCAATCCTTCTCCTCCTCCTCCTTGCATCAAGTGGCAGTTGTGGATTCTCTCCTCTGGGTGGCTACGCTGCAGCACCACTTCTTTCCCCATTAACCTGTGATTTAGGCTAGTCGTTACAGTCTCCAGGGTCAATGGTATAGATTCTTTTTGTGTGACTTTTTTTTATGGATGCAAATAAACACGTGTAAGTGGGACCCACATTTATCTAATTGCTGACTAGAAAACAGAGGGCAGGATCTTATCTCATTTTGTGAACTCAGCACACGCCCGGTGCTTCAAATGGGCAAAAGCCAATCATAAAAATTAAGTTGGAATTTCCTCCCCGTTTTAAGCTTGTACTAATAGTTCCTTGATTGCTGTTCTGGGTACCTGTGAATGCAAATGGGCAGTTAGACATTTTGATGCTTATTAGCATATGCTGTTCTACTAATTTAATGCAAATCGTTAAACTTGCGTGGGAAGATTAGACAAATAGTACCAGATGCATTTTTATAGGCTGTGTTATGTGCTTGATTTTTTTAAAAAACAAATATCTTCTGTGTGAGAACAGCAATATTTGAAATTCCTTTTTCATCCTTTTTTGAATTTTTTGAATACTTGGGAAGTAAAATTTTGGTACATCACTGACAGTAACTATATCAGGGATGACCTAGGATCAGTGTTAGGCAGAAATACAGGCTGGTTTGAATGCAGAAACTCTATGGGATCCTATTCTGAAATCTCCACAGAGTATATTTATTCTGGGATGAAAAGTGAGAAAAGAAGAAATGTGTCTGAAAACTGCTTGGCATGGTAGCGAGGGCCATTTTGGAGAGAGTAATGATGGGAATGACATAGAAATCTGTGCAGAAGAGTTTAAATAAGAGAAGGGGGTTGTGGCAGGACTGTATAGGGTATCCTGGTCCTGTGGAATTCATTGAGATTTTGGGCAATCTTTTGCCCTTGCCACTTATTATTTTGTCCACTTCTAAACCAAGTTCTTTTTTCTTGTCATATTTTGATTTGTGTTAGTAAGGGGACTTAGCTCTGGAAGAATTCCAAAGTTAATGGTAAACTTAAGTTTCAAAGCTATAGACACAGATACACAGACACAAAACCACATAAACATCACTTTTCCTACTGCTACACCACATCCTCAGAGTGAATTTCAGTAGCTTCATAAAAATGCTGGTAGAAATTGTTCAAAGCAAGCAAAACCATCATTTTTCTTCTGAAAAACATGAAACACGCTGGTATCTAGGCAGATACCTCTTTTGTGTCAAATCAGCCAACCAACCAGAAAATACAGAAGATAAGTCCTTAGAATATCTGAAGCCCTGGTTTGAGACGGTTGATCTGCGAGCAGGGAGGGGAGCTGTTTGTCTGTCCTTTGATGCAAGGGCTTTCTGCTGAAAGTGGTGAGGGCTTAAATGTGACCGAGGATGAGATTTTGTCCAAAGTAGGTCAAGGGAAGAAAATCTTTACTGTCTGCCTATAGCCCCTCTCATCTCTGGAGTAGGAGAGACCAATGAGAAACACCAGCTTGTGGCCCAACAAGCACATTTATTGTGTACTGTGTCTTCATTTGGATGCCACGCTCAGTTAATAACCAGATCTCCACCATACTTCTTTATTGCTTAGGCTGAAGGAGAAAGTAATTAAACTTAATAGGTATTGCCCTTGCTTTAAGGCCACTATACATTTAAAGTTGCCAGTGTAAGTAATTAATACTAATAGAACTCATGAGTCCTAAACAAAGACATTTGTATGCCAAGTAATCTACAACATGTACTTTTTGGAATAAATTATTTATATTATTTTACATCGCTATGAACATGAAGTCCTGCTTTATTCTCTCTCAAATTTATCATGAATTTTCTCTTTTTGTGTCTCTAAGCGCCACTTCTCCCCCAGGACTTCTTAAGAAAAGCTATAAGCTCACCATAAATTTGATTTAAAAAAAAAATGTTAACAACTTTTAATGTGATTGCAAGGAAGAGTTTGAAATATATAATTGTGTGTTGCAAGTTCTAATAATGCTGGGCAAGCACTGGGCATAGCTAATTGACCATATGGCTCTTTGATATTCACAGAGGGGGGAGATTTGTATTATCATTAGAAATATGATGATGTCAACATCTTAATGCAGCATCAATACCAGCTCAGCCGAGGCATGAATACAGCTAGCTTGAACTCCTCAAGAAAGATATCAGTCCCACGTTCAGATGTAGCTATATCATCTTTGTATCAGGATAGACAAGGTTTTGCTTAGAATTAGTGTCGTATTTTCCCAATGTAAATCATTTTCTAGTTACCTGCCAGTCAAGCTTGGCTTGGTTGGCTGCTGCATGGGAACAGATCAATTTCTGCATAGAAGTAAGACAGAAATTGTTTCTAATTGTTTTCTGGGGGAGCCATTAGATCATCCACATGAAACCTAAGACCGCACAATCTTGGTTTATTTCCATGAATAACCTGTTTCAATACTTCAGTGACCCAATTATTTTAGTTCTTGAAAAAATGAACAAGTTGCTCCTACTCTCACCAACTTCCCAAGGACAAAAAGCCAAGTTCCTGCATGTATTCTCTCTGCTGTCAGAATGATGTCAAAATAATGGTCTGCTGGGTGCAGAACTCCCTCCTCAGCTTGGCTTGCTAGTGCTGAGCAGAAGAGAAACAGCACAAAGTCAAGCTCTGCAGTGAAAGGAGGAGAAAACTCTTCTTTCTAGCTCTGAAGCACGGCTTAAAAACTCTAAGTGGCAAAAAGTGAAACATCTGCCTTGGGTTACAAACTTTAATCAGTGCTAGGAAGCTGTGTATTTTCTTTTGAGGTTGAGTTTGTCCAACTTCCAACACTACATTGTCATTGTAACTTTTCCTTAATGTCAAATGTTCCCTAATACTGAGCATCCCGGTGTGTTAGTGTGTTTGCTGCTACTGTGCGTTGCCCTTAGGCCAACTCGAGCTGAGCTCAATGAGCTTTACACATAAATATGGTGTGCTTTATTTTTCAGCTACTGGTTGCGTTCTGGGTCTTGTCATCTCTGGGTCTTGTAGCCTTTTCCCAATACTTCCATATCGTCTTGAACTGTGAACCCAGAGACTGGGTGTAATATTTGACAGCAGTTTTGCTGTTGTTGCTTTAGGAGGCAATATTACCTGTATGTGATGCTTCTCATCTGGTGAGGTTTTGGGGGAACTGAATAAGGACAGTCAAGCCCTCAGCGGAGAAAATTTAGTGACAAACGCCCTTAATATTATTTTAGGTAATATTTTCTCTCCGTACAGTTATTGACAAAAAGGCCACTAAAAAATTACTTGGCATCAAGAAGGTTACTCAAGGAAAACAAAGATCTATCGATTTTGTTTGTTTGTTTGTTTGTTTACAAATATGCTATTTATCCTGTTTAGCAGTTGCAGTTTTGCTGCAGTATCTCTTTTAAGGGTGATTATCAAACCAGTGGAATTAATTACATGGCCAGGAAAATCCTATGGAGATGTTTATGAGGAGAGGGAAAGAAGGGAAGGAGCGTTCCTACAGCTTCTCTTCCTTCTGGCTGTGTGGAAGTGACTCATCAGCAATGGGCTGGTGCTGGGCTCCATCGTCTCTCTTTGATGTCTGATACCCTGATTCAGATCTATTACTGTGAAAGCCCCTACTCATAGGCACGCCACAGAGTGGCCTCATTTTCCCATGCACTTGCAAGGGGGTTTGTGTACATACACGTGTGTAGCCTCGCTGTTTACAAAAAGAAAGAACAAGACTTTCAAGAAATACCCTGCTGACCAGGACAGGAAAACATCTTTTTTTTTTTTTTTTTTTTTTTTTTTTAATCTCTGCTTTTCATTTGCTGATGCCACAGTGGAGTCTGTCCTTGTTTTTCTCTTCCATCTCTTTTCTCCCGTTGATTAACACTGGAGCTCAATTTAGGATTGCCTTTGCAGTATATTTCGTGTTCTTTCTTTGTCTCATTTTGAAGAAGTTGATCATCTTCTGTACCACTGGTTTTGTCTTTTGAACACCAAAATAGGCGAGATATAGATGCAATATGACTTCTTGTTTCTCTTTTTTCTTTGTTTTGAGCAAGCAGATGGAAACAAAACAACATCTCTAAGGTCATGATTCAATGAAACATCTAAAGGAAAGTGCCAGAGGCTGCTCTAAGCACAGCCCTATGGAAACCTCTCCAGATCTGCTTCCAGAGACTGTGGAATCCGATAAAATGGTGACAGCAAATTTGTGCACGGAAATTATCTCCTTCCTGCTTCTCTCATTCTGCTTTTTTTCAGAGCAATGCAGATAGAACAGATCTCAACCTACTGGCTGGCTACCAGGCTGCTGGGGTGTACACCAGCTTAAAACCAGTGGAAAGTCTTGGATGTGATCTTGATTTGTTCAGGAGGCAAAAAGGTCTCAAGAGAAAGTAAATGAAACGTGAACCTCCTTCTTCTGGCTGCCCATGCACCCTCTCATTCAACCTCCAGTTCTGTGGCAATCTGCCTTGCTGGTGCTCTCTCAAAATTTGTTTTCTCCTTAGGTGACCGATGTCTCTCAGGTTCCTTCGTAATGTAGTCTTATCCTTTCATTTTTAAAGACTTGTCTCTTTATTAAGTTGCTAATTGGCTTTAATAATTCAGACCTTTGTTCGGTCTCTGTTCCTGATGTCTGACAGGTTGTTTCATTGCTTCTTCTCTGCTTTCATCCTCTTCAGGGGTCTTCATCTCTCTGCCCTACCTCCTCCACTTTTCCTCATAGCCTGAAAAACTTGACCCTGCTTTTAATATCTCTGCTGGCATTTCACTTAATGATCCCATTACACATTCTTGAAGCCCTTTTCACTCAAGGTTCTCAGGGCTCTATCAGTATCAATTAATTTCCCAACACCTCTGTTTCTATCATGCAGATTTTACACACGGGTAAACTGGGGCATGGAAAAGTCAGACCCTGCTCAGCATCACAGACTGAATGGCACAGCTTAAAAAGTAGTGTGATTTTCAGTGCTGCTGAGCATCTTCGGCTCCTCTAGGCATCATTTGTAGCTCTAAGTGGTAAAAATCAAACCAGAATAGATTTAATAACTCGTGCACTCATCCATTTCCTATGTGTTGATGGGAATGAAGCATTTCTGTTGGTCTGTGCATTTACAAAATGCACAGCTGAATTTGGCATACTATTAAACTGAGTACCTCAGTGAGCTAAAGAGTGCAGGAAAATATTTAAGCTCCTGAGATAAATATCAGTGTCCCAGGTACCCGGTGACATAAACATTTAAATATCAGGAAAGGCTCTCTTATCGTATCACTTTGGTCTCTTCCGCTTTATCTGGTTCAAAGTAACTTGAAGACATTTATCACGACTGAGCTGAAATTTGCCACTTCAGTACCAAATTCCGTAATGGCTTTTCATGTGACCAGCATTGCAGGGGTCTTGTTTTGACGTTCAACAAGAAGGCCACATAAATATAAATGCCTTGCTCTTGACTCTTACTTATTCTTTTAAATTGAATTCATGAGTTTTCATGTCAATACAAATTAGATAAATAGCTGGAAGAACTTGTTAGCCTGTTTCTGGTGTTTGGTGTTTTTTTAGTTTACTAGACTTGATTATTCATTTGTTGACACAAAGGGAAGGGAAAGAAAAAAATCCATCACAATTATGCACATTTTGCTGCAAGGCTTGAAAGGGCAATTTGGAAATCAGATGATAAAGTAGTTAAGCAGATAAACTATAAAATGGCAAGGAAACAAAATTCCTGCTTTTAAACTGCCAGGCAAGTGCTTATGCACTTGCTCTATGTGTGTCATCAAATTAAACAACAAAATAACCTTCATTTCCTAAGATATCCAGCTAGTACCTGGAGTTGACCATAAGGGATTTTCCTCCAGTCTGTCCTGGACCAGACGTGATGTAATATGGTGGGCTGGTAACTGCAAGAGGCTCGAGCAGAAGTCAGAGTGATTCCCTCTCCCCCTCCCTGCCTGAAGGCAATGCCAAAGCTTGTGGTGGTGAATTGGAGCAGGTCAAGGGCACTAAAGAGACCCAGGTTGAAGTGATGGCCTAGACCAAGAGGTGAACAGGGAAGGGCCCACAGTTTGTGATTCTGGATGCTGTTGAGAAGCAAGAAACAGACCTGGTTTTTCCTTTTCAGTTAGAAGCAGAAAAATGTGGCCAGCCAGCTTTGTTCTCACACTTTCATATAACTGCTTATTTGCAAATAGTCAGCACTTGCCCATTAAAAAATAATATGCGGCAGATCTCGTCCCAGTGTGGCACTTGGATAATGAGCTCGTTCACCAGGGGTTTCGTGTTGTGGTCAGGCAAAACGTTCCTCAATTAGGACTTTTCTGCAGGAGGAGAAGGAAGTTCATGAAAATTAATTTGTGTCTCTGATCGTTACCCCTTCTGACCATTTATAGTGCATGACACTCTCCTACTGATGGCAAATTTTTCTCTAGCTTTTTCTGTGGAACTTCTCCCCTCGTTTCAAAGCTTGTTTTCAAGGTCTAACGAGGAGGGTGGCAGTGTCTGAGCCAAACCCTACGCTTGGAATCACTCAATGGAAAAGACATGTGCCCATTCATGCATATTTGATGCATCATTTCTAAAAATAAAAGGACTTTTTTATCTAAAAACAACGTGATTCCCAGATTAAGTCAGAAATAAATCAGATGACACAGCTATTCTGAGCAATCTTCACACACTTTTGACTACAGGGTACGTTTCCCTGTAAAAAAGGAGGGCAAAAGTTGATTCTCAGCTTGTTGCATTATTTTTGTCAGTGATACCTTAGGATGGTGGGGGGTAACCTGAAGGGAACAATGGGACGATGGGTGTTGCAAGTCCCACAAGATGAAGTTGAAGGACACAGCAGAGCCTTGCAAAATAAATATAAAAGGACCTGCTTTACCATTTTTCAGGAATTTTTTTTCAGGAACTGTGGCCTCCCCTTCCAGATCAGGGTTTTTTCCCCAGCCTTTGTCTCTCAGAGCTTGAGGAAATGGCAGGGGGCATCTCTGCTGTGTTCCCAGGCAGATGCCTTCATGTCTGCAGGTTGTAGTGCTGCCCCACTGCAGCCCGCTGATGAGCTACAGGATATACAATAATTAAAAGAATTTATCTCCTCTTCCCAGGATCCTGCCTACCATGGCAGAAAAAACATTCCTAATAAAATGATCTAAATGAAATGGGAAGGAAAGGGAAAGCTTTATGCGCTCAGTGTTGCTCCACAGAGGCAGAGATTGCCATTTTTCTGGGTGAAAGTGAGCATTGCTCGTTTGAGCATCAGAGCCCAGGCTGGAACTCTGGATTAAAATGAATTCATAAAGCAACCTGAATTAGGAGCCAGATGCAGCGTTTCCACTGTGCAGGACACTCTGCGTCACTGTGGGGTATTTTCCTCTCTCTTCATGTATGTGCACCCTTGTATTTTTCTTGTAATTGTTGGGAGAGGCTTTCTCTCTCCCAATTTTCCCTCAATTCGTAGAGATCTTGTAATCTATCTCAGCCCAGATAAAGGCACTCTTTCATGCTTGCCGTCCCCAAAATGACGGCTTCTGTTATGCAGGAGCTACTTTCTATCCACTGCCGAATTCTGCCCTTTGTGGGAGAATTGATATTGTTCATTTCTCTGTCACACACCGCTATTAGGAAACGCGATGGAAGGGCTTCCTTCCCGAGACATGGCTCCTGCTTTCTTAATAAGAGAGCAATAGGTGCAAGGTCTGTCGTGCATTTAGTGAAAGGGAAGAGAGAGCAGAAGCAGCATCATTTTCCTCTGTGCCCTCTCTGTTAGTGCATCAACTAGTCCCGAATTCCCTTCACCTGCACAAAGGCAAAGGGCTGAGCTGTGACTTTTGTGTGCACAAACCATGAATGCAGATAGTTCAGGTAACTCTAGCTCTTCTTCTTCATCATCATTTTCAGCCCTTTGGCATATTTTGCCCCAAATCTTAATTAAACTGCTGTTCATAGTTATTCTACTGCGGTTTTGTACGGACCAAAGGAAAAAGAAAAGAAATTAAATGAGTTTATAGGGGCTGGCCAGAGCAGTGGAGTTGAGAGAGTGAGCTCCTGGAATGACTGGTGTGCAGTTGAGAAGGTTGCGAGAGAGGGCTGTAAATTATGTCATGTGTGGTTCATCAATTATATAGATAAAACTGTGAAGGAGAGTGGTTTGTCAGGAAAGATAAGAAAAGAGGGACTGAACCTAGATATATATTCTGCTCTGATGATCTGGTCGTTTTTAGAAGCGAGAGGAGTCACTTGTAGAAGCCACTTAATAAATTTAATGACTATTGGAAGGGACAGGATAAAAAAGAACAAGGATAAAATGTTAATATGCTGGCAATTGCAAAATCAGTGGTACTTTTCTTTAAATTTGCTAATGATGGTAGGTGTGGTCTGGAAATAAAGCACAGGTTGAAGAGGACAGGGGGGTGGTTCTTCTCTTCTGACTGAAAGGGGAAGGGGTTCTGTTTTGGGGTTGTATTCAGGCAAGGGCCAGGGTATCATCCCAAGAGCTCCCAGGCTCATCACAACGTGTTTTCTCAGGTGATTAGACTGCAAATGTGACAAGGTCAAGCACTTCCCCCCCCAGGGTTACATGAGCTTCCAGAGGTGAAAAAACGTAAGAAAAATGTTGGCGTTTTTATTTCTTCTCTGTTGTAAATGGAAGCAGGAAGGAAGAAAGGAAGAAGGATTTGCACATCCAAAAAATACACAGAAACCTCCTCTGGTATCAAAATAAGCCTGGTCTGGATTTACTAGCATTTCTCTTCCTTCTGTACCCTGTCACGTTCATTCTACCCTGTGCCCCTTGCAGTGGGAAGTTGTGGGGCAGAGGCCCCCCCTCTTCAAAGGCAGCTGCAATGGAAGTGAAAAACAAATTCCCCCTCCTGGGAGTTGTCCCACTGGCATTTTTCTAGAGCAGAAGACAAAATGACTTCCTATATGTCAATGACAGAAAGTCCTCTGAGGTGTATTAGAGAAGGGGGACGGTGACAGGGGTAGTTTTTCTTCACTGAGTTTCTCTGCAGTTTTTGGTGAGGGGACGGTCCTTTGGAAAAAGAATAAAGGGGACCTCACCTGAAAAAACAAAAGAAGATTGGAAGAGGAGAAGGGGAAGGCTGAAAGGTGCAGTTGTCTTTTTGGTTTTAATAGGCTACCCACTCGGACATTTAATGGTCTCATTTCCGTGGGTAATAAATTGTGATACAGCCTATGGGTGGGATCGATGGGGTGTTTCATCAAGGCCTTTGGCAGTTAAATAAAACAACCCCCTTCTGAAACCAGCCTTAATAACAGGTGTTATCAACGTAGAATTTTTGGAGGCTTTATTTGCCAAAAGATGGTAATATTCAAATATATAACATTTCCCAAAGGGTGGAAAAGCAGAAGCTGCCACTGTGCTGTGACCTCTGCTCTGTCCCAGCTCTCGTCACCCAGGGCTGGGTCACTGCCTTTTGGAAGCAAATGTCTGTGTGTTGTGCCACCTCCAAAGCATCTGGGGTGACAGATCATGGCACCAGGTGACGCCGGGGTGCTCACTGAGACCATCCGACACACAAAGCCCTGCCAGCTCCTAAGTCTGATGGAAGAATCCAATGAGCAGTTTTTCATTAACAGCAAATGTATTTGAGAAAATTCACCTCTGCTCCAAATCTGCGTGACTCTGCTGAAATTATATCAAGTTCTATCCTCAGTCAATTTGGGTTATTATTTGATTTTATAAGTTGTATCAAGACAGTATTTTTTTTTTTAAATTAAACCAGATCATTTCCCTTTTCTGTACTTTCTTGCTGACAGAGGGTCTCACACAGCAAAGTTTACCTTTCATTTGTTCCTGGGTAATAACCCATTAGGTCTGCTGAGAAATACCATGTTTCTTATGCAATGTCAACACCTACTTCCATTTACTCTTTCTCTTCAGAAAACACAGCATGAATCCCAGATGTTGCAGCATGCTGGTGTCCTTGACCCACTGGAGTGCTAAGAGAAAGTAATTAAAGGAAATAAATTGATGAGGATTTAAGACTGGTAAAATGCACAGCTTTTTGTTTTCTTTTTCCTTGCTGCAGTGGTAAAGTTCAGGGGGCAAAGTGAGGTTGAAAGGTTTCCAGCTGGGTCAGAGACTCTGTTTTGGTACTTATCGAAGGCCAGAGGTCAGAATAATTTCAGGAATGCTTAATTTTATTTTCCAAATTTACTTTTTAGAATTTGCATCGAACACACCTCTGCGATTTTCTCTGTTACTAAATAATTTTCTCTGTTGTGTGAGGAGATAGGCAAGGTTAAACAGGAAGATCTAACATTTTTATCTAGGATGTTTATCAACAGAATCTACCAGCATTTTTTTTCATCTCTAAGTCCCATCTTCAGATAAAAAAATACTGTATTTTTTTGTGGAATGTATCATGAGATGCATTTCAGATACTTGAATAATTCAAGTACTGACGTACACAAGTGCTCATATTTCCCTGATATAGTAACACAGACGTTTTGCTGTTAGTTTTAAATTATTTATTCTCATGTGTTAATAAAATAATGATTCCAAAAGAGTCTTCCAGTCTCCTTCAGTTAAATGTTGAATACTCTACCAAGTTTATACAGTACCATCTGCAAATAAATGCAATGCAAGTGCATGCTTTGGGGGTTTCTTTAAAAAGGTATTCTTGCTTGAAGGGTTTCTTGAACAGTAAGACTGATGATTACCATATAAACAGAGAAGACCATATAACTTCCAAAAGCTGCAAAACACATAATTTCAGCTGGCATTAGTGTTTCTGGTAGGTATTTTGGGACTTATCTTCCTTTATTTTATTTTTGGCTAAATAAATAAACAGAGCAGAAACTCAACATCAACCAGCTTCTCTGAAAATTGATATTACTGTGTACATATTTACTGTATGAGATCTGGAGAGACTTATTGGACCTAAAAATACATTAAATCCCCCAAAGCCCTTCCCATCATAAGGGTTACTCAAAACACGTGGAAAGTTCTAATAAGGTGTCCTTTTTTTTACATGCCTAATTGGATTTATGTTTTTCAGATTTATTTCTAAGAACTGGGTCCTTTTGACTGCTGTTGCTCTGTTTTGATGGGACTCAGCTGAACAGGTAGCTCATGGGTGGAGGGGCTGGGGGCAGCTGCTGCTGGGGAGGTCATCAGGGATGTGAGAGGTGTGAAGAGATTGAACCTATTTGATAAAAGGGCAGTTGCAATGGTAGGAGGGTACAAGTGATCTTAGGGGCTCATACTGGGGTTGAACTCCTCTACAGAAGTTGTTAAGTGGAGGAAAAAAAAAAAAAGTCATCTATGACTGTCATAGGCTGGAGCAGTCTGTTTGAGAACTACCTTATGCTGTGCTGGGATGCTTGGGAAGAGGAGAAGGGGGAGAAGCTTCTGGAGGTGGAGAATTTAAGGTGAGTTGTGGGCTTTTTTAATATGAGGCTGTATGAATCAAATGAGCCTTGAGAGGTGCCAAACATCATGGAAATATGAATGAAAAAAATAGGTGTGCAGTCAGAGATGCAGAGAGCCAAGTGCTGGAGTTGCAGCTGGAAAACAGCCTGCTTTGTCTGTGGGTGATGGGTAGAGCAGATGATGCTCTGCTAATTAGTCTCCGCCTTGCCATGGTGGTGGCAGGAGTGGTGTGATGATGTCTTCCTCCTTTATGGCTGTACTTGCATGGACTTGTCTGATGATTGATGTTCCTTCCCTGGAAGCGTTCAAGGTCAGGTTGGATGGGGCTTTGAGCAACCTGGTCTGGTGGGAGGTGTCCCTGCCCAGGGCAGGGGAGTTAGAACTGGATGATCTTTAAGGTCATTTCCAACTCTAACTGTTCTGTGAAGGACTTTACCAGGCCTTGCAGCTACTGGTAAAGACCTGATAGCGTTGAGTAGAGAGCTGGCTTCACCCTGTTCCTGCTCCACATGTGAGCTGTGTTTTCTAGCCTTGCTCTGTAAGGTGCTATTTGGTTGGAGTGAGATAGGTTAAGGCTTTGGAGAAGGCTCATGGACGTCAACTGGATGCAGAACAGCTCCCCCTTGCATGCTAGAGACCTCTTATTGCAGCCCTTTAACTCTTCAGGAACTTTGACCCTTCTGACCCTGACCTCCTGACAAAAGGGTCTTGGAGCTGGATGAGAACTGAGAGTTAATGGGAGAAGGATGGAGACCCTCAGCTGTGAATATTTTGGGTAGGGAATAAATATCGTGGATCTCTCTAGTGGTAATAAAGCATTTTTATAATAATAAGACTCTCACTACATTTGTGGAGTAGCTGTTGCAGCTAAATGATAGGTGTTCAAAGTGACATGATGCTCATCACAGTGTATTTTGAGTTTTAGAGGATAAATTAAAGCAGTTGATGTACAGGAGCATGAATAAGTGACAATGTGTACCTTGCTTAGGTTAACTTTTGAGGTCGGTGTTGAAGGAGAGTGCCCTATACAACTTGCTCCAATGTCAATCCGTAAGTCAGCCAGGCAATTCAGAGCAGATCCCAGGAGTCTTCTCCACTTGGCCCGAGCAATGTCATCTCCACCCCGTTTGGGACTTGTTCTAAATTAAGTGTTAGAAATTTTATATTTATAATGTATAATTCATGTTTTTAATATGATTTAAAAGCTGAAACGCTATTTCTGCTGAAGTCTGGGCTTGAAAAGTCCCTTGAGCACTTAAGCAGTTAACTTTGAACAAAATGTATGTCGTGAAGAAGCACCGAATTGCATCAATTTAATTCCCAGGTCACTGGATTTCTCCTGGTTCAACCAAAGTAGCACAGAGTGTGTTTTTAGAATTTTCTCCAGTTCATTTGTTCATTAGTTTATTTTGGACTTGAGCCCACAAAAATCCTCATAGGATGTGAACTTGGACTGTGCAGCTCTTTATATTGAATTTCTGCTCTTTATGGGGCAGGTAAAATGAAGCTGTTAATCATGTATCTTAAGACACATCAGTAAATGTAATATTTAATATGCACATTTTCCTATGCAATTACATTGAATATTATGTGTACTTAAAGACCCCCATAAAATCAGTGGAGGAGGGAGTTGCTTTATGCCAGTAGGACATAGTTGGGCAAAAAGAATTTGGTGTGTAAGCCCGAGCGGAGTCCAGATGTAACAAAACGTGCTTATTTCACTGGAGAACCAGTGGCCATTATCCTGAACTGTGGAGGTTTTTTTGTATTCCCAAGAGCTATTGTATTAAGAAGATGGCTAGGTATTTTCCATTCCATAAGAATTGCTTATTTTCCACCACTTTTGGCCAGGACTGCTGGAGTGATTGATGGGGCTTCAGTGCTGGAGGATGCATCTTTTGGGTTACCCCCTCGTGTACTTGTGATGTCTGTTGGAAGGCACAGAACTTGCCCTTCAGCTGCTCAGTACTGCTTAAACAGTTGCTTCAGGCACAGCACATTTAAAGAAGTGCTCATCTATAAAGCCTCATCACACGTTCCGACACACATTTATTTCTCTCCTCTTTCCTTCCATCTGGCTCTATATTTCCAAGTCGCCATCTGAGTGGACCAAGGACAGTGAAGGATGTCTCTCTTAGAAATGCGTATAAATGGACATTTGAGAGCCAGATGGGACTTTCATCTCCTCCTTGCACTTGATATTACTTCCCTTTTTCTCTCCTCCCGTCACACAGTAGCAGAAATACTAGAGGAAGAAAAGGCACCCACTCATCCTGACCCCCTGTAACCTGCCTGCTTATCTAGGGGAAATATAAGCATATGAGGAACCCAAAACTGCATGGATTGTGGTTATTTCCAGGGGACAGTGGTGCATTTTGGCCATCCCTAATAAGGGTTTGGAGCCCAGCACATGGGATGTCACTGCTACGTTTCCCATTGACAGAAAACTTACACAGCTCAAACTTAAGCTAAATTTTCTTTATTTTCCTAACAAATAATGAAAAATAAATGCAGTTTTTTGAAAGAAAAACAGCTTGGGTTAAACATTAAGGCATAAAGCCTCTAAATCCAATTCTGTTGCATCATTTTTGGAGAAGTCTGAGGTTGAGATTTTAGACATTTTCCCAGCAATGAAAGCTCATGAAGACTGTGCTTCTTTCTCTATTTTTTTTTACTTTCCGACATAAACCCCTAACTCTGAAATTTTAAGTAATAGAATTATTAAATCTGCATGTTGGGACCCTGTCTGGGAGCTCTGTGGCATTTTGGCAGTATCTCAGTAAATTGACCTGGGAGTTTCACAGGTGTTGCTTGATGGAACAAGTGATCAAAGGATGTGACAGTTGGATCTTCATGAATTTTACAGGATGTTCTTGTGGCCAAGGACAAACCTGATAAAAATAGGAAGGACGGTCGTAATCGAGGTCTCAAAGACAAATAGAGAACCACAGCTTTAATAAGTATTAAAATCCCTGCTCTCTGCCTTCTGTACAGGATTTTGGATGTGTGTTTAGTTTAAAGCTTTCTACATCTTAATCTCAAAATAAACTATTTTTCAAATTTTGAAGATACTTGGGAGTAACCAGTGAACACTGAAGCCTATGGGATGGCTTCAGTGTGGATGAAATCCTACAGGCCCAAATGCAGTGACTGTAACTATCAGAGGATGATTTGTTAGTGGTCTTGGATTAGGATTTGTAGATTAAATTTTCAGCTCAGCCCCACACCATGTGTCTGGTCAGTCTGTTTCCTTTGTGCTAAATGGAATGTCTTTGTTTGTCAGGGGTGGCAGTCAGAGAGGAAAATCCAATAGCAGTGAGTGTCTCAGGTGTTGGTGATAAATTTGTGCAGAGGGTTTGGGTCTGTCAACTAGAAAAGTGGTCACTTTCAGCTATTTGGTTTCCATTCCTTTAATTTCACCTTATGCAAAGAAAATTATATCTTCTTGGAGAGGAAGACAATGGCTTTTTTTTCTGCTTCTAAAATTTATTATTTTTTTTTATTTTCACTTTGCTTGTGGTTTACTGTGTGTGCATGTCCAACCTCCAGTAAGCACTTGTGCAAGACAGTGAATGTGACAGGCTGGAGAAAAGACATGGAAATTACTGAATGCTCAAGCGGTTTAAGAAATGTATTGACTTAGAAAGGTTCTCTGCTGCCATCGTGGTGATGCTCACCTATGTTGGAAGGAAAATTTCACAGATGCATCTAGGTTCACATTCAGTGATTATTTTAATTTTTATAGAATGAGGTACATCCAAGCTGCTGAATTTAAAAGACTACTGAAGAACTGGCATGCTCATTTTAGAGTACAGTTTTTAACAGTCTTGGTTGTTGGGAATAGCTCCAAACCAAGTAAATATTTATTGAGGTCTCTGAATCACAAAGATAAATAACCCAGAATAGAATATTTTAAGTCAGTCTTATGATTTTTGATGCAGCCTTGTGATTTTGGAAAGGGAGTGGGGGGAGCTGATGTCTCATTGTCAGTACTGGCAGACAGAGACAATATTTTCTCCTGGGCATTAATATTTGTCACAGATGGGATATTAGTATGGTTAATATTTGAGGTTTTTTTCCCATGAGGATCTTATTTTTCAGTGGTACTCTTAGTCCTTAAGTAACTCTTCTTGCACGTTCAACTCTGCTACCTTCTTTTCCATATGCTAATGAAATTTGGGCTGTTTGTTACAGTTCCCTAATCAAACTTTAAAACATCTGTGTATTTAATGAGTAGTTCTGGCAGTCTTAACTATTCAGTATGGCTGGATGATGAAAACATTTAATTTTCTCAGTAAGATATATACAAGTCAAAGCTTCGCCTAAGAATGGCGCAATTAAATCCAAGTGGTCTATAGTTTTCCCAGACAATAAAAAAAAACGTGTTTTAGTTTTCGAATATACATCTTCAACAAAGAAAGTTGAAGCAACCAGAACCTAATCACAGCCAAGGAATTAGCTTTAAAATTCATGATCCACTTTGAATACAGAGCCTTTCACTGTGGCAGATGATGAGAAGATGCTGGTTTAATGCAAGTGGGATGCCTGGTGATTGTGACCATCTTCCTATTTCTTTTGTGCCGTTTCAGACCCAATCCTGCTATCCCCTAATTTTCCCTGTTTCTATGGTAATGTTTTAACATCATCATGGAGCAGTCAGTCATGTTTCTTACGTGAGCAGTTAAGTTTTCCATGTAAACTGATCAGTCTAGTTGAAATAGCAGCTTTTTTTGGTTATTTTGTTTTTCCTGTATAAGGACATAATTATTTTTTTATATATATTTTTTTTCCTGATTAATGTGGATTGTACACTTCCACTTCTAGCAACTGTTTTACAACCTGCCACATAGTGTTTGAACTTGAGATGCTCCAGGTAGTCCAGACCTTGTGTCCCACTAAATGATTCTTTGTCCAACCTAAATGATTCTATATAAAACTATGAAACCTCCAGAATACAAAAGCAAAAGCAGATTAATTTCTGAAATGAAAGTTGGTGTATTTTTATTAAAACTTGGAAACTTCTAGGTTGAAAGATAAAATCCAAACCAAACCTCTTCTGGAGTGTCTTGTTTCTTCAGAGAAATCTGAATTTCCCCACACCCGTGAGGGACACCATTGTCCTCCTGAAAGGAGGATAAGACTGATATCAAGGTCACTTGAAAGGCAGGTTTTTGCCTTGGAATACTCACCTGCAGCATGAGTTTTTGGCTTCGATTTGATGATTTCCTTGTACTAAATCAAGACTAAGAAAAGAGTAATTAGTAGATGTTGCAGTTAAAGTAGTTCAAAGTGATACCTGGCCAATGTAGCCCCAAACCTGCACTTCATTTTCAAGAGTGATGATATTGTCCCCTCCACAATTGGTACAGCTCAACCCTGCTGCCAACAGGAGTGAATTCTAGATGTGAAGGACTGTCCTAAGTATAAAAGATGGAAGATTGCTACAGAACATTGATGGATTTAAAACAAGGAAGTTTATTTGCAAGAAAATCTGTCCTAATGACTAGCATCAAGTAACATATGTCAATAAGAGGCATCCAAGCTCCCCTTTAGGGAATATTCTCAGAACTTACTAATTGTTAACGAAGAGAAGTGGTAGGTCTTTTGATTAAAGTGATTAAAGTAATCTTCTGATGGAGAAATTGCCCATTTGATATGAGTCCTTCAGACTTTGTCCCACTTCCTGCGATTACTGTAAGAGCAAGTATTTATCGTGCTGACAGGGGGTTTGGTGCTTTGTGGATCACAGCACTTCAACCAAGACCTCCTGTATTGCAGCCAGCGCTGTAATCACTGCCCAGCAGTGTGGATATTTCCCCCTCTTTTTTTGCCTCTATTCCTCCTTCCCCTGCTTCTCTTGAAGTGTCTTGTTTTCATCATAATGCAAATTAAGAACCATTTCCAAGACCTTGAAATAATTTTATGAAATGAATCTTTGTTTTCCAGCCGTTCTTAATGAAAGCCCCAAGTCAGGCTGTGTTTCTGTAGTTTCCTTTTGGGCCCACTTTGGTTGTCTCTGGGGCGATTCGCTGTCATTACAGAGAACCCTCAAAGTGCTGGGGGTTTCAAACGCCTTTTAGACTTACTGGAAGACCAGAGCATTTGAAAGGCTTTAGCAATTTTATCTGATCCTTCTGCTGTTGAACTGTATGCCCTTGATTTACAAATATTTACCATAGACTAAAAATATGAGATGCTTGTAGGATTTTCTCTGGAGACTTCACTCATTTGGAATACTTGAAGTTTTGTGCAATAGCTCTGTATTTTCTATTCTGTCTTCCCTTCACTTTGCTTCTTATCTGAAGTTTTACCATTATTTAAGTTTGGGTCAGCTGCTGACACCACAGTTTTCCCAGGTTTTAGAAGACGGAAAGCAGCTTCTGTTTTGCTTCCCAGTCCCGCCATTTTGATGCACAATTAAGCACAGCTAAAATTGGAAGTTATTTCTGAAATATGTGTTAGAAAACATGGCAGAAGGAGGCTGCTGAGCCTCCTGATTCCCTCCAGCCTTGGAATGACAGTTTCAACAGTGAACTTAATCCACATTTAATCCAATCTTCTCAAGCTAAATATTTCTTTTGATGTTTAAAGAGAAAAATATGTCATTCTCTCTAATTCTTTTTGTCAGGGGAATATATCATCTAGAGATGAAGCCCTTTCCATGTCAGAAGGCCGCCAGCATCTATTATTGTAGCATATCACATCTTTCTTCTGTGGCCACCTTTTCTCACCCTCTTCCTTGCGTCAATGCCCAACTGGAAGAAGCTGCTTCAACAGCTCTGTGGTAAACTGGCATCAGGATGGCACGTATAAAACTCTCTACATTATTATATTTCTAAATTACTGGTGTTTGCCTACCTCTTCAGGAAACTAATTACTTAGAATGTTATGTGTGGCAATTAATTTCCCTGTCTGAGGAACTTCTGGAGAATCACTTCCACTTCCATTGAATTCTTTTGGAAACTTGTATCTGGGTGCTACCAATAACACAATAATGATGATACATATACGTATTTACCATTGACAATTGTAATGTTTTCCTTTTGGAAAGACTATTAAATTATCTTTATTTTACTGTTCTCTCTAGTTCCTTCCGCCGTGCCCCCCCACCCCCCCGCAGTTTCCTCTCCTTCTCTGTTGTGCATTTCTGTGAGGGGGGGAACCCCTAGGTTCTATTATAGGTCTAGAATTAAAAATAAACAGTCAAGTCTCATTTCTTAAAGAAAAATAATCCATAATATGATGCTTAGGAGTTTGGTAGGATTTGTTCCTGCATAATCTGCTCTCCACCCATAAGTAGCTACATCTGTAGTGAACTCTTCCTCCTACAATTGTGCAACTGAAAATGAACCCCATGTTTACCAGTGTCAGTACAGTGACATTTAGATTTGACTTGTTTTGGTCACTGTTTGCTCTCTATTGATAAAAGCTGATGTACTGTGAATAGGTTAGTCTCCTAAGCTATATATTGTATTATTACTAGTGATAAGAGAGCATCCATTGGTGCTATTACTGATATACATCTTTAGCCCATTAAAATGCAAATTTTAAGGTGTGCAGCAGATAGAAATCTGCACTGAAAAGGCTGGCTAATTATGACTCCAACTATTTTTCAGATAAGTGAGCAGTAAGTCATTATGAAATTTGTAATGTGAATCCTTTTATTTCCCTTGTCCCCTGACTATTGAGCTGCAGACAACCTCATAAGGCAGTCTCTTGTTTCCAGAATTAGTGACCAAGAGTTTGTTACCCTAAATTTAAAGAAGATAGGGCTATGGAAACCAACCCATAGTGCCTACATGAGTATGTGCAACCCAAAGATGTATAGCTTATGTCAACAAGACCAAAGATCAAGGCTTTTCTCATCGTGTAGCTTTTTGGTTGAAGAAATTATTTTGGGGTAGTCCTGTTTCTGGTGTCTTCTGTCTAAAGGCTCAGCAAGAACCTGGAGATTTATACTGATAAATATGACTACAGGAGAGACCCGATTTCCTTTTCAGCAGACAGCTGCCCTCTGAGGAGAGACTCCTTGGATGGTGCCTAAAACCCTGCCGTAGAGCAGCACCCCATGGTCTCCCGCACTGCAAAACCCCTTGGGGAATTCCTGCCCCGAGCAATTAATTCTGCTGAACAATTACATCCGTGTTTGCAAATGCATCAGCAAAAGAATTTGCTTTTATCATAATTCAGTAAGAAATTGCCAGGATCATTTGTGCAATGGCATTTAGGTAAGGTTGAGCCTGAACGTCAGTTTTTAAGTACATGCGGATACTCAGCTGGCAAAGCATGGGATGGATTTCATTCCATCTGAATTTACTTTCCTACTGAAGCGTCTCTTGATCTGGCTGTTCTGGTATTTCTATAGTCACTCCTGTTTGAACACGGATGGCCCCATTGTGTTGCAGTCTACAGTGTTGCTGTGATTAAATAATGATACAGGAAAAATCCAATCTTCTACTTTGCAACTTATGATCTTCTGATTTAATATGACATTTATGACGATCATTTTTCCCTTTTTCCCAGGTTTCAACTTTTTGGCCAAGAGATTAACTGTGTATGCGTTAAGCCAGAAATAAGCCCTAGGCAATATGGCAGAGTCACTTTGTAATAAAGCAGGTCTCAATATTTGTTCCAAACCAGAGAGGAAACTTTTCTTTGAGCTAAAGTTTAGTTAACTTTCCCCATGTCGATTTTTTTAGTTTGACTCTATTTGAAGAGTCCACCTCCAGCTGGCTTTTGAGACACAACCAAGATCTTTGAAAGATCAGCAGCCTACATTAAAGGAAGAACAGAGAGCGGTTCCAATACAGCAGGTTAAATAGGAAAGTCTATGTCAGGAGCTTTAATTACAAAAATGACACTGTGTGGCTACTCTGATGTACTTTGTGTTACTTGTATGCAGAGCCAGAGAAAGGCTTACCAGATAACCCCTGAGCTGGGGGAGATTTTATAAATGGCACTTCTTGTTCTACCTCCCACTGAATTTTGGTGCAGAAGGAAGTGGTCCTGAACCCCTCTTTCCAATGGGGACTGGGTACCACCCATCGTCAGTGTGGGCTTGGGGTCCCCTCCCACAGAAATGCTGTATCTGCTGACGGGATTTGGTGGGAGCTGGAAGACAGCAGTCGGGTGCTCCGTGGCCACAAAGTGTTTGAACTCCTCTCATAACGGCAAATACACGGTCCTGGACAAGGGCTCTCTAGTCCATTTGAGGGTGGGAAGGCTGGAGGGAGAAAGGAGAGTTTCTGCGTTTAAAAAAATATGTTCTGGTTTTAAAGTATTTTCTAAATGTAATTGGACAAGTGCAGCTCCCTCAGTGGCTGCTGCTGGAGACGCTTTACAAGCAGAGAACTAAACACTTTTAAGCAGGATCCCCTCTACACACATAGCTGCTGGCTCGCCTGCAGGGCCCTGGGTCCCAGCCTTTCAGGGTGTCTTATATAATGTGGATTTTTATTTTTAAGTCCTCCATCACGTAACAGAAGTCTGACTGGCAAGGGGAAATAAAAGCCTTTGCAGATTAAAAAAAAAAGAAAAGAGGCAGGAAGGAAAAGAAATCTAGACCTCACCTCTATTTATGAGCAGATGAGTTTTTGTGTGTCTCTTCCCCAATTTCCACATGGGCATCGCTTAGAGCCTCTGCCTGTAGCAGTGCATGGGCTGGTACCAGTTCAGGATTGCCCCCTCCATTGGTTTTGGAAGCATTTGACTTTCAGATTTGAAGAGCCTGTCTTGAATCCTGCTTTCCAAGGCAAGTCTTTGGCACAGCCCTCATTCTGAGGTGTGGGTGGCATTTCTTTTTGTGTTAAGCTATAGTGCAAGGGAGACAGGATAATGCAGCCAAAATTGGCTTTTTCTGCCCCTGGCTACTTCCGATCAATGAGAAGATCTATGGAAACTCTCAGCCTGGAGAAAATAAAGAAAAAGGAAGGAGAAAAAAGAAAACTCTTTTCCTGAGTGATTGTTTAAACCCCTCTGACAGCCCTGGAAATGGAATTTCACTTTCTCCTCTGCAAGTCCAGCCCAGACTGTTTACTTTTGTCTGTGGACGTGTCTTCACTAGTTTTTCGCCTCGAGTTAATTGATTGATTGCCATGAGGTAGGTAGTTAACAGAATTGCAGACCTGTCTGGGTGTTCCCCAAACACTTGCTGCTGTGCTGCTACCCTGAGCCAAGTCCCAGTATTAACACTGGGAACGTATTTGAATAGGAAAAAAAACCTGTAGCATCTTTCTACCTGTTGGTCTGTGTCAGTAGAATATCCACAAATGATTTCTAGGTATCAGAAATATTAAGGCCAAATCCATGGCAGGGGAAGTGGAGGTGACCTTTCCTATTAGCTAAAGGCTTTATCATTTTAGTGGCTCGGGTAAACCTTAGCAGGACACAAGTATCACATTGAAATACTGATTCCCATCCTGGAGGTTGTTTGAAAGTGTACAGTAACTGTGTAGGGCACAGGCAAGAGACTGCAGAGGAGCATCTTTAAATTAAAACTATAAGTTTAACTATGTCTTAGCAGAAAGCAATTACCCAGGCTGAAATTTGACCCAGCCATCAGGATTAATATACCATCGCTCTTGAAGAAAATGCCTTTGGATATTTAGATTTCATAAGCAGATAGGGGACTGGTTTTATATCTCAGCAGAAAGAGACAAATAGTAAATAGCAGTAGCTCTAGCAGTTGCCTTATTACAAGAAACTATTAAGGTGTCATCCTTTGTGTGGTTGGTGCCACAATTCCCATCACCTCTCTGGCAGTTTGGAGCGTGACTGCAGCTGTGGTTAACACCTTTACCCACACAGCTGTGATGTTTGCATGCATAATATAAAACATCCTCGCCATAGACCATTTTTTTTCCTCTTACCTAATTTGTTGTGCCTGCATAATAGTATATATTTTTATTCAATCTTTTACATATAAATGAGTTTTATTGAATAAATGTTGCCATTGTCCATTCTCCACACCATATTTTAGCTCTGTAACTCCAGTGAGTTTATGATTTCTCTTCGATTCTATCGCAGTAACAAGTTTGTTTATTGCTTTTTAAATCTCCTGCTCTGACACTGTGTAAAATTAAGGACGTGGTTAAATTCTTTATAGCTTCAAAGTGTTTTTAAAACTTCACATTTTCATAACCTTGGGTGATCAGTGCCACAAATCAAACCCAAGACGTGGTGGCTATCTGGATCTGAGCTCCTGGCAACCTGCTGCAACCTGGTGGCAAAATCACAGCAGAGCTTTTCAGGCTCCCTGTGCGAAGGCAACGCACCACTCAGCTCCAGTGGGAAGGTCTGAAATACAGTGCAAGCATTTTCATCTAGTTTTATTGGTTTTCCTTTTGTTTTACAAGCCCATGTAAATCCAAGTTGGGAATCGGTGGCTGGCTATATTTGAAGATATATTGAGTAAACCAACTTCTTTTTTTTTTTCTTCCCCTCTTGTATGACAGAGGATATCTGTGTGTATGTGAAGCTTTAAGACCAATGCAGTGTAGATTTGAACAGGCTTGTCAGCTACTATTATTGACAGAAACTAATTACATAGCCAGTCTCCAGGCTAATACATGCACAAATAGTGTAACTATAACAAGAGAGGTCTGCAAACATTCAAAATAAAATGAAAAACCACCGGTCCTAATCCTCCTCTTCCTTAGGTCAACAGGAGCTTTGCCTTTTAGTGTGGTGGGTTGTGCCTGTTGTGATATTCCATAAACCAGCATCCACTCTGAAAGTTGTGTGCAGGGCAGGGGCAACGATGGAAAAGCAACAGGGCTTGCTCTAGTCTCTTGCTGGTGGAGCTCAGGATGGGACTGGTGTAAACTGGGGCAGAATGGAGCTGGGTAGAGCCCTCATCTGCTGTTGGGGTCAACCAATTATCATGCTGGGGACAAGGTTGGTTCTTTTTTGGAGGACAAATGCTGCGTTGGCTTCAGTTGACCTATACTGGAAAGTATGGGCTTCATTGACCGCTCCCAGGACATTTGTATCATCAAGTTTTAATATAGAGTTAATTAAAATGTGACTTGTCATAGATTTTCTAATACAGAAAGGGGTTTTTAAAGTAATGCCACAGTGACTAAAATTGTACTTGTGTGTGCAAGCACATGGATGTATTTGTGTTCTGTGCATAGCTCACATTTAACATGGAGCCTTATAATAACTGAAATGCTAGTTAAAAATGGAAAATCAGAGATTTAGGCAAATGGAAGACTTTCAGTCAGTCTTTTCAATAACGTAAGAAACACATTTTTTTTCTTTTTCATTTTTGCCCTAGAAAATGGGGCATCCCTTTGAGTGCAACGCTTGAAGCTGTGGCTACTTTTCAGCTTATGAAAAGACCTTTGTGGCTCTTTGGCTCTATTTCGTTTGTGCACTCTTCTCTTCCAAGTCTAGAAATGCTCTTCCCTGTTAAAGGTGGTTACTGGACTCCTCTGGTACAGCACAACCTTTGCTACAAAGCATTACATTGCAGGGTCAAGAGAGAGGACATCAGATTAAAAAATGAATTGCAGCCCCTGCGTTCCCAGGTAATTCAGTGTATTAAGGAAACAGAGGAATTTCCATGGGAGTGAAATGGCAACTAAATACCCCCTGAAACTAATGGTGGGACTCCCACAGCCTCAAACGGTGTGAGAGTCTGGCCATAATTCAGTCGCCGCTAAATTACCGCTGCTGTTTCGGGGAAGGTTAGTGAGGTTAGTTTATTACAAGTCCAGTAACGGGCAAGAATTCAGGGGAAGAGGGCAAGTTTCAGGATGAGATGAAATTGCAGAATGAGTCGGTCCCTCCACCAGGGAATGAATGAGCGACATGGGGGCTGAGATCATGGGGATTCCTGATCAGTCAGAGAGGGGAAAACACATGAACTCCAGCAAAAATGTGGAGGTGAAGTTCTTCCTTGGTCTCCTTGGAGTGTGGGGGGACCAGGAGCCGTGCTGCAGCGTGCCAGCCAGGCAGGCTTGCATCTGCTCCACGGGTTAAATGCTAATTTTCCCAAAGCAATCTAGGGAGTTTTTTTGGATGCTGAGTTGGTTTTGTTTTTTATGTGCCTTAGCTTCAAAAATTAGGGCACTATATTATACAGTTATAGGCTGGATTCAGGTCTTAAAAATGAAACAGAGTGCATTTAAAAGCCTGTTATTTTTTTTAACTGGAAAATATAGATGCCAGTCCACTCTTCTTTTATATCACTTTCCTTGCTGCGCTATCTGCATTCCTTCCAGTAGCGTTTTTAAGTGTCGTGGCTGGCATCTGACGTGTTTCATTCTTCCTATCATGCAGTACTCCAGTAAAAATGAACCAACCCCACAGTAAATTCTTTGCATAATGTATGGAATGCTTTCCTTGGAGTAAAATTGTGCCATGCTTCGGGGAGCAGCCTGTGCCAGCCGCTCGGCGACAGAGCCCGGCTCACAAACCCCATCCGTCCTTCCCTGATGCTGTGTTTCACGTCTATGAATGTGGGGATGTTTTATGTGGTCTGTGCTCAGCCTGTCATCTCCCAGGTTGCTTCTTTTCCTCCAGATAAAGGTGTTACTAAAGCCCCTGAAGACTGACCCTGTCCAGCTGGGAGGTTGCAGGGAGCTCAGTGCCACCTGAGAAATCTCCTCCAGGAAATCTGCTGGGAATACAATTAGGTGGTTGGGTTCAGGGTGAGCTGTATCCTGATACAGTCAGCCTAATTTAAGTAATTATGTTATGTTAAGCGAGTACAACCACAGCTTTGGCCCTGGTGTTGGGATGCAACGTGAGAGCAGCTGCAGTTGGGTGGGCAGGGAGATGCAGTCAGGAGTGTGGGGCTGCAGCAGCATCCTGGGGACTTCTGCACTTGGCTGTGTTATAGGAGGAGAAAGATATTGAAATTAGTCATACAGCTGCTAGGAGGGTACTCGTTTGCAGTGTGGATGTAACCATATTTTGGAGTTGGCGAATGATGTTAAGTCAAATACTCCAGGGGTCAGACCTAATTAAGATGTTGGTATCGGATTCTAAACTAATTATGCAGGGAAAGCGAGCTCCCCATCAGTATGTGTAAGTTGCTGCAAATAAAGGTAACACACGCTGATTCATGTAGGAAGGAGACGTGATCCATAACGTGGGCGTTGGGATGGAGTCAGACCAATCACCCAGCTTGAACTGAGCCGCAAGGAGCAAAGGGACCGAGGCAGTCCCAACCACTTCGAGTTGCAAAAGCTAATTGAAAAGTGACTTATTTTTGACGAAACCACGGCAGAGTGTTGAAATGCTTTGCAAGGAACCTTCTAATGGCCCTTCCTCCAGCTCACAGCAGCTTTGGTGATGCTGCTCCTGTTGTACAAATGCACAAAATATCCAATGTTAAGCCAGAATGGAAATTTTCTGAGAAGTAGCTTTTAATAGCTGTTCTTGCTCCCATGGACACCAGTGGCCAGCTCCAGTGAATTGATGAGTAGGTCTCAACTGGCACTGCTTAAGCCAAAGGACAGAAAACCATGACAGAAATGATAAATGTCCTCAAGGATGTAAAATGTTGCTACAGGAATGATGGGAATAATCTCTTTTCCCTCATGTCAAGAGGCAACAGCTTATACTGAAGGAGAACCAGGTTAGCCATCAGGGAACAGCTTTTTTAATGCTAAAGATGGGAATGGTCTTTAAAACTAGACATCACCCTCTCTATGCAACACTCCTGAAAAGGCTTCAAAACTTGGTTAGACAAACATCTGGAACTAGAGGCCATTGAAAACCATGGAAGACCAGTCTTACTACTGCAAGTTCTCTCCCTATCTCCCTATGGCTTTACCTATCCCATGTTTATAAGCCCCATGTCTTTAAATAAATTTCTCATACATTGTCACCATAAATAAATAACCATGACTTAAGAAGGGCAGTTTCATCTGGGTCTTGCCTGTGGGCTGTGGTATGGAATGATACCTTCTGAAACTGCACTTTTAGAGGGGACTTGTCCAATCCTAATGATACTTCAACAAATTTATCCTCAAATCAGTCAAATTTTGGAGTTACTGAATAACTTGCTTGAGAGATTCCTGGTAGACAAGGCAGGTATGTACAAACGGAGAGCAGGACACCATGTCCTGGTTTCAGAGAGGCTGTCCATGTCACTCAGTGCACTGTCCCTGTTGGTTTTCATTAGGGCATTAAAATGACCCAATTTCCTCCTGCATTGCTATTATCCTCCCGCTTTTCTATTATCCTCCCTCACTTAACAGGTAGTGGTGATATTTAAAGTTGTCCTTCTTTGCAGAATGTCAACTGCTAAGATATCGGGACTGGCAGTGGAAATTGCTGATAGAGAAAAGCATCTAAAAAAAATCTGATTTCTGGACGAAGTGATGCCAGTTCCTGCAGGGAGCCTGCTTTGCTCATGTCCGTGATGTGCTGGGCTCGTTGCTTTCCAGGCATGAAACTGTGCACAAACAGGCAAATGATTCAGGGAGGTAGGAGCTGAAATAAAGATGTGGGTAACAACAGAGGTTGTCATCGTCACATCTTTGGACGTCATCCAAGACAGGATAAAAACCCCCTAGTACTAGCACTGCATAATAAACACAACGTAATCAGAACCTATTATAATCTAGTTCTGCTTGAAATTCAAGTGGTTTGGACTGGAGTTCATTTTATATATGCCTCTAAAGAAAGTTAATGTGTTCCCTACTTCCCCTTCCCCCTTAGTCTATACTGTATCTTAATGAATAACAGGCTTAATCACTCTGGTATCAAGATAGCCTTTTTACAGCCATGCAAATGTTCTTTGGTATATAATTTGTACATGCTTCACTCATCTATTATCATTGTTCTTTCTAAATGAGAAAATGCAAATGTTACACCAAGGGCCCCATCTTCATAGCTTACCGAATATAATTCCTGACAGCAACATGAAACTGATTTGCATAATTTTCCTGTTAATAAACTGCCAATTACAGTAATTTAGTTCTTAGTTTCCAAAGACCAAAAGGTATATGATGATTACCAGAGCCCTCCCAATTAATGTCTCAGTTTATTATTTTGGTATGTTTGAGAAAACAGAAAAATGGGAAGGGCTCAGTGGTTTAAAGATAATAGTAATGCCGTTTCCTTTCACAAACTTAGAAGCTTTTCTCATCTGAGAGGCAAAACGCAATTTTGTGGGTATGCACCTCGCCTTGCACATGCACATTCGTACGTGGAAACCACTAAGAACAGCACCAGAGTTATCTATATCACACACGAATGCGAGTCAGCTTGAAAAATTCCCAAATAAAACTTTTTTTAAAGCTCTTAGAAACACCTGCTAGCAATGAAAAACCTTTTTTTTTCTTTTTCTTTCCTCCCAATAACTTCTGTTTGTTGTTCAAATGTTTCCCAAACTCAGATGGTTACGCAGCACTTCATTAAAGTCAATGGGAAATACTGCAAGAGAGAGGGTGGAAAAGGGAGAATATTTAAGGAAATGTTTATAGTTGCTGGAAAAGATTCAGAAGTATTATATTTAGAAGCAATTAAGTTTTGAGCAGCTCTTCACATACAGTGTTTGTTGTTCAGATCTCTTCTAAACCTTTCTTATTAAAGGGAATTTGCATGAAAACAGAATCCTTGTTTCTTAAGAGTTTATCTGATCTTCCTGCTTATTTCCCACTCCCTGCTCCATCTGTTCCTGAAGCCATCATTCCCCGTGATGTAACTTAACAATTTCTGAGGTGAGTTGGACTGATTTTAATTGAGGGATAAGGAACAGAGGGGATCTCGGAAATTAAAATCCCTACTTTCAATACAAGTATCTCCAGTGAGTAAATGTAGCAAACAGAAATGCTTTTGATTTGGGGAGAAGGTGAAGAAAATAACCTAGTGAGATGGAGACTTTAGGGTGATGTGGTTTGGTTTGGATACTGGCTTTTTTCTCTCCTATTTGTGAGTAGCTCAAGAACCTGTCCTGTGTTTTCTGATCTATTATTCCTTTCAAGAATATATCCACAGATTCTGTGAACAAATTTTGTCTCAGGTAATTAAAAAAAATCAAGGGAGAATCCTTTCTTCCTTCAACTGCATGCAATCCTTTGCAAATTTAAGGAACTCTGCCTTGGCTGAGCCTCCTGTTGCCTGCAGGAGGACCGAGGCAGGCTGCAAGCAATTAAACCTCAGCCATAATGTCTATTAGATGTTCAGGAGTCAGGTTTGGCAGAAAAAATGCCATTACCTGTATAAATACTCAAGCTAAAGCCTGTTCTGGCTTCTATAAACGGGTTGTTTCAAAGGACTCAGAGCTGGTGTCACTGGTCTGGGTAATGAAAAGGAGTTGGAAGCACAGTGGGGTCAATGCTAAGTGGTTTCTTGAATTCCACCTTCCTGCAAGTGATGTTTAGAGCACGAAAGAGCATGTAAGGCCATCACCGTGTCTCATTTGCCCCTCAGTGCCAGCAGATGCATCACCCTGTGCCTAGATAACTGGCTCTGTCTGCTGCCTTTTGGTAGCCAGCAGAGCAACTTGCTTGTCCAGCTGGCTCTGTGCGGGGCCAGCGTGGGCAAGGAGTCCATGTCATCCCGAGGTTGTGGCCAGATCCAAGGTCCTCCAGCACCATGATGAGCATTGGGACAGTCCCGTGTGAGCCCGTTGCTACAGCAAGGCATGCTCTCTGCAGAGAAATTTCAATAGCTTTGGGGAAAAAAAAGGGCAAGTGAGCTTGTTTGGGGACTTTTATTCAAACAGAAGGCACCCTGTTAAGTTGTTTGCATGTCTTTGATGTTGTTGATGGTGTTCATCTGCTCTGGCAATGCCTCAGGCGAGGGCTCAAACCAGAGAGGTTCCTCCAACGCTTTGAAAGCTAAATTGAAACGAAGTTATTGAAGTTATTAAACTTTAAGAAGGTGCAAGTGTATGTGCCAGCTAGTTACTTTTTGATAAGTATATACTATTAATAGCACTTTAAGAAACCCAACTCAGGATGTGTAATATAGGTATTCTTCAAGACACTTTTGACTGATATGAGATTAATGGATACGGGGCAGTTTGGAACTGACGCATTAATTTTAATCACTTAGCTCAGTTTGTATTAATGAGAGAGAAGTGGGCGAATCCTATAGAAAGACATGAGACTATATACCTTAAAGGCATATGTGGTGATCATGCATTTTGTGTTAGAAAATTACTGCAAAGCACTGAAAATAACTGGCAGCAGCTGAATTTATCAGACGGATGCATCCAACACACAGGACAGTGCAGCAATATATATAACAGAGGCGATGCCACTTTTCTATTAGGTTAAGCAAATCCTGAAATAAATCTAGGGAGGGAAATAATTGTATTTCTTCTACTGCAGACCTTCATATGTGCATATTGGGAGCGTGCTGGGGAATATTTGCCTGTGCTTGTACCGTGAATGTGGGCTTATGACCGTGTTATGGTTTTTATACACTTGAGTGTTTGGTTGGAGCTGAATGACTCAAATTAATCATATCACTTTTCAAGCGCCTTTGGTATCAGGTTTTTTATTTGTAGAGACTTAGGGCTCTATAGTATTTCTTTGCTGGCCTCAAGGACAGCAAGTGCTCTTCTTTTCCAGCCTGACCTCTCTCTCCTGCTCTCCCTGTAAGCTCATCGCTGTAGCCTGAGGCTCAAAAAGCCTAACAAGGGACTGCCCTGGAACTGGTGTCAGGTTATTAAATGGAACAAGGAAAGAGTTTTTTATGGGAGTGACACCCCTGCGAAACTGCCTGGGGGCACCACCTCTCTGCCTACATGCATTATGTCTATAGGTTATCAGCTTGAGGACCAGGAACCCCATGTTAGATGCCACCAACGTCACGCCTTGTGTAGGGCAGGCTGAAGTGCCACTGCCATCCCTTTGGGTTTGGGCTTCACTTGTCAGACCTCCCAGAGTTGATTTAACATGATGGGATGGGATGAGCTTTCATCACTAGGAAGCCTACAAATGTTTGCAGTTGTAATTAGAAAATGCACTAAAGCTCCTATTAACCTGATTGATGTGAAGTCTTGATTAGGCAGAAAACTGATTTTTTTCTTTTTTTTTTTTTTCCTCCCCCAAGCAACTGCAATAGAATATCCATTTAGTTTGAAATGGGAGTTTTAAGGCATGCAAATTTGTGATGATCCCTTTAACCAATGAACAAATGGTTAAGGTGGACCTTCAAAGGTTTGTAATGACAGAAGAAACCCCAAAATGAGGATGTGTGTTATGGAAAGCAATATTTTCTTTTTTTTATTTTTATTTTTTTTGTCCTGTAGCTAGGACCACAGCACAGACTGTGGATGGACAGCCCCTGTGCGGCCGTGGTACTCTGTCCTGATGCCGGGCTGTGTCACTGACCCAAAGCAAAGCTTGCTGACACTGCGCCATCCTCCCTGGCTATCAAAGTTAGGACATGTGTGTCCTTCCAAAAGGACAAGGCCATTTTAAAACTTGGAGCAGGAGAACCACATAAAAAGCCAGGGTGATTAGACTAGGCACCAATACAGACGTGGAATTTGGGACCCACGCTGGTATCTGCACAGGGTCGAGTTGTCCTTGCCTCCTTGGGCCAATGCTATTTCTGACGTCTCTGTACTGTCTTCCATGGCCCTGCAAAGATGTGCCCTTGCTGACCTAACAGAGTGATAAAGAAATCTGCTCTTTTAAATGCAATTCTGGGAGAAAATGGCTGCTTTTCAGTAATAAAATGGTTTTTGCTAAAGGTTTACCTTGGTACAAATGCACTAGTGATGTGGTTGAAGATGTGCAGCTCTTCACAATGCAAAGTTTCTGACCTAAAGACCAGCTTGTGTGCTTAAAAGCTTTTTCTATTCTCTCATGACATTCAGTGGCTTAATAGAAGATCGTAGCCCTCCATGCAAACCTTGCTGTCTACACCATGAATTAAAATCCTGTGTCCAAAAGGACTTGGTGTTGACCTTAAAAACCTTGAAAACCTGTTAATATTAGGCCGACTGAACAAGACAGATAGACCTAAGATGGATCACGGTTTACGTGCACACAGACAACCAAGGTTTTGAGATAAAATCAAAGGCCAAAAATTAGCTCTGAGGAGATGCAATAGAGACACAATGACAGTTATTGGACAGCAGTTTGTCCCATTATTATTTATCTATTAGTTGAAGCCACAATAATATTAAAGTCACCCTCACTAAACATACAACACTTTGTGTTTTGACAGCACTTCATAAACATTAATGAATTAAGCTGAAGTAAACACTTCTCCAATATCAACCTTTCCTGAACTGATCTGCAAAGGCAGATTAAAGGCAATGAGGAGCACATTGCAGTTCAAGCACATAAAACCCCTCATTGCCTGTCCAGGGCTTGAGGGGGGGGGAAAACCAAACCATTGGACCTTCCATCTGCTGTGCATCCATTAACAAAGCATCACAAGTGGCTTTTATGTGCCCTGTCATTTGGACTTTATAATAATACAGGGGAAGGAGAAGGGTCAGGATAAAAATGCAATTCAGAAGGACCTTGCAAAGCTCAATGAATTTTGGATTGAGAAGATTTGTGCTTATGTGCTAAAAAAAAAAAAAGGAAGAAAATTGTATGCCAAGTTAATCTCCTCTCTCATTGGTCAGTTGTTACAGGTGATTATATTTGTGTTAAAATCACCCAAGCCCTGAACCAATACGTGACAGCAGCAAAACAATGAATCATAGAATCATCTGGGCTGGAAGGGACCTTCAAAGGTCATCTAGTCCAACCCCGCCCCCACCCCGCAGTCAGCAGGGACACCCACAACTAGACCAGGTTGCCCAGGGCCTCCTTGAGCCTCCCCTTGAATGTCTCCAGGGAAGGGGCCTCAACCACCTCCCTGGGCAACCTGTTCCAGTGCTCCACCACCCTCATTGGAAAGAACTAATTCCCAGTATCCAATCTTTATCTGCTTTTCTTCAGTTTAAACCCATTGCCCCACCCAATGAGGTGGTGTCCAGTGGAGATGGCATGTGCTGAAACACCAGGGGTTATGTTGATGAGGACAGTGTGTGGATCTGCTCGCTGGCCGTGTGGGTTTTGACAGCAGCCAGTTTTTGGAATGAGCTTTGCTGTTGCCCCGTGTTTATCAGAAGCAACGTGCCCTTCACCAGCAGCTGGTGGTCCCAGACCCATGCCATGGGTCGCTCGCAGCCACAGCTTTAGCACCAAACAGGACAAGTGTCAGCAGAGTCCTTCACACACAATCGCTGCAGTTTTACTTGTCTGCGTTTTGGACAAGCAGAACTTCAATATCTGGGGACTTTTTTTTTGCTGAGCTTGCAGGAACTCCTGAATGCAGACTTAATTCCCCCAAAAATACAGACAAAAAACTTCCTTAGCATCTTAATGGTCCCTTTGGGAAAGCCGGCCAAGTCAGATGGTAACGTTCAGTAAATCCTCGTTATCTATGCTTGCTTTACTAATGAGCCCGAGTATCATATTTAAATCCCTGTAGCTACATCTCGTATATTGGCTGACATGAAAATAAAATATTTCCATTTGGTGTATATCACAGGCCTCTCTCTGTGCTCTCGAAATGCCTTCCCTGTTATTAGCGTGTTGTGGGCTTTTGAAGGGTCACCGTGATGAACAGGACGGTGAAGGCCATTGGAGAGCAACATTTCAAACCAAAAATGTTTCGGCGATTGGAGGGTAATTGAGATACTGTGTATTTACACAGGTCTGTCTTGGAAATATTCCATTACCAAGAGCTAAGTTTGATTAAGGGCTTTCCTCATTGGATCAGGACAAAGACAAATCCAAAGAGCAACAGGAAAGGAACAATAAGGGAAGCTGGAGAAATAGAATGGGCTCAAACCTATGCTGAGGCTGAGTTGGGGCCTGTGTTTGGTTCCCCCGTCCTGAGCAGGGGCTGGGACTGCCATGGGGAAAGCAATAGGATTTTAGAGGAAAACCACATGGATAGCTCAGAGGATAATCATATTTTTCACTTCTGACCTCTGGGAATACTCATAAATGAGATGGAGGAACCAGCAGGATGGGTTATGAAGAGCTGCTCCCCAGCTCTCACAGGGGAAGATGTGCTTCCAAGTGAGTTGTTGGTTCTGAAAACATGGGCTCTCTTTGTATGCAGGGGTTTTTATGTCCTACTGCCTCATTATCTCGGTAACTTATTATAGTTTTATGTCTGTGTTGTGCTGTAAATGGACTGCCCATAATCCCCTTTTTATAGACTTAATCTGGCTGGTGATAAACGCCGACAGATTCAGCAGAGCATCTTCCTCTGGGTGATGTGGGCACAGCGTGAGCCGTCCCTGGGCAAGCTGAAAACACCCCTCCTCTCTGCATTTTAAGATCCCTTCTATTCCAATCTGACTTTATAGAGGTGTTGGTGGTGACATTTCTGCCTGAAATACAGCTGTGTGTTTACTTCTGGAAAGATCACTGCCAGCTGTCATAGCTGTGGTCTTCTGTATGTGCACAGTGATCATCTAATTAACATCCCCCTTGGACCCTCGAATTTAACACTGAACAAGTCTCTAGAGCTGGTTTTTGGAGATTTTGGCAGCTTACTGCAATAGGCTGGATGAATTTTAGAAACTGGCCTCTCAAACTTTCTGTGAAATAACGATTATGATTTCACATCACCTGTATGCACAAGGCAGTTAATTTGTTTTCGGTGAACATTTGTACGAGTGAATTATTCACCCATCTGCAATATTTATCTTTAAAACGACTCGACAATTCAGCTCTGTGTGGAGATGCGCCTCCGTACAAATTCATAAATCCATGATCGCTGGCAGGACATTTTCTGCAGGGGCTGATAATCTATTTATTCTCCCTTTTCTTCTCTCCAAGGGTTAGCCCAGGTCCTCTTGCTTTGACACGAACTGCAAGAAAACAACTTGTATAATATTTTACTACTTCCTAGTTTGAATATAAAGCTCTGACAGTGCTCTGTGCAACTGCAGCTTGTCAGGTTAGCAGCTCTCTCAGATGATTTTAAGGCAGTAATTTTGTGCAATTTTTTTTTTTCCTTGAACACAGCAGACATAATGAGCAGAAAGGATTATGTGATGAGCTGAAATTATTGAGCTAAATGAGGAATTTCAAATGCAAATTCATAGCTTTTGCAGCTATTAGTGGTCAGCTTGGAGCCTGCTAGAAAGAGGGCTAACTTTTGGGAGAGAGTGTCCCAGTTTCTGTTCAGAGATGCTCAGAACTTGGAGGTCAAAGAGGGACATAAAATCACCGGTCAAGATTTTGAAAATCGTCCTACCAAAATTGGCCTTACTTGGGCAGCGTCTGGGATTTCCCTGGGGCTGGTGTTGCCCTGGGTCCAGGTCCTCCAGGCAGGGAAGTGCCTGGGATTGCTCTGCATTTCCATGGCCATTCCTCTTCCTGGAGGAGAACGGGAAGAGCTTCACTGGCAATTGATAGTTCCCTAACCTAATGATTCAGAAAATTGTTCTAACAGCTGTTTCTTAAGAGAGTCCGGGTTTCAGAGAACAGTGAGGATCTTACTTAAATGCCATTCCTCCGTGGTCATTAATAAAGTCATTCTTTGTCAGGGAAGATCCAATATGATGAGCATGAGGGACTCCGTCCTACTAGTCTGGAGATTTGGGGCTTGATCTCAGCTTGTCAGAACGAGAGCAGTTCCAGTCAACTGAGCAGTAATTTCCATAACCTTAGGAAGTAATCCTGAATATCCATGGTTTTGAAGAGCAAATTTGCTGAAGCATTTACTCAAGAAGGCAGCATTATTTGGATAGACCAGCGTTCACTGAAGTGCTAAGGATTGAGTAGTGCTCTGAAGTGCACTGTGAGGGGTGGCTTTTACTAGTGGTTACTAAATGTTACAGTCACACCTTTGTCTAATTGCCAGTACACAGCACACAAAGAACTATACTGGAATTTCTCTCCTAAGAGTCTCTTTCTTCACCTGTTGCCTTCAAAACTTTCCTGAAAAGAAAAAAGCCTGCTTTTCTCTGTCAAGAGAGTCTTCTTTATCGGCAAAGGAAAAGATTGTATTTGCCCCAGCTTTAAATTATTCTGAAATGACTCACGAGCTTTATCTTGAGAGCCAAGTGGTTCGCTACATTAGAGAGCCTTGTGAAGAAAGCAGCTAAAGTACTGTAACGTTTATACCAATTTTAAGTTCTGCTAATGCAGGTGTACCCTTTGCTAATGTCTACATGGAGAACGAAGTGTCTCACACTTTAACTTTAGTACCTGAAAGTGAGAAGAGTGTGGCAGCAGTGGTAGTCACAAAGCAGAAATGATCATACCCACCCTGGCTCTAACCATTAAGAACCCCAAGAATAACCTTCTACAGAGTAGATAAGCCTTCTCCTGGCACGGGAAAGATTTGCCTGGTAAAGAAAGAGTCTACATCAAAGGTGTCCTGGATTGAGTAGGCACCATCTCTCTAACCTATATAATTTTGTTATCTGAGCTATTATCTGTGGTGTGCCCCTGTCCATGCTGTTCTAATTAGAAGGATAACTAACGGAGCAGTGTGACACCGCTAACAGGGAGACTGAAGTTTTAGTTGAATGCACAAATTAGCTTTGAAGTTTCCTGCAGTCCTAAAGATTTTATGGTAATTTTCCATTTCTGCACAGGCATATTTGCATTTTGCATGACACTTTAGCTCTAATCATTTGTCAGATATTGCCAATCTGGTGTCAGTAGGGTAGAGCCACCAGCTTAGAGAGCTTTTAATATTTCTGGGCCCGTTGTCTCTAATGGGCACCTGGGAGCTGGCTCCTGGGGACTGAGAATGGATATTCCAGAGCAGAAAGGCATTAAGGCATCAGCCTGACCTTGTGAATTGCCTAAAGCAAGTCTGCAAAATGCTGTAGGAAACTAAGAGGGTATAGAGTATCTGACCAGTAACACATCACTGGGAATTTCTTACCTCCCACTCTTGTTTTACCATTTCCCTTTGCTGCACAGAATGTGCTGATCTGTCCAAGCATGAAGGACTGTGTGATCCTTAGTTTTGGCAATAGCTAGTTCCAATCCCCCTGCCCTAGGCAGGGACACCTCCCCACCTCCCACCAGAGCAGGTTGCTCAAATCTCCCCAGCTTTTAAATACCTCCAGGGATGGTGACTCTACCACTTCCCTGGGCAGCCTGGTCCAATGCTTGATAACTCTGGTGTGGAAGTCTTTCCAAATACCCAATCTAAAGCTCCCCTGGGACAACTTGAGGCCATTTCCTCTTGTCCCATCGTCTGTTACTTGGGAGAAGAGATTGACCTCCCATCACCACATCCTCCTTTCAGGAAGCTGTAGAGAGTGAAGGTAGTTGTAGAGACCTCCTCCAGCTCTCTACTGTTGCTCCCCTTGAAAGCTCATCCACTCTGACTGGGTTTTCTCTTTCTGCCCAAGCCCTCTCTGGCCCCACAACACAAAAGTCTCCTTCCAGATCTCCAGTCACAGCCTGCATCTCTCCAGACCACATATAGTTAGGCTGTTTCCTTGCCTTGCAACACTTCTTCCACTTCCCTCCCTCTGCTGGCCACCTCTGTGCTCCTGCAGGAAAGTTTCTCCTGGCCCTTTCTGCAGCCATAGCTGCACATTTTCATGCCTCACCATTTTCTGATCATGAAAAAATTCACACAAACTCACAGTTCCTCCTTCCACAGCCCTAATTGATCTTTAAACAGCTGCTGTCACTGCCCAGGACTCATTTGTTAGCCAATTCCTTGTCCAATTGATTATTTCACTAGCCTTGCTGTTCAACCAGTCTTATTGGAGTTCATGTAAATCATATCTCCAATCTTACTCCTGTTCTTTCTCACTGTCCTTTTCTCAGAGATATGAATCAAACATTAATATTGATCAGCATTTAACACCAGACACAAAAGAAAATCTGCTTTCATGTAATATGAAATATTAATAAAACACTAATGAGGGCAAAGGAGAAGGCTGCAAACTTGATGGCCAGCTCATCTCTTTCCTTCTTCTCTACTGTGGTATTAAGACCTGCCTGCGTTATGCTCTGGTCTGGGCTTTCAGCTGCATTGAAATTTGGATTTTGTTTCTGAGTCCAGATTTGGAAAAGGAAAAATCGGAAAAGGGGACTTATCACTTAAAAGGATTGACTGGGAGGCCTTTGGTGCTTTTATCCTCGGTATACACAGGATGGTTCCTCAAATACTAGTGCATTGAATTTAAACATCAGTCATTTTATCAAAGTTGGACATATTAATCACTTTCAAAGGCCGTGCCTCATTTAGCTGGACATTTACTCACATTCTGCTGTGTGTTCCCAATGGAGGACACTTGTGTTTCTAATGTTCAGACTGGTGTTCAGAAAGCAACAACTGAGCTCAACCAGTCAAAGGGACTTTGGCAGGTGGGTCCCTGTTTTGATTTCAGATAAGCCTGGCCTTGCTTTAGGTTGCTCATCAGGAAACCCTGAGATATAACTTGAATGCTGCAAGTGCCTTCTCGTTATTCCCCTGTTGGCTCGAGACTGTGGTGATGGAGAAAATAGTTAAGTCAGGTAGTAAAGAAAAAAACCAGAAAGTTAAATGCAGTTAGATCCGTTCAAAGAATTTGGAAAGAGGAAGCCAAAGTGACCTGTAAAACTATACTTTGATCTGATTTATCAGAAAGATCACATCTGAGCTGCGGCGAGGAGGGCAGTCTCTCTCTGCTGTGTAAAGGTAACCAGGGACATGGCTCAGAGAAAACAGAAGGTTGGGGAAAAACTGAAAATTAGAAGAGTAAAATAGGATGAGAAGAACAGAGGGCCTGAAGAGAGGCCAGAGAACACAAACATAATGAAAATTGCTTCTATAAAAGAAAGAGAGTACTCCGAGTCCTGTGTCTGTTGTGAAATTAGTTTGTTCGGCGTAGATTGCGGAGCAGCTCCACCGGATGGATCCGGCTGCTGTGGATATATAAAGGCATTGCTGAATGCACTTCTGGTGCATTGGGCTTGATGTTCTCCTGGGTTACACCTGACTTTGATGTGGTTTGTGCAGGTGTGTGTGAGGGAAGATGCTGTACTCTGAGAGCAATTGTCAACTAATGACAGGATATAAGAAAATAAGAAAAATAGGGCTAAAAAGATTATGAGAGCCACCTAATCTGGAGAACTATCATTATACTTCAAACATCAGATCTTGCTAGGAAAAAAAGCCACTCTTAGTCCAGGTTGTTTTTTTATCATGAACTTTGAAGATGCTTCAGTGTTTATCAGTATCTGCTGATTGATTGATCTTCAAGTTAAGTGTAGCCCCCGCCAGATTTATGAGCTGCTGAAAGAAAGAGAGGCAGAGTTATATTTCTACCGCACTACAGAGCAAATAGAGATGCTGCAGTCTTCTAAATCATTATTGCTTATTAGGAAAACTTTTGTTTTCACTCCTGCTGGATGACAGTTTGTTTTAATTTTGCTTTCTGAGGATCCTCTCCATCAGTGCCATGCAGTTTGTGTAAGTGGGAATATAAAACAATTGACATGAAATCAATATTAATTCAGGTGTGTGTCGGGTTTTTTCCTCCTTTTGTAACAGATACTTATCAGTCTGTTAGGACCTGGCGGTCTGAAGCTGCTCAGCTTCCAAATGCAAGGCTCTCGGAGGGATGCTCCTGAATGAGCACAGGCAGTCCTTTGGGCCATGGTTGTGTTGTGTGATCAACTCCACACCAAGATTAAATGTCAGTTTTGTGTTCTTGCTTTTTATCAAAAGCAGTCACTGCAGTTATTTCCAAGGCTTAAAGAAATAGGTCTAAACTTCACAGCTGGTTCATGCAGAAATACGTTGAGTAAGTGCTTGGTTTGGCCACTGTTTGAGTAGCATGAGTCTGGTTGGGTTTTTACTTGTTTCATTTTAGGTGGATGTGAAGTTAGAGAAAAATATAGGGGGGTTTTTGCTGGGTTTTAAATAGGTTTAAAACAGGTTTAAAATAGGTTTAAAATAGGTTCTCACTTGTGAATCTAGGATCAGGAATAGACTTTCCAACCATCACAACCGAGAAGTTAGAGCAAATTTTAAGGGAAGCTCAAGCAGATGATGCTGTGATTTTATTGAGGTTTCTCCCAATGTGTAAGAAGTTAAGTGGAAGGAATCCCAGGGATGTCACAGAGAAAAACGGATGCCTGTGGATCAGTTTGGCATTGGAGTAGCTGCAGGATGCTGTATCTGTTGGCTATGCTGAAGTCTAAGTTATGAACAGCGTTCTATGTAAAGACAAGAGTCTGGTATTTAATGTAGATTTGAAGCAGGTAACGCTGGAAGGGCTCCAAGAGGGACTTGCTGTGCAAAGAGAAACGAGCCAAGATGATTTTAGGGGCAACATCCCAGGGGACTGAATGGAAAAAAAAAAAGGCTGCAGTGCAGACGACAGGGGAAAACCAGTCTTTTATCAGGCAATAATCTAAACAGTCAGCCTTGTCAACAGCAGCTTGAGCTGAGGAGATTTGGGGTTTATTTCCGGCTTTGCAACTTCTTTTTAACATTGACCGAGACATTTTATTGCTGTCAGCCTCAGTGTCCCTTACTTAAAAAAAAGGTGTTTGTGATGCTACCTCCCTTTGTAGCTTATTTTGCTATGTATTATACAAAACTGTGTAACAAAAGTTTAGCGCTACTGATTGGACCCAGAAAAAGCTTTTCCAGCACCTATAACCAATGGGGAAAAACAGCCCATTATCCAGGGAGGGTGGCCACTGAGCATCTCTTTCATCAGTGCGAGGAGAGGGTCAAGCTGGAAAGCTGCTCTGCAGATCTGCCTTCAACATGCCATGCTTCTGAGAGGGATGGAGGATTTTAGCTTCCAGGGCCGTTAATCTGGCACCCTTAACCAGTTATCTATAAAAAAAAAAGTGGGGAAAACGATGAATCATCAGTCTCAGGTGCTTGTTAACTGTTCTTGTTAGAGACTGTTTCCAATGGTCCGTAGCTTTAGTCTGCTAAGAGTAATTCTGCTCATCCTCCTGGTTGCCCAGCAGATGAGCAAAATGACTGACAGCAGAAATATTCCAAAACAGGGGATATTAAGCAAGCGCTCTGATGACTGATGTCTGCTCTTCTCCCCGTGGAGTTATCACTCATATGATTTAAGTTGACTTCAGTGACATTTTTGCCCTTGAGGATTTCTCTGCTCCTTTGCAGAACTGCGTGCACTTTGCTTGAAGTTTTGTAAAGAGCCACGCAGGGAAGATCTTCCCCACTGCGGGGCTGCGTCTCCATCAGTGTCACAGGCATCAGACAAGCAGGGCTTTTCCAGTGACAGCAAATGTCATGAGTGGTCCCAAGACCTAAGCAAGTTCTCGGCTGGCCACTTGATTAAAGCTCAGATCCTGATGTCAAGCTGTAGAGTCCTCAGCTGGCCTGGGGTTGCCCTGTCTGGGAGCCCACGGCACCATCTCACACTGGAACAGCAGCTTTTGACAAAGCAGAGTCAGTCTGATTTCCCAGATTAAAACAATCATAGAATCTTCTAGGTTGGAAGTCTAGGCCTGTGACTTGAGAGAAGGATCAAACCTCCTTTCAGGGGGTTGTAGAGAGCAAGAAGGTCTCCCCTCAGTCTCCTTTTCTCTAGGCTGAATAATCCTAGTTCCCTCAGGCTCTCCTCATAAGACTTGTGCTCCAGACCCCTCACCAGCTTTGTTGCCCTTCTCTGGACCCGCTCCAGCATCTCAATAGCTTTCTTGTGGTGAGGGGCCTAAATCTGGACACAGGACTCGAGGTGGGGTGTCACCAGTGCCCTGTACAGGGGGACGATCACTTCTTGGGTCCTACTCACCACACTGTTCCTGATATAAGCCAGGATGCTGTTGGTCTTCTTGGCCACCTGGGCACACTGCTGGCTCATGTTCAGCTGACAGTTGACCAACACCTCCAGGTCCTTTTCTGCCAGGCAGCTCCAGTCACTCTGCCCCCAGCCTGTAGCACTGCAGGGGGTTATTATAACCCAAGTAGGGGACCTAGCACTTAGCCTTGTTGAACCTCATCCCGTTGGTCTCGGCCCATCAATCCAACCTGTTCAGATCTCTCTGCAAAACCTTTCTACCCTCCAGTACGTTGGCACTGCCATCCAGCTTAATGTTGTCTGCGAACTTACTGAGGGTGATGGGAGAGTCTGGGCAGGATCTTTAGCTCGGAACTGGTTTTCCCTCAAAAACCTTGCTGGTTTTCAGGACACACTGGCTGGAGTAGCCTTACCCATAATGTGGCTGATAGGAAGAAGGCAAAAAGGCAGGGGAGCTATTCTTGCTATAATAGCCAAGGCAAGGAATAAATGCATCTTCCTACATCGACATATGCATCAAAGCATATAAATAGATGAGTAAAGTAAGTTCATACGGTTTCAAACTAGAAAGATGTGATGTAACATCTTCATTATCATATTTATGTCTTCTTAATTGCACTCCACCGAGATCACTTGTGAGCCTATGATGGATTTCCGTATAATAGGATCAAGTCGTATTTGATCTTAATCCTTTTTCAACAGGAAGCTGAAATGAAAGGTGATGTTCAGAAAAGATGATGAAAAATGTTGCCAAAATGAAATACCAAAAGTATTTTCTCTTAACAACTTTCTTCCTGTAAATGTGATACTCATTGTCTGGAGTCCATCTGTGTATTTGTAACGTGCTGTGGGAGCAGGACCTAACACCAATGACTTCACAGGCTGGGCTGGCCGTGTGCTAAGCAAAGCAGCAGTTATACATAGGGAAGATATTTGTGGCAGGGTGCAAGAGGAAGAAATATGCTTCTTGCACAGATCACAATATTGGCTTAAATCATATTAGTGTCTGGTCTTAGAGGTCATCTCCAACCTTGAAGTACTTTTGGCTTCTGTGCTCAATGTTTGGTGTAGTCACTGGTTATTTTGAGTGACATTTGTCAGAAAAAAAATATGTAGAATTCTTTATTTGGGGATGATCATCCGTTGTAGCAAACAGCCAAGGTTTCCTTGGAGCTGGTCTATATCATAACGTGATAAACTCTGACACAGAGTTCTGGAAAGGATTGCTTTAAACTTCTTTTTGCCCTACTGTGCTTGTCAGAGACTGACGGGCAAGTCTTGCTGGCTCAAAGTGCTGCTGACAAGATTGAAGGTGTATTAGGAAAACTGCTTTCTCTTGGGCATGAAATTATTCCGACAGTCGCTAAGGAAATGTATTCCAGTAATCTACTGCCACTTCATGTGTACTGCAGAGAACTGGAGATTGCTTCAGCAAAAAATAACATCTGCATTAATAATATGTAAAATAATAAAAAAACAACTACTTGCTCTAACCAGCAGTCAGAAAAGTGAATTGCTCTAATTAATGGATGTACTTTTTTTTTAATATGTGTATATTGTTATTCTACCCATTTCAGAGATGCAGACATCGAGTTTACAAAAAAAGGCACCTTAAGAAATTATGATTTCAGCTGTAAGCTCATACTTTGGTTTGCTCTGTGGACTCTCTCACACTGGTGGAATCGAACACAGATGAGTCGCAGGTCCTCAATGGCCAACCTTAGGTGACCCTGCCTCCTTTTGAAGTTGTTTTTGACAAACTGGCTGGAGTAGAGGACTGTGGCCCTATGGTATGACATAGCCCCACATTAGAAGTTCTCCATCTAGATATGCAAGATAGTTGCTCCGAGAGGTCCTTGCCAAAGGTCCTTTTTCTGGGGCAGTGAGTAATGACTGAAGAAGATGAATAGGAAAGTTAAAGGAACTGTAATGAAGACTCTTACAGAAGGCTTTTTTATTCAGAATTAGTCTTATTCATAGCTGCTGTAGGTATGATAATTGCCAGAAAGGCATGCCGAGTTCCTGATTTGGCAACCATCAAAGTTAGTAAATAGTCCATCATTTGGATTAATTGCTGCCCACTCCAGCCCCAGGGCTGTGTCTCCAAGGTCTACACGGAGTACTGAAGGACTTCCTACAGCTGAACTGTGCAGTCTGCTCTCCAGGTGTGCAGCACCTCAAAGTGCTTCCAGGGTGGCTAGCAAAGTTAAAACCGCCTTGGCATAAAACCACCAAGCTTTATCCTCCCCATAAATTTGTCCAAGGACTAGGAGTGTTTTAAGGCACATCAACCTAAAGAAGTTTTAGAGTGGGCTGGAAAAGAGCTATAGTGCTGCGATTTACAGCTAGGAACAGTCACCTGGACAATAAGAATCCTGGTGCATTGAGCTGAAAAATATGCTGCAGTGTATGGTATTGGCTTGTTTGTAATAAAACACTAGCCTAGTACATTTTATTGGTTTTACAGCCATTTATTGTTTTGTTTTCAGAAATACAGTATGTAAGCAAAACCGATAAAATAGTTTATTACATAGTAATTGTTCAAGAAGAGAAAAACCTATCAGAAAAGGTATCTCTTAAGAAGTATTCAGTGGGTCTCGTGTATGAGGAGACAAACTTCAGAAGATGATTGAAGACTGTTCTGAGTTCTCCCATGTCTTTAGTGGGGCTGGACACAGAGTTTTTCACAATGCCTTGGACAATTGCCCACAAGCTTTACCAGTGGGAGCCCAAACAAGCCAAGAATGCAAAGCAGAAGCACAATGTTTGCTATTTGTTATTTATCAGGCATTTATTGAAATGGTTTAGTTACACAATGAGAGAGCAAACCAAAGCAGAGGATACCTCTGAGACCAGACACACAGAGAGCACCGATTTGACTAACAAGTGTCTCATTTTCATGGCCAGATGTGGTTCTCCTACCCCTTCGTTTGGACTTTCTTCTCATACTAGATCTACTTGCTTAAATTCAAGTCTAGGCTCTGCAAAACATTATCTGTGTCCTCACCTTACTTGGTCAGTCATGCTACCTTGGCAACACCTTATCATACTTTGTTTATGATAAAGTAACAATTCCATGTGTATCTTTGTAAGATGGGGGCCGATTTCAGTATTTATACAGTGAAACTTGTTAATAATGAATGAGCAATTCAGCCTCACAGATCCAAGTCCAAGGAGACGCTGTTGTAAGAAAAATCACCAGTGTTCTGATGATTTAGAACAGAGCTGAGTTTGCTGTGTTTTGCAGTGGGAATTTTAAGAGGGATCTCAAGAAATTAACAAAATAATTGGCAAAATGTTGCATCAAAACAGTTATAGACCAGATAGTCTTGGAAGCTTTTTTCTCTCATTTGTCCATCATTAAATACTTTATGTCCTGCAGAATAGCTCAGCTCTAGTATCTGGTTTTTTGTTTGGTTGGGGTTTTGTTTGCTTTGGTTTTCTTTGTTCTTACCTACATTTATATGTAAAGCCTACATTTCCATGTAGGTAAGAACAAGCAAGCAAAAACCCAACCAACTGAAAAACTCTACCACATTTCCTGACCTTCCAAAGGTGCAGATGATTTCATTTTCAGAGGTACAGAGAAGTCATGACTGTGAACCTTAGCTTTGGACAAGCCAGTTTGGACTATCATCCACAGAAGAACTCCTCCTCTCCAAAGGATGCCTTTGAAAAGCCAAATTCCTTCCACACACGTCAAGCACCCTAACTTTCATGCTGACCTGAATCTGTAAGGAGGAGTGTTTGGTGCATACGCAGTTCCACCTGCAGCCTCTCAGCAGCTTGACATGTTTGCTGTATCCCATGTCCTATTTAGCCTTTCTGTTCAGCTGTCTGTAATTGAGCAGCTCTTTCCAGCACATCCACTACAGCTTCATCCTTATACTGCAGGAACCAATTCCAAGCTATTATTGCACTGCTTAATGATCCCATTCAGGCTGTTTTGGAAGAGTAGTCCTTAGCGTTTCACCCCAGGGATTTAAATAGGCTCGTACATCAAGGCCAAGCCTTGATAATTCCTTTATTTCTGGTGGCATTTTAAATCACATAGAAACCAGGAGCTGCTTCTGAGCAGGGAAATGACTTCCTGTCATTAGGCAGCACCTATCACAGACCAAGAACACTCTTGAAATTTATATTCTGAACTCTGGCACTTGCTCAGACCTAATGAATTGGGCTGGGGCAAACAAAGCACTGTTTCAAATGTTAAATTTCTCATCACAGGATTTGCTTTCAAGAGTGTGTTTTAGCAGGAAAAGGTTGGGTGTTTGTTTTCATTTCTTTTCTGTGTTTTGACTAAGTTTACAAGCCCATATGTAATTCCATATTGCTGTTTCAAACTGTATCTCTGAGAGCTATCACATCGAATCCGTGCTTGAGTAGACTCTTCCCTATGTGCCCATATACTCTGATTTCTTCCTTCTCCCTTTAATTTCATTAGTCTCTGAGTTAAGGACTTGTGATAGGGTGGAGGGAGCAAAACACTTTAGATCTTTCAAATCAAAATGAGAACTTTTCTTTTCAAAAAGTAATCTGCATTATGGTAATAATGAGCACTTATAAAAAGTTGGTAGCATTTCAATAATCATACTCCTGTTGCTTTGTTCAATAGATGTTAGTTCACGTTTTCAAGAACTCCTTTATATACTACTAAGATCATCCTTCTAGAATGACAAATTTCCTGACCTTTTTCCTCTTCAAAGGATTTTCACTGAGCATGATTGTTCTACAGAATAATTGTTGGCTGCACTCCTGAACTCCAGGTACTTTCAGTTGAACTTCTGGCAGTGTGAAGTTCTCTATTTCTAGAATGTGAAATTCTCTTGACCCTTCTTGAGTGCCTTCAGAAATTATTATAGATGGATTTCTTTGTAAATATTGTGGTATAAATAGAAGTTTATCAGAAAAGCAGGAGAGATGATACAGCTCTTTCCTTGGAGACATCTTTATGGAATTCGGAGCTTTCCTTGTGGAAGAGCAGGGGCATTGTGCCTGGAGGATAAAATTATCTTCTAAGAAAACACACAGGTTGAAAGCAGTAGGAAGAAGAACTAATGTTCAATATTTCTTATTCAATTAAAAAATCAGTTATAGATTTTATTTAGCATGCAACCAAAAGCTGACAACAATGTAAATATGTATGGAATTTTAACAGCAGATTTGTTACACAGTGCAAATATTCTAACATATTCATTACTTGATATTATTAACGTAGTTGGAAATTAACTCTCTGATACAACTTGTTTATGAAGGTCTGTTAAAAATACTCAGCATCAGAACTACAAAGAATTGTGCTGCGTGGTTAACAACAGGAGAATTTTTGTCAGTCTTTCTGCTCCTTGATTAAATTCCGTAACTAATGAATTCAGTATGTGTTTTGAATTTTGCTATTTTAAGACTTAAAAAAATAATACAGATTTTCACAGCACTTCCATGCTTTTAAGACAGTAAAAATAGGAGGATTGATGGTGAACCAGCTTAGCTACAAATATTGGTTTTCTTAGTTCGTATTGATAGGTCTTTGCCCCTACTTACTAATGCCTGGTGTCAGCCGTGCGATAAGCTACTTGCGTTGCTTATTGTCATGCATTTAGTCTCCGCTTGCAGCACTGGGATAACAGTGTGTCTCAGAGGCAAACACAGATGATCCAGAGGTTGGAGAATGGAGGTCAGCCCTGATCTCCTGGCTCCGGCTCCACAGCAATGCTATGGGTGACTCTTCATGCAGCTCTCATGGGGTCCTGCGATCCACCTCTAAGGACTGAACATCTCCAAAAGACTTTTAGGCCACAGACCAAAACCAGAGATGGGCAGACCTGCACATGGAGATGCACCTAAGAGGTGGCTTTTGGGAACAGCAGGGACCTGTAAGGGACATGAGTGAGCAACTGAAGGCTTCTCTGGGTGCTTCCTTCCCGTGAGGAGCTTTCTGGACCATAGACATGAATGAGACCCTCAATGCTACGCTTTGCCTATGTGGAAGGAGTTGCTGGGGCAGAGCCCTGGTCATCTCTGATGGCAGCAGTTTCACGGCTCTTCATGTATTGCTCTGGTAGATAGAATTCCTCAGAGTCTTGAATTTTACTACTATGGTTGTTTCAGTGTTCGGGTCTCTGAAATGAGAACACATAACAGTTTCCTTATGAAATAGCAAGTTACAGAGATCATCAGCCAAACATGGCTACTGAAGCTGATGAACCCTCTGGTGCCATTCTACCTTTTTGTACCAATTTTTCTCCACTTTCTCTATGAAGTTCTCGAAATATATCCTGCTGCCACATAACACCGTTCTGCATCCTTGTTCTGCTGCCCATACTTTCTCTATCGCAGCTCTTTCCTCCTGCCAGCAAAGAAGTGGTCAGGATTGCTTTGTGTCCCTGCTGGTGTTTGTCACAGGGACATATAGTGAATAATGAACTCATCTAATGGTGCTTCCATTTCTGGTATTAGCTCTTGAATTCAAGTACGTCTTGGTCTTTCTTTGTGTTCAAGTTGATTGAGAGGATTTAACCATATACAATATTCAAATTGCTTTTATGCATGAAGAGATTTTCAAGAAATCAATGCACTCTTCGAGTGAAATAATTAATACATGAACTGACTGCCCTTTAAAGACAGTAGTAACGCTCCTTACCAAGACCAATGCACTAATATTACATTCAGTAATGCACTTTTTAAAAGTTAAATTCTTCATCATTGGTATTTGAGTAGGACACAGAATTAGGCATGCCGAGCTGTATTTATTAGCAGAAAACTGATTATTATTACTGACCAATCTGCTTTTTAATGATTCAGCGAGCATGTTGGTTTTTATAGTAATGAATACGGGGCCCTTAATCAGGTGATCTGACAAGTGTGCAATTTGCCTGGAAAATTATGCTGGACTGAAAGTGTTTTTGTGAAGAATAAAAAAGGGAAAAGAACCTATAAAATGCTGGTATTTAGAGGAGAAAGAGACAGGAAAATCTGAAGAACACCATTGCGATTCTTTGTGTCTATCATCTATATGCAGATATTTGGACAAGATTCCCAGTTAGTGTCAGGGTTATATTGTGCCCAACTCAAGGCAAATTTCAGGGCTGTTTTTGTTGTTTTCCAATGGAGGTCAAAGAAGCAAGAGAGTAACAGTCTTTATGAGCGGGAGGGTAATGTTGGAGCTACAAAAGACCACTGTAAAATCAGATGGCTGCAGTTCCCATGTGCTCTGGTGGAATGTTTCCCTTCCTTTAGTTGAAAAGGAAATACTTACCTTCAGGACTCATAGTTGTCTCCTTCTTTACACACCCACATGCCCCTAAGACATCTTAGTCTTTCTACCAACTTAGTCTATCTTCTGATGCTTGTCTTCTCTTGCTTCACGCTCCTGAAAGATGCCATCTTCTACGTCCAAGAGCCTGGGCTGAAGGAATGATGATGGGTCTTGTGGTTTGCTATTCACACCACAGTCAAAGCAGTTTCTTACACTGAATTGAAGTCTACGAATTGAAATAGCTGATGTACATCTGGCAAGAGAGATCGAATGAGGCTCCTTGGGGACTTCTGTTGACTTTAATGGCCTTTGTTCAGTCAATAGAGTCACTGTCACCAGTGACCTTTATCAATGTACAACTTGAAAAATGACCATACTGGTAAAAATACACCAAACCTTTATTTTTTTATTTGCCTTTATTTAGAAATCTCTCTCCCTGTTCTGCTCTTTGCAACTGACTATTGTATTTCATTCTGTTGGTCCAGTTGTAAGTGAGCATCCAGTGCTGGGGTTTAACTTAAGAGGTATTAAACACTTTCCATTCCAATTGACTTTATAAAGAAAGTAAATAAAATCTATTTTTAAAAGAACAATCCCAATAAGTTATTCATGGAGGACTCAATGTGGTAAGCAGGTAGATAAGAAACTCCCTATTGAATATAAATAAAAATGTTTGAAACTATAGTTGCCTGTTACATTGGAAGTCCAGATACACCTATGCTTTTTTTCTTCCCTCCATTTTCTCCTCTTCCCCAGCCAACATGCAGAATACCTGATTAGAATTTGAAGGTAACAGGTGTATTTTCTTTATTTGCTTTGGAAAAAAGGTCATCAGATATGAAAAACAGTGGAAACAAGGCATGAAATAATTCTGCTTTCTTGTTCTTGAAAGTCTAAATGGAGCAAGGAGGCAATTTCAACTCTAGTCTCATACATACCCTTGCTTTTTTTTTTCTCCTGGGTTTAGTAGTATTCTTATATTTTGTGTCGACCTCATACAAAAAAGGGTGTGTGAAGCTGAGAGAGAATAAGAACCAGCAGTGAATCAATATAGGTGAGCTAACTCCAGAAGTAAAAGTGCATTGGATAGAAGAAATATTGCATTATTTTTGTATTGTCTGCAACACCTGAGCCTTGAGTATCATTTGGAGATACATATGTCCTTTTATCTACATTGTTAAGCTAAAAGGATTCCCTGTCTATTTGCTCTTTGTCATCACAAGCTGCTGGCCATGATTGCATGGTATTTTGTATTGTCTTCTGTAGAGCTCTAAAATGACTGTTTAGATTGAATGCCTGAAGTGAGCACTGGGTAAGTCAAAGCACATTGTATTTCCTTTCCAGACCTGGGAGACAGACATGTCACTCAATAGCATCTTTTCTCTATATTAGAATCAGAAGGTGCTTTAGTGCTTTTGTCCCACAATGACGAAAATTACGCTTCTTTTTAACCTGTCTTGAAAGCCACTTGATGGTGAAATCTGGTGTAGAGGAACTGTAACGTTTAAGCCTATAGTTACATATGAGTTGGTCACTGATGTCGCCCACAGTTGACCTTCCCATCAAGTAAAGAGCTCAAAAACATTCACTGTAACCTGCACCCTCACAAACAAAACTCCCACTGCTGCTAGAGTTATTCATTCTTTTCACTACAGTAAAATTTGGGTAATTATCAAAAACTGGGCTGTGTTATACCAGGAACTACATAAATTCAGAATAATAGATGCTCTATGGTCTGAGGAACTCACAGTCTGAAAAAAATAAGAGAACCTTGGTCTGGGGTTAGAAACTGTGTTTTTCAAAAATTTCACACCAACAAATGGATTTTTTTAAAGAATGATGGAGCACAGTCTTTGATGTTATGATTCCCTGTACAACTTAGTATCTTCTTAGGCTTCAAAACTCTATTTTAAATATATATCAGGGACACAGCAAGCTTTTCTACACACAGAGTCAGGCCAGGAAAAAACAAGTCAACTTCTCCTCTAAGCTTCCAAGGCTGAACACCACAGCCATTGGTCATCAGATAACTGCTGCCCCTCTGGTGAGAAACTATAGGTCTCTAGGACAGGTTTAAATCACACCACAAAGTGCTACCATAACAGACTGGCCCTTTTGTGAAGTGTTCCCAGTATTTACAGTCAGTGTATGCTTTTATTGCAATATTTTTAGGTGTTACCTGACTTGACCAAGATTCCAGCAGGGAGTTAGCTTGGGCCTGGCCATGGAGGGATCTCAGACAAATTTACACCTGGCTTTGATGATGGTGCATCAAATCCTCTTCAAATTGAGTCATTTCTGAGTGTTTCTCACCTTAATAGCTGAAGACTGACTGTAATTCTGGAAGTTTAGTCCATCACAAGCAACAACAAGAATAGGACCAGCAAAACCAAGCATCTGTCAAAATGTTTCACTCAGGTAACAAATTTAAATATATGAAAGCATATTCAATGCTATAATACATTAACAAAAAAAAATGCGTGTTACCTAAAGTTAGAACACAGTTAGCCCTTGGGGAGGGAAAGATTCAAAATTAATCATCATCAAGAGTAGGCCAAATGAGCTCATGCTTTGCATTATTTATTATGAAGGTTAACTATCATTCTTTCCAGTGTCACAGTTTTAGACATTCATTGTTTTGACACGTCCTCAATAGAATAGCTTTCCCACAGTGATAAATTGGGAACCAGTAGAGTCTCGCCAGCAAAGGTGGCTTGTTTTTTTGTAACATTGTGTTGATAGGCTGGAAGTTTTGTAGTTAACTAATAAAAATCACAAGGAACCACAAGAGGGGGAAATGGAGGTCTAATAATTCTATTTATGTAGAGTTGGTAATCAGGAAGATTATAGGAATTAATAGATCTTAAAAAGATGTTTGTGTTGCTTTCACTGCAGAAGACATGGATGAGTAGGAACATTGTATGGACTATTCTTGGAGACACTGAACAAATTTTCTTCCATGTTTCAGTTGTATTTTGAAAACTTTTCTCTGTAGTTAATGGTTTTGTCACGAAGTACATGTTCACCATACTTTGCAAACCTAACAACTTCTCCCTGAATAAGAGCCTATTATGGCAATTAGAAGTTGCTGGTAGCCATGGAAATAATCACTTTTCCTGACCTAGCTACGGTGGTGGTCTGCTTTCCTGCATTAATTGCATACCTCAGCTTTTTGGGTAATTTACATGTTTCTGATTTAAAAGATGCAATGTGGTTATTGCACTTTTGAAAATACAGGGCGTAAATCAGTGAGAGTGGTTGTTCTGTACAGAACAAAACACGGTCCTTGGATGAACACATACCTCACTCGCTGACTGAAATCAATGCCATTTTGCTTCCCTAAGGACAGAATTTGTCCTGGAAATACTCAGCTGAGGAACAAAGGATGGGAATTGCAGAGAGAGAAAAAGGCTGGCATCTTGTGCCATAAAAATCAAATGTGGAAATGTTCATAATTTTAAGGTGCCCCGGGTCATAATGAATAATTCAGCCCTCAATTATATGTGGTTTGTCCCTAAGATAGAACTATCTCCCCAGTCTTTTGTAAAAATCAGTCGACAGACCCTTGTCATATATATATTTGCATATATGTATTTTGGCTGAAACCACAACAACAGATAGATAAATATATGAACAGAAAATCTTATTTCATGGTGACAATTTACTTTGATTTATCAAGATTTGCTTTCTTTCCACAAGCCAACCTTGTTGGCTTCTTTCTGGACTATATGATCTACAATAACCCAAGCAGTAAAATAAGGGTTTTTCAAGCGTGACTTCCTGGGATTTACTCCCCTATTCTGTATGTAGAGTAGAGGAGCAGGAGGAGTTGCCAATGTGAGATTTAACTAAAACAGTAAAGCTGAACGTGTGCTTTGCCAGTAGCCTTAATTCATCCTCACTTTCTCTTCCCAGGATTGTCACTAATAGGCACTGACTACTTCTTAATTACTATTTAAGTTTAATAGCTGATTATTATTGCTTAATGATATGAGCACTTCTAGCTGCAGTTGGTCAGAGAAATCACTTTACACGTCAGGTTCCCAGATGGATATGTTTGCAAACATTTTGCCTGGCACATTTATTAAAGAAGAGGTGAAAGCCACGTGTCACGGACATGTTTTCCAAGTCCTTTAAACCCCTTTCCTACAAACATGTCAATTACTTTGGGAAAGGCGGTGAACTTTTCTTGGATATGAGCAAAAATAATTTAAAATTTGGATGAGTAGAGGCTTATTTCTTTGCTTTGTTGCTTCTTCAGTTTTATCTGGAATAGGAAAATGTGTATTGAATTAGGAGCTATTGAAATAGGAGCTGTATTGGAGAGTTGTTGTCATGCAGCTGGGTTGCCTCATCCCACCTAATTTTGGGATTTAACTGAGGTGCACAACGGAACCTCATTTTTAAAATTTGCCAGAATTGCCCTATGATGTGTGTTCCCCGCTTAGGATAACTAAGGTCATATTATTGTCTGAAGAAAACTGTCTCCTCCGCAAATGGTTATGACCCAAAATGCTTATTTCCCTCTTCACAAACCGGAAAGCCTAGCTTTATGGAAGAACAATCATACATTAGGCAGCCGTCAGCCTTGTGTGAGGAAGTAGGTAAATTTCATTCCTACAGAGAGGCTTGAGCAATTAAATTTGTGAGCTCTTACACAGTAGAGTTATAATACTCACAGATTTGCTTCTGGTTTTTCTTCCCCTCCCCAAGTCGATGTCTCTTGAGCCCAGACAGGCAGGATTGACTTCCACCAGTCCGCGGTGCCTCTGGAACTGCCAATGGACTTGTTAAATTGTGATAATAATTTTTAGGCTATTGGCCACACATTTGTTATGAAATGAAGTAACTCTCTTCACATGAGCTGTCAGACAGAAATTACTTTTAGTCACAATCAATCTAAATTTTTACTGGAGACTTCAAGGTGAAGGCTGTGAACTTTGTTACTTATTAAAGGCCCATGAAACCATCCAAGCTTTTTCATTTTTAGCTAGAACAGTATTTTCATACTCCCATGCTGCAGAAAGTATTGTTTATATGCCAAAACTCCATAGCATTTAATGCAATAAATCCTGTATTTTAGGAAACTACTTCCATCAAAGTTGAAATCTAATTTCTTTAGGCCAAATCCTGCTCTCCCCTCCTTCTCCTTTTCAAAACAATAAATGCTTTCAATAAACTCTGGGGGAAAGTTTCTAGCCCCATGCCAGTAAAACCCAAAAGAGTGATCCAAAAAATTTTGTATTTATAACATTTCATTAGGCTTGAAATTACCTCTGTCCTTCTCATGTGAACGTGTAGGATTTATCAGACAAATAGCAGTCTCATTATAATATATTCACCCTAAAACCGTTGGAGCACAGAGCTCACAAACTGAGGTTTTGTGAACTTTAAAAATTTCCTGTGGAAGGAGCTTGAATAAGAGGCGGTGAGTGCCACGACCACTATATAGTTATATACAGGAGAATCTCTGGCGTACTTTGCATTTGAATATTTCTCTTGAATGCCTTCTGCTTACACTTCATTTTTAATCAAGCGAGTTGAACGCAACCCAAAACAAGACCTTTACCTAATGCTGAGTTTAATGACCCTTTTAATACCAGCCGAGTTGGCCGCCTCCTCTCTCTCTGCCATTCCCTCGTAGCTTTGGAGCGTTAAACACGTTATAAAAATGACTTTTTGGTACGGTCCACAAATTAACCGCAAGGCGCACAGAAGCAGTATAGTCATCCAGCATGAAATCAAAATCTAATCAACGCAGATTATGTTAGATTAGCTAAGCAAGTAAACAATTAGCCAAGTTAATGTTACCTACCCTGTCCTTCAGCACCGAACAGTTAAGGAATTTGTCTTCCCAGACGTGCTTAGTTCCAGCTCACATTGGTGACATTGCTGGGTATTGGATGAATTTTTCAAACTAGCAGCTCCCACAGCCTATTATTTTCATTCTGGTTGGAATCTTGAACAAAAATGAAGGAAAAGTTGGTAGGAGGAGGGGAGTCAGCTGCTCGGAAATGAATTATGGATTTTGATGTGAAGCCATGATGCCGATTAAGGAATTATCTTCAGGCTCGTGTCATCACAGACGGCAGCCTCTTGCCAGCCTGGATTATGTGGGGTTACACAGGTTTAGGATGCTCCTTGCTCCTAGAAGGTCCAAGGGGTTGTGTCCCCATGCATCAGCACCCCACTGTCCTCAGAGGATCTGCAGAAACAGGAAGGCAAAACCTAATATTAAGGTTTTTTTGGCAAATATGAAAACTAAATAAGTAGTTGGTTTTGGTTTTAATTTAGTTGTTCAGGTTTTTACTATTATTTTTGCTGACGGATATGTGCAAGAGTCCGATTCCTCCCTCTGAATTCCCCATACTGTTCAGATTGATGTTTTGCTCACTAAGGTCACAGTGAAAATGAAATTAGAAGCTGGAATTCTGGGACAGAAAAACCTGCTCCGTCACTCTGTCCTTGGCTTCAGGTCTCATAAAACTCACTGCTCAACTTGTGTGGGCTGATGGTCTTCGAACCACACTTTGTGTATGCACAGGTCTTTCTACAATATTGCATTTCACTTTTGATTTCCTCTGCCTTGCTTTCAGTTCTCTTTGGATTAAGGCAAGCACACCAACAAAAATAGTTAATTTAGCCATATTAAACCAGTTTCAGAGTGTCTGTTTGCTAATATCACTATTACCATGCTATGGAAAACTGAGAGCCTGACTTTAAAGTCGTCACAGTAATGCAGGAATTAAATTGGGTTATTTGCACAGTTAATTCCCTAAAACCAAACATAACCTGATTTTAGCTGCTGTTTTTACAGAATTGTGGAAGAAAAGGAATTCATCCAGAGCTCATATCTAAAATATTACATTATCTCCTATCATTTACACAAGCTGTTTCAACTTTTTTCATTCTAAATCAGTCTTGCCAACAAGATATACCCACCTATCTTTCAGTTGTTTCCATTGTTTGCAAAATTTCAGATCACCTTCAATTTTTTTCATGTTATTATATGCTTTGTAAAGGATTACATCCCATGTTCAACAGTATTATAGCCACTAAAAATTTTAATTGACATAATGTATTAGTATTTAGCTCTAATCAGTTACTGTCATGCCAGGGAAGCTTATCACACATTTTCAGTGGGGTGAAAGGGAAATCACAGAATTTTTAAGATGTTTGTCGTGGGAGCTGGAGTTGTAGTTTGGTAAAACCAGACCTAACTGCTTTTTGTGATCATGTAAGATGCTGAAAATGTGTCTTCTCCTGTTAAACTAAACTTAATTTAGGTGTGACTGCTTTGGGACCAGCCACCATCAGTATGAATTTCCTCCAAATGGAATTTTGGGATTTTTTAGTTTTGAGCTTCCAGCAGCAGAACTTGCTCAGATCTGGTTTTGCTGAATTATTTTTTTTTTTTTTTTTTTTGTCACTGAGGGCAGATGATGGATATCTTTGCTCCCTGGATGGGTGGTACCTTTGCCCTCCCAATATTCCTATCCCTGACCAGCCTTGTGTGCCTGACACGTTGAACAAGACAATCTTCTGCTTTATGGATTTATGGTGGTCATTAGTACCTTTGCCGTTAAACGAGATTTGGTGAGTTAGTGGCAGGGGCAAGTGCAGGTAGAAGTGCATTGTCTTATATAGTGCCATAAAACACAGTCTCATAAATTCCATGTTGTGGGGTTTTCACTTCTCTCGGCGGGGAGGATCCTGCTGGCATAAAGTAAAAACTTTGTCTTCTCGGCAGAAAAATGCAGAAGGTCAAATACAGTTTTGTTAACAGGTTTTTCGGTATTTTTCCACTTTAACAAATTCATTTTATTTCTTTTTGATCTTCAAAGGCTTTGCTGAATCATTGTTTGTTCCTTTTTTTTTTTTTTTTTTTGGCAGGGAAACTTATTAGCAATTCTGAGAAATAAATTGCAAACACTTTCTAACCTGAGGCCAAAACCTGCTGGCATTTAGGTGTTTCCAGATGGCAAATATACGAGGGCTTGAAAAAACTAAACTAACATCGATGGCTACAGAACATTTTCTGCTTTTATCAAAACCAAAAAGGAAAAATGTGCTCAGAAATTCTTAATCCATCAGATACTGGCTATAATTTGTAAAGATAAACTTCTTAACATTGAAATTAAGGTCTTTGTGTAAAAAAAAAAAAAAAAAAGGACACAAGCAGTTATTATTTCCACTGTGAAATTTTCTGACTTTTTATCAGGTTATCACATGTTGGTGATGTGACAAATGTGGTTCTCCACCAACACAGTGATGGGGCCAAACAAGCCATGGGATTCCCATGAGGAGGTGGAAGAACTCAGGACGAAGCGAATTGGGAGTGGAGATGAGCGTTCTTGGGGCTCAGCACCAGCTGCCCACTGTGGTTTCTCCCTCCTGCCTTTGTGCCATGTTGGAGGGTGCTGGCTGGGCCCCTCAAGGCTCTACTTCAGTGAAAATATCATGAATAAGTGCTGATTTGTGGGCAGGGGTAGAAGTAGCAGCAAGAGGTCTTCATGAACCGTATCAGTGATGCTCTAAGACCTTCTCTTCACAGCAGTGAGGAGTCTTCATGAACCGTATCAGTGATGGTCAAAGATTTTCTCTTCACAGCCCAGGGGAGCAGCCATGGATTTATCAAGGACTGCACAAGGATGCTGGCTTTTTTCCTTCACACTGCAGCTCAGATATATAATGTGCTGTTTCAAAAGACCTATGGAACTTTCCAGTCTGTAGACTCTTTTGCCATATTTTATAATTTGCTTCCAGTTTTTTTTCTGAGGGATATTTTGCTGAAAACTGCTTCCCAAAGCAGAGCAATCCTCTCTCCCTTTAGGTGAGGAACTATTCCTGGAACCCACTGGCTCCATCCCACATAGCACCTGCAGCTCCTGGGATGCTCCTTGTCTCCTCTCCAGTCCATTGCACATCTGGTGCCTTTTGTCCCAATTCTGGTACCTTTTCTCACGCTGTGAGATCTTATTCAGCCAACAGTCTGTTTGAAATATGAGTCTAATCCCAGGGCAAAGTACTATTCCTCTTATATTTAACTTAAGCTGATCCCTACAGAATTAATTTTTTAGCAGGACAGTGTAATCTGTCTGTGAGATCTTGACAACGGTGTCCATAAGGAAAATGGAAACGTCTCAAACTTGTGATTTAAATGCAAACCCATGAGGATGTGCTGTGGTCACAGGTACTGTGAAGAGAGGTCCAAATCCTGCCAAGCACTGGGGACTTCTGCTCCCAAGAAAGAAGCATCATCTGGACACTTACCATCACCACCCAGGTCCTCATAGACCTTCTGCAGATGCTGTGTCCAATTCCTGGTCCCGTTGCTGAGCCAGGGATGCAATATGGAAATGGGGACTGAGAAAAAGGAATGGGGTCTGTAAAACTAAAGGAAAAATGTGATTTTTTTTTTTTTTTTACTGTTGTTGTTGCTGCCAAGTCTACAGCTGGATCCTTGCCAACCAGATCCTTGTGGCAACATGGATTTCCATTTATCTGACTGCTTGGCAACATCTGGGGATCGTTGCAACTGATTTGTCAGAAAACATCATAAGAACATTATGGAGAAAGGAACACCTTATGATGTTTTCTGACAAATATTATGGAACAAAAAAGGATCAGATTAGCTTCTGATCAAGAGCAGATGCTTTTTTGCATTCTGAAAGTCAGAGGACTTCGGCCGATTGCCAGACCCATCCAAACTCCAGTAAATAATTGTGAAAGTTTGTGCACTCTGATTCACTTCAAACAACGTGTTGTGCAATGACAGTAAAGAACAAAAGCCTATCAATAAGCAAGAAGTTGCAGTTAAAAAAAATTAATGGCTCTCGATATAAAATTGGATCTCGAGGTCTTCACTCATCCACTTCAGAACTAGTTCAAAGCTATCCAAGGTAATAAAAGACCTTGCTAAAATAAAAGACCTACCCAAGCTAATAAAAAACTTGACAGAGTTACTGTGTGTCATTTTCCAGGGAGCTGTAACTACTGCGTTATGGCCAGTTCATTGAGAACTAAGTGGAAAGCCCCAACACCAATGAAGAAGCTCTGGAAGAAAAATGAATCATGGACTGGATCAGATACAGATACAAAAGTGCTGTGTTAGAGGTTAAAACCATTCCAGGAGTCGAATGCCTTTGCTGCATAGAAAAGGATGTGACAATGAGTTTCATTTAAAGACTGAATTCATTTGCCACGGGGAACAATGAGGTTTTGCTTTTTTAATCAAAATGCAGACAAGTAATTTCTTAGGCAAGCAAAGCTCTGAATTATGTTAGGGAAGATACAACGTGAGTAAACAGTCTTTTCTGTAATACAGCTATAAAATATTATAATATACATATACATGAAATGAAGAAGTGATTGAACTTGTCATTTAATTGTATTATCAGATTTGTGGCTGGTGAAAATGTCAGGGAAAATAACACAGTATGTAGGATGGGTCAATTTATTAATTGTGGATAATTTTTGCACCAACTCCAGTCAGTGTTATTGTATTACTTATTTATAAATGCTCACCAAGTTGCTTGGATAAATAATTTTCAGTCAGCAGGTTAGTTTTCCAATAGTCTTCCCATTTTATTACTTCCTGGTTGTCTATGGAGATCATAGAATCACAGGATGGTTAGAGCTGGAAAGGACTTTAAAGCCCCCCTGGGCAGGGACACCTTCTACCACACCAGGTTGCTCCAAGCCCCCTCCAACCTGCCCTTGAACCCCTCCAGGGATGGGGCAGCCACAGCTTCTCTGGGCAACCTGGGCCAGGGTCTCGCCACCCTCACACCAAAGAAGTTCTTCCCAATCTCTAGTCTAAATCTCTCCTCCTTCAGTTTAAAACTCTTCCCCCTCATCCTATGGCTCCCCTCCCTGATCAACCATTCTTCCCCAACTCTCCTGGATCCCCTTTAGGGACTGGAAAGGGCTCAAAGGTCTTCCTGGATCCTTCTCTTTTTGTCTTCTCCAAGAATCTTTTCTTCTTGTCTCCAAGGTCACACAGCATCATTTTGACCTGCATGTCTGTAGCTTTTCTAGTCGAAGAGTAATATTTATCACCTGCACAGTTTGAGCTTTCTGATGATTTAACATATGTGACACTCTAAACATCTGTAACCTTCCAAATAACAGGAGAAAAGGGTTAATTTATTCATGCATATTGTTGTAATTCTTGCCCATTTTCCCTTTCTCCAAACCAGCTCTATTGCAGGTGGCTTCACTTGCTTCTTGAAATTGAATCCCATAAAAACTCCAGTTAGACCAGTCCAAACGGGGCCAAATCTTGGTCTGGTTATTTTCACTCCAAACAAAACTGAGAGGTTTATCTGAATAGGAATGTAGGACTCAAATCTATCAACTAACAAAGCAAAAATGCCAGTTAGAGATCGAAACGATCTGTCAGTATGTGCTTGACGTTTACTTTGTTGTTCTTATTTTCATCAGAAAAGGCACAATGACTTGAAGGTTTCTATTTCCATGAGAAGCAACTCTCATGTCCCTGCCCTCAGCAAGACTTTGGAGGACCTGCCCCCATAGCAGCACTAATGAAACCAGCTGCCCCAAATTAAGCCTCACCCATGCAAGCTGTTTCTTTGTTTTCTCAGTGATGCAGGGATGATATAAACATCTAGAAACAATTTGGAGAGAAGAAAGAGTCACCTGGGATGTAGAGATCAAATGCTGCTGGTGCAGGGGCTGCGTGTACTCTCCAGAGGGAGCTTTAAAACTAGATTCAAGGTAGGTTTTAGAGCATGGAAGCCACTGGATTTTCACAATGCTTCAAGGTCAGCTGTACTTTTGGCAATATTGTTAATTCTATAGATGAGGGCAAGTGAGAGCTTTAAGTGAGAGCAAAATGGGGGAGCTGATCTTAAGTTCTTCCTTAACAGAGACCTGTTTGTATGTTGCTCAGGAAGCCTGGAACGATCCATTTCCTGGTTTTCAGATTTCAGTTTGGGATGTGAGGCAGGGAGAGAATATTTAAATGCAGATATTAGATGGTACTCATGTGCCCCCAGGGAAGAAGGATTACAAAATCTTCATTAAGGCCATGTGAGAGGCAAAAAAAAAAAAAAAAAGAAGAAAAAATGATTCAGCTCTTCATATTATTCATAGAGAGGAATTCATTGTCTTGAATATTAGCTGTAGGTCTTGTCCCTTGAGATCTGAACACGCTGACAATGAGGAGTTTAAAACAGGTTCCCTGACATTAGGGAATTATACAATACATGAGGAAGGCGAGATGAGAATAGGGACTAGAGATGTCCCAATTCTCTATTTCTTCCTGTTTAAAAAGCATCAATATTAAAAAAAAAAGAAAAAGGAAAAAACAGCATAACAGCACATTTTGTAACCCCGTCAAAGGAAAAGGAGAAATGAGATATATACAGCCTGCAGTTGACACAAACTTTTTCCTTTCTGTGCCACCTGAATCTGAGCTAATAGGAATAATAACTGTTCTGCCTGCCCAGTGACCCAAAAGATGTGTGTTATTGCGCTAATCCAGTTCTACCGGTATTGACTGCTGGTCTCTATGGGTTTGCCTTGCAGAGTCAGAAATAAATTACCCATCAGAATCAATGAAACTCACGGCTGTGGTTTACACAGATGTAACTCTGTCACCCTCACTTGCAAGTGATAAGTGCTTGCAGCTCTTCCATCTTCTGAGTGTGTAAGGGCACGTGAGCCCCCCTCGGGAGAGTCCTGCTCCTCAGCCTGTGGTCACTTTTGGATCATGGCTGGTGCTTTGCAGTACCATTGGGTTAGGTAAATTAAAGCATAAAAAAATCAGTATTGTTTTTTTGCTCCTTGGTAGGGAAACAAAATAATCTGTTAATTGAGGGTCGTGATGCTGGTGTCTCAGTGGCACTGAGGTTATTGCACTTCCCCAAAGCTCAAATAAAACTGAGAAAGCACAACTGCTTCTCAGTCTGTGTTGTGCCTGGTGAACCCTGCCTTTTAGTTAGTTTAGTCCATTCGTTATAAGCTGCCAGTTGTAGGTAGTTCACTGACTCTGGGATGGGTGTTGTGAGTGGAAGAACTAAGTCCCCTAATGGGCAACTGCCTCTTGACTCTGAGAGATCCTCAGGTCTCATTAAAATCCACAGAAGAGGGAGACCTGTACTGAGACTGTGCCAATACGTTGTGGAAGTGATTGGAGAGTTCAGCAGCAGCACTAGTAATATTCAAAGCCAAGTCAAGTAACCTCGGGCTGAAAAGTTCTGCATGTTCAAGAGGGAAAACTTGAGGATGCTGGGTTGGATTGGAAATCCCTGCTGAAGCAGCAGCAGCCACATGGAGCAGCATCCCCCAGAACATGCACAACCACAAGCAGAGATCAGTGTATGACATAAGACCTCAAGTTCAGAGCTCATTTGTGTTTTCATAAGGGTGAAAATCAAATACTAACTTTTAAACATGTGTTAAACTTATTTAATATCACAGCAGCAACTGTTCATTATAATATCCTATATGTAATTTTCAACAGAAATTCTGCTTCTGGACAGAAACTAAGACTTTCTACATGACTTTTCACTATTGTTTTGGAGTCTGAGCCTCTGCTTTGCTCTTTCAGTTAGACATCAGCTGGATACTTGTTGCTTTCAGTAGCATTAAAAAAAGTACTATGTATACACACCAGCCTGATTGCCTGAAAGTGATCATGGGTTCAGCCTTTTACATTCACTAAGTGATGCTCCTTTTTCTCAAGACTGATGTCAGAAGCTATTTATAAAGTCACAGAACTGTAGACTAACTTGGGTGGATGGGACCTCTGAGGGTCACTGAGCCCAATCTCTTGCTCAAGGCAGGGTCTGCTAGAGCAGGTTGCTCGGAGCCTTGTCCAGTCAAGTTTTAGCTATCTCAAAGGAAAGATCCCACAACCTCTCTGAGTCCCTGTTCCAGCTTTTAACTGCCCTTGGGGTGGGGTGATTTTACCCCCCCCATTCTATCTAACCAGAACATCCCTTTGCACCCTTTGGCCATGCACGTTCTCTACGTACCTCAAGAGCATCTGGGTCCATCTCTCTGGAGCTACAAGTGCAGTGTGGTCCCCTCCTGAGCTTCTTCCTATTAAGGCTGCAAGAATTCAGTTAGATGAGCTGTTATTCTTTCATTTATGGAGTTACAGCATCACAAGTGTCATTACCACAGTGTAGGTATAGAGGATTTTGGTTTTTTTCATTCATTGTAATATTTTCTCCATCTGTGTTTGTAAACAGCTATGATGGGAAGCCATAATTGTGCCATTTCCTTCCATACAAAACTTCTGTTGGCTTCTGTGCAAGCTGTACATTTACAATTAAGGTGTTTTGGCTTTGGCTGTGACCTATTTTCATTCCTTCTAACCCAGAGTGACCCCAAAAGCATGATTCTGCTCCTCCTAAAGACATAAGAAGATGAAACCGAAGTACATCCTGAGGACCTGATGAAGATGCAGCTGAAAGCTACTTTCTGTCAAAAGGGTGCTGTGGGAAGAGGTCGTTATCTCAGTATTTCACCATGGACTGTGGAGCACCCACCGCTTTGGGTGGTGCACCCAGGAGGGATGTGGGACTCTGCAGCACCCTCAGCTGGGCTCGCACCGACATCCCCCCACCAGCGCTGAACCAACGCCATGGGTGCTACTGGCCCCATGGCTGGGACAGCACACGGCTACCCATAACGTCACCGTGCAGATAAAAACTCCAGGCTGGGGTGGGTTTTGCTTCTCTACAACAGCGCTGAGGCTGTTGGTGCTTCCTTTGAACCCGCTCAAAGTGCCTCCCTGTGAGTCGTAGTGACCTATCTGCATTGTGGCACAGATGTGCCCGGGGTAACCCCACGGACAACTCTGCAGAGCCAACAGCTGGTTCCATGAAATGCGAGAGCAATATTGTGGTTGGTTCCAGTGGGCCCGGCAGCTCATTTATTCATTTTGCTTTTTTTGTTTTCCTTTTTCCTACAGCAAATGAAAGTCACTCCTATGATTGAGCAACTTGTCTGCAGTAGACAAAACTCTGACCCAAAGATTTGGTCGGTATGAGCAATTACATGGTTGGCTGTGGGACTTTCACAGATTTTATGCTTTCTTCCAGGTCACTATCTATTATTTTCCGAATGGAAAATTCAAAGATCAGAAGGAACCTAATAGGTTGAGAGAGACAATGCCTTATAAAAATGTTATTGCTATTGACTTTGTGGAAGATTTGATTACAATGAATTGGCAGGGAAATGATTTAATACTAAACATTGACGACTGTAATATCCAAGAGTAATTCTGGACAATAAGAGACAAGAGAAAAAATGTATTTTCTTTTGCTGTAGGAGAGTCTGTTGCTAAAGGGATACCAGGGACTCAGCATAGTAACTATTGAGTGATACTCTCCTAATAGCAACACAAAAGCAATGAAAACGGTTTGTGCTGGAAGAGTTACAGCAGAAATTTGATCAAACGAGAAAAATATATAGGGAAAAACAATTCCATTAGTGGCTTAAACAAATCTAAAAATATTTTAGGGAGAAAAAAAAATAATTTATCAACAACTATTATGAGTGTATGGCCATAAATAAGGCAAAACAATTAAGAAATCAATGTCTACACAAGGTCCCAAGACAGATTTGTTGAAGCCATTCAGCACCTTCCTTTCTCATTTGTGTGTCTTTGAGCCTTAAACATGAGAAATTTCGACTAGTGACTCAAACTATGGCCTCAAAAATTCCCTGTCAAGCTCGATTATTCCCCCACTTCCTCCAATCTGCCTTTTTACATTTCCCTGCATATGGTCCTGGCCAGTGTTTTATAACTCGTTGTTTCAGTTCAGCTGGAGATTGTGTTTCAGGGCAGACAAATCGCTGTCCGTGAGAAAGTAAAAAATCTTAGTAGGATTCTAACTAGAGTCTCTTTATCTTTAAAATACAGTGTTACGGAGCCTGACGTCCTCCTCTTTTATTAGCTATTCTTGAGGGGTGCTTAGCTGGCAAGTGCAGCATCTGGCACCGGCTCCCGGCGGCTTTAACAGCCTGAGCACAAACTTCCCAGCCTGAGCACAAATAACATTTTACGGGGCTGCCGGTGGTGGCAGGTTTGGCTCTTCCCAGGCTGCTGGTTCCTCGGGACACAGGGACCACAACAGCATGTGGGTTACAACCCTTTTCTGCTCAAAGATGGGACCTCGGTCCCTGCAGGGAACAGTGGCCCCTGCCTCTCTCCAGTAAAGCATCCATTTCCACAATAAATTGTCCCTTTTCACAATAAACCCTCTTTTTCACCCCGTTCTAGCCCACTACGATCAAGGGCTGCTGTTGTGTTTCAGAGACAATTCTTCATGTGTGTCCAGCAGGTATAAACCCTGCACCAGAGCCGGCTCCTGGGGAGGGGACTGTGTGCAGGTGGTGACATTAATTTACCATGAGGGGAAAATTCCGGCTTAAGTGGTCTCTACCGTGTATAAAACACTCAGTACCAGTGACATTTGCCTCTTCTCTTAGTGACAAAATACATTTATTTGTGAAGTAGATCTTAATCTATCTCAGAAAAGTGTTTTTAGTTTTTCACAATAGCATTTATAATGATTGAAAGTGTGGGCTGGAGAGCACATCTTTCTGTAGCAATGAACAAAAATAAGAATAACTTTTCAGCATTACTGTATATCAATAGCCAATTATTTTTGTATGGATGGGTTCTGGCTGGCTGCTAATGGACTGACAATGAGATAAGTCTTCCAGGAGAGAAACCATCATTTTAAAGATGGAGTGGCTGGCCTTTTAATTTTAAGGTATTACCAAAATCACACCTTTCACCTTTAAAAATTGTAAACGATCGCAGTCTTGTTCTAAATCATTTAATTGCAGTTTGAGCTGAGCCTGGCTAATGCTTTGCAGGGGTTTGTCTTTCTTAGCGCTGATGGTGCCGTTTACATTTCTGAATTTTTCTTGAAGAACGACGTCCTCCTTGCTTGTGCTCTCCCTCCCAGCCTGCCTTCTGGCCATCTGTCTCCAGAGGCAATTCCAGGAATCTGTAGCCAATTCACCCCTTGCTCATATGTATTTCTTGAACTTGATGTACAGCCTAGACGTGCACGGGCGTAAAGTAAAACCTGTTAAGCGATGAGATAAAACGCAAAGATGCTTTAGAAAACTTTTCCAAATGTTTCAGATAAGGCAGGCTCACATTTCTTGCTGTTTTTTCTTCTGCTTTGGTGCATATTCTTTCATCCTCACCTGGTCCATCCATCTGCCTCTTTCCCTCTGACACGGGGAGTTTTGATGGTGTGGGTTAGGAGTCCAGGACCACCCGTCTGCTCTACAACCTGTGTTCTTACACCTCCGCTAGAGCTTCTCGCTTTAAACTTCCTCTTGAAAACAAGCTCAAAAGAAAGATCACCATATGCTCCAGAATACCCACCAAGACTTTCCTGTGACTCCACTGTGTGTACAAATAGCCAAGGAGCTAAGGAAAAAAAATCTAAACACCTTATTATGGTCCATGCCTGTGGATCAAAGGGCTTTCTTGACTTCAGATAAGCACTGCCCACTGTTTCTGATGATGTCTCCTGTGCATCTGGGAGAAGAGACCAGAAAAATACTCAGAGATAGGTAATTTGAGGAAAATAGGTATCATTCCCAAAGCCCTGAGATCGGTCAATGGCTGTGGGACAGTTCATGAGGGTCCTGACATCAGCCCTACCCTTAGCTTTGAGTGGTTGGTTTCCCAGGGTGATGGAGATGGAGGGAGCTGCTCAAAGTCACCACAACAATTTCAATTCAGGTATCTGGGGCTACTAATTTGAACCCTCTGCATGTCCCCTACACAGCAACAGTCAGCTGCTCTGACAACTCCTAAGACATAAGAAATGTGCCTTGAGTTCCTGTGACATTTTATATTCCAAACTTTGCCCAGTGGCTGATGGTTCCTTCCTCAAAGTGACATATTGATTGTGGGTACACGTAGGGTGACTATGATTGTGTTCAGTATTTTGAGCTCATCATCTGTTATCCCATTCCCATTGTCATCCGAGGCCCAGACAGTATCAAATTGGAAGCAGTAGTGTAGAAAATTACAAACAAATCAAAAAAGACTACAGCTGTGAAATGAATCAAACCCCTGTTTCTACATTTAGTATTTCCTTTGGTATAAAACATCTTTTACGATTTATTTTTTTATTATTTTGGGCTTACAGCTATGAAGGCAGGGACGAAGCGCCACAGTCCAGCATCCAGTGTTTGCAGGCACTTGCCAAACAGAGCAATTGTTCACTAAAACATGACGAAGACAGAGAAGGATGGGTCACCAAGGGCAGCACCTACCTACATCCGTGCCTTGACCCATCTTGACCACCCAAAGGACATACCACCTCTGTGGAGGCTCGTCCATAGAGGTAATGACATGGGAGAACAGCACCCACAAAAAAAAACATGTGTGTTTCCAGCCCTTGACCTTGTTCTTCTCCATTTGCTGCATCTCAGATGGAGAGATGTTGGGAAAGGTCACGGCTGAGCTCCATGTCAGCTTTTCAGAGCAGCCCCCCGGTGCACAAACGCCATTCCCTGAGAGCAGGCTTTAAATATGTGTGTGTTTGTATGAAGATGACCACATTAAACTTAAGCAGAAATAAATGGTAATTTAACTGGCACAGATACACAAGGCTGACATAATCTCTAAAGGTTTGAGGCTGCTATTAAATTTGTTCCTCCTTATTAATTTGTGGCCAAGAGGATAATGAAAAACTGGCAACTCTAAAGTTGACATAAAAAGTAAGAGATATACAGTTGGCATCGATAATTTTATGCGCTGTCAAAGTGAAAAAGCTTTGCTAAATGTATGTAGGGAAAGATACCCGCTGTCATCTTAATGAGCATTTAAAAGATGGACTCTTAATAATTGAATCACGACTCTTGTCACATTTGTATTTGTTTAATATCCCTAGTTTTGGTTGGATCTGGTTTTGAGTTCCTATTTTAATCAATTCTGATTTAGTCTCTTGGTTCAAATAACTAAAAGTGATGAGCATGAATCTTGTTGTCCTATTACCTTCTTGTTTCCAGTGAATACAATGTTCTTTTAAAACCTCATGTTTAATTACTGCATTTAGAGAGCAAGACTGGACAATGGGTGGGTGCGATTTGCTGTTGGTCAAAGTTTGAAATTTCAGATTAAACCTTATCTTCCTCTTCTGAACATCCCTGAGTAGATTTTGGAAGTGTTTCAGATGGCTCAGATGGTTAACAGTTAATTCCTTTGCTGGTAGAAATCAGGGAGTCTTGGCTATGTGCATTGCTCTGGTTTTTTTTATATTAAAAAAGGGGGAAAAAAAGAGAAAGCCCAATAAGAGAAGACCATCTGTTCTCTAAAACTCTTTCCCTTAAACTAACTGCCGTGGTCACCCTTGAATGCTATCGTATCTTCAGTGACACCGAGCTCTGCCTCGCCAATCTGTTGTTTAAAATTTCTCATCAAATTCCTGAAGTTGCATCAGTCAAAGCTGACAACAGGTTGCCCATTTCCAGCTCCTCTCACCGAGGGACGTGAGACTGGGACTGGGCCAGGTCTCTCCTCCTTCCTGTCCCCATACTCACACGCGTTGTATTAAACATTTTGTCACCTGCACCCACAACTCCTCTAAACTTTCCAAGTGCTCTTGCTGTCTTGTTTTCTAGTTTTATTTTTCTTTCAAATTGAGTGGGGAGGACGATGCTTAATTCTCATTTCAGTGAAGTGGTTATCCTGTATTTTAAGAAAAAAAAAGAATCACAAACTTGTTTTCCCCCTTTCTCTCCATAGGAATCTTCCTCTCCTCAAGCCTGTCTTTAAAACCATCCATTTTTCTTTTCTTTCTAACTCCAATCACTCTTTTTTTTTGGCCTCTCCAATTCCCAGTTCAAAGGCAAGCAACAATTATTTTGCCTCAAACTCATCCGGCCCCGAAGATGAGGAATTTATCAGTTTTTCATTGCCAGCCTGCTCTGGAGCAAGCAGCAGTTTATTTCTCCAGTTCTATAACTCCAGACTTTGTGGGTGGGTGTGGGGGGAGACACCAAATACCCACCCCCCCCCAGCAAAGTTCCCTTTCAAAAAACCTCCTTGGGCTTTTAAAACAGGCTTTTAAAAGGTCTCGGGACAGATTGAAAGCATTTGAAAAGGAGGGAGATGGAGCTGGATGGAGGTCTGGGGGTGCCAGGAGGCGTGTCTGCCAGTCGCTTTTTAGAAACGGTATTTTCAAAAGATTGGAAAATATCAAGAGATTTTGAAACAAAACATCAGAGAATTGCACAGGACCCAAGTGAGCAAGAGAATGACTGTTTGTGCCGACGGTGGGAACTGGAAATCTGGGTGTCCTGAGATGCCTGGGTTGGGAACACGGTCACCTTTGGCACCCGGTAACTGATGGTCACTTTACATTATGAAGTTGCCCAGCACATCCACTGAGAGGGGTAATTACTCTCCTCATTTATAAGAATTCCAGACGTGGAAGAACACCGAGGGAGGTGGTTGAGGCACCATCCCTGGAGGTGTTCAAAAGACGGATTGATGTAGTGCTGGGAGGTATGGTTTAGTGATGGTGATCCTCATTTTTTGTTGTGTGGGTGTCTATTTTTGTCAGTTAGGTTGACGGTTGGACAAGATGATCTTTAAGGTCCCTTCCAACCCAGAAGATTCTGTGATTCTGTGTTCATGGCACGGGGAGGCTGGAGTGGGCGTACGGCTGTCGGGGTCACACAGAACCCCAGCAGCTCCAGCCTGAGCCTTTAGAACTGAGTCAGATGACATCAAAGGAGCAAAACGTGCCAACTTCTACCAGTACATGGTGGCACCCATCGCCCAGGGGAGCTGCTGGTGGGGAAGAAGCACGGCTGCCTCCCCACCCTGCCTCCTCCGGCGTGAGTGGATATAAATAAATAGGGGCTGTGGGGGTATTTTGGTACTACTAATGCATCCCGTGCTTATGTCTATCTTCAAGAGATACAGAGAGATCACTAAATACTTCAAATTGTCAGTGCAAACATCTTTTTGTACAATAAATTGTCAGTGAGTGGCAAGACTTTTCTTCCTTCCCTTCAGGAAATGGGGGAGAGTTACCTCCACTGCTATTTCTAATGTTTTTCCTTCAAGAAAGAGAAGATCTCACTGAAGATAACATATTTGTTTCCAATTAGATTTTATCTTTTTTTTTTCCTCCTAAACCTCAGATCTCTTAAATCTATGGACCAGCTGTGAAATATGCACTCATTTCTTCTTTTAAGGATATTTTACAAAGACCTCCTTTATATTACTTATATCACAGTGGATACCCCCCCTTTTATTACATGTGTGAATTCCTTTTTAATCCAAACTTTAAATCAGTCATTTCAGATTGTTTTCTTCCTAAAGAAGGAAACCAGAAAAAATAAGAGTCCCCACAAGCCTTTGTGTGCAGTTTGGGTAGAATAAGCCCCAATTTTTTGGTAAACACTGAAGATATTTTGGAGGTGCTACATTTAACGGGCCAGAACTAAAGGTGTGAAAAATCCCAGAAAACCAACCCATCTGATCACTTGGTATTTCCTGCAAAGAAAATAATAAATAAACAAAATAAAAAAGCTTACTCTCAAGAAAGAGAGTCTGCAACGTCGTGCCTAATTTTGTGGAATGGCTTTTTAATAAGCAGATTTTCTTCCAGGCTAGACCTGGTTTCGGAGAGCAGCCTGTAGCTTTTTAAACATCTGAACTAGGGGGTCCTGTCCTTCTCGTGCCCAAACCAACGACAAACCCAATTTAATTCAGCAGGACCCAGCTGTAAGAGTCTTTATAGGAAAAAACATAAAAACCTGGTGTGTTTTATCAGGCTTTTAGACTGCTCATCTCCTTCTGCTGTTAATTGTGGGCGCCTTAACATC